>WOVY01012056.1:0-513470 GCA_013436015.1 Rhipicephalus annulatus | reverse complement strand
CCCCTTGAAGTTGCTGCATTTCTTCGTGACATTCTTTGACAAAATTGCTGAGGACCTACATGTTTCTTCATTGATGAAACTGGTGTTTGTGCTTTTAAGGGAGCCAGGCACTTATCCTTCAGTGAAAAAATGAGCGAAATTACGAGAGGCACATCGGAGGCTGTAACCTCAGGTTTTGATGCTTTCATTCAATATTCAAAGTGATACGTTGACATTAATTTTCTCTTTAATAAGCCCTGCGGATATCAAAATTAATTCTAATGAAATTCAGATAAAGTATTTCACCTTGCCAGTATAAACGGAAATGACTGTCCTGGTTGTGGATTAAACCTGTTTCTTAGATTTTCCCACAAGGTGCTTTATTAAAGTAACATAGTCGGAATTATGTCTTCTACTCACAGTGCTGTGGTTATTACGGCCTCAAATTTTGAGGGCAAATCGCATGAAGAAGGTTTCGTTGAGTGATTTGATGGAATGGTTTTGAGCACTTTTCTTCGCTTGCATTTTGCACACTGAGTTGCGTAATGTCGCTAGTTTTTCTATTTAGGGTCCATTAAGATGTTTTATGGCCTTCACTGACATGATGTAAGATGCCAGTGTATTTGGTATATGGCATGAATGGCTGCTGTCTTGCACTAGGATGCTACCAGCCTGGCAGTCTTTCCCTAATATTTACAGTTTCGTAGCAGGCTGGGGATTGACTGGCAATCTTTCATCTCAATTCCATTCCTAAACGTGCTTAAGCAAGCCTGAAAAATTGCATTGTTTCTACCATGATACACAAACAAGACATGTTCAATTGCTTTGCACGTATCTTTTTATGCTTCTTGTTATATGGCATCTGTGATGATTACATTATACCTGTCTGAGGTTTTATATTGGTGTCACACAGGCACTTTTAATCTCAATCGGGGGGATCCAGATCAGTTCTCCTGATCGCGATTAACTTTATGACCGCTTGCTACACGGCCCAAGCTAATCTCGTTCGAGCTTGGGTCGGAGAAATGCCCCAGGTGGCGTTTGCGTGTTGTAAAACATCCCACTGACAAACCCTTTATCAGCAATGTTATTTGTGCAAGAACCGCTCGAACATCAAAAACTTTGCATGCCACTACGATAGTCATTTCATAAATCCATCATTTGATAAAATTTTCCTAGCACTTACCTGTGTGAGATCCTTAGCCTTTGCTATTATTTCTCATAGCCCCTGCTTGTAGTCATGCAGTCGCAGCGAAGCGTCAATCTCGTTGTACGCGCCAGTGTTTCACTTCTGGCACCTCAAGTCTGTTCCAATCGCTCTTGCTAGCAGTAAATTACTGTAAAGATCTCTTCATTCGACCACGAAATGTGCATACGTTGCGACATAGTCGAAAGGCTTGCGACACTCATTATCAGTTTGCTTCTAGGTGCTTAACAGCTTCGACGGAGGGAGAGTTGGAACTAAGCACTGAAGGCAACAGTCGGCTGCTTGTTAATTGCTTGTCGTCTGCTTCTCCCGTAACTACATGTGGTCGATGCGAATCCTAAAATATGCTCTACTTCAGATATTGTTCCAATTCAAACAGCTTAGACCTTGCTTCTTTATAAAAATCTAGCTGTTTTGAAGCGTCTTTATTGAACTTTGCTCGATTTTCTTGTTTCTTGTGCTTTCAACAAGCTCATCTAGGGTGTACAGATGACAGCAAAATCGTGATCTCTCAGGCAGATCGCGGATTGCGATAGTCTTGATCCCGGTTACACCTGATCGTGATTAAGAGTGACCGTGTAACAGTGCCTAATCTGGATCAAGGTTAATCCAGATCGACACTGATCGGGATTAAAAGTATCCATGTGACGCCGGTATTGCTGTAGCCATGAAAGCCATGATTTAATCCACAATGTAGTTGTGTAGTTTCGTATTTATGTAAAGAGAGTCTTTGTGGTGAAATGAACATGGCATGAAAGAACCACGAGTTGGACGACACTGCATGAATGCTTGTGATGTCTTGTCAGTGTTTTGGGGTTACCTTTATTTTATCATCAAAACCGTACCAACATACACCAAAATGCGAACCTTACTGAAAACCTTTGTTAAATATGCAGATCTCAGATGCAGTGCCATTTGAAGGCATTTCAAGACTTGAATTTCATTTTTGGGGCACTTTGAACCAAGACAATCCTTATGCAAAATTCTGACATATCACAGCATTAAGAACGTAGCAAAAGAAGCTGCAGAAGAAAATATTAGTGTTTGTGTTGACAGTTGCTACATTGATCAGCTATATTTCGCCAATGTGGAAGAGCTTCTGCTGTTACTTTTCTGCTAAAACAGTGTACTGTCGGAACTGCTATGCCAGGTAAACAAGCCTTTCTAATTCCTTATATGATTAAGTTATTTGAAAATGTAATTAACCCAATCTTGTAAGCAAATATAGTTGGTGGTCATTTGCCATTTTAATTCAATGTTTCGAAATAGTCAAGGAAGATGCCTAAAAGCTTGCACACTTGAGCTTCGTGTTTAAGAATCAAGATTCTGTTTCCATCGCCTTCTCAGTCATTATCCCGACTTAGTTTCTCGGTAACATATCAACTGTGCTGCTAAGAAAGAAACATGTGCGCGTAACATTGGCCGCTTCAAGTACGTCATCATTTTTCCTTTTGGGAATGAAAGCATCCATTACACTTCCGGAATGTAACATTCCATCGGTTGAGCTTGGTTGCCTTAAGACTTTCAACTTATTTACCTGAACACTCTCTGTTATTAGGCGTTCATCTGCCATGAGTGGTGAACATGTTGAGCCAGGTTACCAATCGCAATGTATCTAAATTGTTGTTATTTGCATTAAATTGCATCAGCTGTGCTTGTCCATACCGGTTAATAACTTTCATTTTAAGATTTATTTTAAAATCTGCGTGGTTTATGGTGAAACCTCCAGAATGGCTGTGCAAAATAAGTTCCAGTATTAAAATCTCTAATGCTGGAAGTGTGCAGGTGATGTTGGCAATGTGAAAAACTTAAACAATTATAATCCAGGTGTTCTAGTGCAGCTAGGAACGCTTGTGGCATATTTCCGCTGATATATCTACACACAGTTACTGTCATAGTGCTTCTTTTATGCAGAGACCATTTTTTTTTTTATTTTTTTCATCTGACAATAAGAAGGCTTCGAGAAATCTTGTAACCTTTGATCGCCAGCTTGCTTGAAAATATAAGGCTACTAGCATTTTGTGCAGTGTGGAATTGTGTGGGCTGCACCATGTTTTACAGACTAGTACAAATGCGATAGACGATGTAAATACTCCAGCTTAAAGTTTTTTTTTCTTCTAAAGTTCCATTGATTGTACACATCCTCAGTTACATTGTAATATCAATTTCTTGAATGACCTTTCAAATTTTTCAGCTAGTGTACTACCGGTTAACATTCATGTATTAACGACAGAATTTAGTGCTTCTCAGTTCTTGTTACCTAAAGAGGCTTTGTACTGTGACTTCTTACCGGTTGCTATGTCAGAGGTCATATTTAGGCAGAGCATTAATGTAATGTCAAGTGGAGATCAAAATATAAGTTTGAACTAGTAAATGAACTTGGCAATGATCTCGTTATTGTGAATGAGTATGGCTGAATAGGCTGTGTAATGTGTAGAACAAACAAGCAGTCACCTGTGTGAGTCTGGGCAAACAGGTGTAAAACAATGAATGGCGACAAATGCAGGAGATGTGTAATTGTGCATCTCTGGAAGAGGCCTATTACAAGGACGCATAAGAGCAGACATTTCATAGCAATGACCAGTGGTATCGGATCTTGCATTAGCTAATTATTCCCCTTAAATCAGAGAGAATTAGTATTTTCTGGTAGTATTAATTCTCTTAACTACTGATATATCTTAGGATTCACATTGTTGCCATGGCGATGACTGTATTTTGTTTAACTTTTCTCGCAGTTAGAGGTAAAGCTGAAAATTGGTTTTGCGTATTGCTGCTGTGCTTCCATGATAATTGCTTCGGCTTGATGTAGCGATAGAGTATCATGGCTGATGACTGATGTCGTGCCTGCTGGGCATGCCTCGCTCAATTCTCTATGCAGTTCCTGTTTTCTTTTTACTTTCTCTCTCTGATGATGCGCAAACATTGTGGCTGGTTGTGGGTTAGCGATTCTGCCTGCACTGTTTAATCAGTTTGTTCCTCAGCCGTTTTGTTGTGCGAGGCTGAAATTCAGAATAAGTGGGAAAAAGTAAACCAAGATGTGGATTTGGCATGTCAATGTTTGGCGATGCATGTGGCATGGGGCTAATTTTTCAAATAGAAGTTTGTACTGTGTGGAATGTGTACAGGCCAGGTGTGCAGGAATTCCATGTGCTGCATTTTTGAGAAATTATATGCAACGGATGCTTTTACTTTCTATTTTCCATTCAGGTTTTTTGGTGCGATAACACCACTGGTTCACAAAGCTTTGCCACTTTGGTTAGTCCTTTATGAAGTCGGTATGAATGATGAATTGTGGGCTTGCTTTGCACGTGTACATGCGTTTTGAAGTGAGCTTCTCAAGCTTTGTTTTTTTGGGCATGTCACTACTCTCCAGATGCAAGTTTATGCTGTTCATCTGGTGTGCATTGGTGCGTAGACTCTTACCTTCAGAGTCTGTGCCGCCATCGACGACGTGAGCTGTAGTGCAACTTGTTGATCAAGTTAGCCCTTCTTTTTTTGGTATTTTACACTGTTTGCATCTGCTTTGATCCTTATGAATGCAGTGCAGTGCAAATCTTTGATTCTGTATTTAAAAGACTACATCGCCAAATATCCACTCTGTACTTTTCAATTGTGCATTACCTGGAAGCAATGCCTATAGTTAAATAAAAAGTTGTATCAGAATCTTGCTGTCCATCTGATAGAAATTTTGTATGTTCTTTTTCTGTAGAGAGAGAGAGTGGAGCTCGAGGCAGTAGGCACGGCTCCGCCGTTGTTGACGAATCGATGAAGAAGAAGCGGACTCGGCGCGCGAGATGCTAGCAGCCTTGGGGTGTCACACGTACCTGTAAATATTGCAAATACACTCGTTCCTTTCTTCTGTGTGTTTGTAACCTCCGTAACAATATGCTACAATTAGCAGACTACTATGACAGCCACTTATCACGCAAATCGATCACGCCTGGCACTTCTTAAGAGGAACTCCCTGTTGGTTTCATGGGTGACAAATGAACAGCCGTGTACACAACGGCACCGCATTGCAGCCTAAATTAGATGCAGTGACGGCTCCGCAATAACGAAAGGCGTTGCAGTAAGAGACGGCGAAATACTATCGCAAAGATATGCTACAATTAGCAGACTGCTATGACTGGCACTGCATGGATTGGGCATGCAAGAGACGCTCATCGGCGTATCGTCCAAACGCACTTCGCGTTCAGCAGAAACGCAACAGGCACAAACGCACAGACCGTGGGATGTAAAAGAAGTGTCGCGTGTGCTCTGGAGCAATGGGCAACAAGGCTGGGGGCGTTTTGAACCTCGCCTGCTCCTGTCCTCTCTGATGTAAAGGCACGCCTGCACGCCTAGTTTGGTCAGAGCTGTGGATATGTAAATAAATTGCGTATTTTACGCAAGGGGCGTCGCAAAAGTTTTTTCCTCAGCGCCTTGGTGAAAGCTTGTACCCCTCTCCTCGGTCACATCAAAAAGAAATTACCGCCTTTCATGTAAAGCTTCATTCCCAGCAAAAAAAAAACTACTTTCAAGAAAGTCCACCCTACTTGATTTAGCAGTTTGCTATCTCCCTACAGAGATGAAGAAACCACTTCAATGTCGTCATCTGCACGTAGGAGCGGTGACAACGCGCGGTCGGAACGATGTCGTCTGCTCGCGACAAGCCAGCCATGCGTCGGCGTATTTAGAAAGAGCGACCGCTAGAGGCACTCACATCCGTACCGATGTCTTAATTGAAGATACAGCAGGACTAGCAACCACACTGGCGAAAGGTGTCGATGACATGCGCGCCACTTCTCCTAAAGTACAGGTAGTGATATGCACGATACCGGAGGTACCGGGTCGTGATAGCAACCTGCAAAGAGCGGTTTTCAACGCAAACCAAAAGATACAGGGGATGAGTCGAGAGAAAGGCTTTGAGGTGGTAGAAATAAACAGAGAGATGCATAGGTGGGGTGGTTTTCAACGAGACAGAATTCACTTCGAAGGGGGGCTAGGTCATGAGGTGAGTTGGGGACTTGCAGAACGCGCACTAGCTTTTTTTGGGGGCAAGCGAGCCCTTCGGGGTGCAGGATAGCTAGTAACGAGGAAAACAACCAGGGAGACTCTTCGACAGGTGGTATGGACAGATACGATTCCAAAGTGGCACCAATATCTAAGATAGGTAGAGTCCGGGGCATAAATAGACGTAGCCACGAGGGCCGAGCCAATTTAGACATAGGGTATATTAACATGCAGGGTGGTAGGAACAGGCTGAAGTGGGAAGAGATAGAAGAACAGCTAAGGGAAGAGAGGCTGATGGTATACGGTTTTGTTGAAACACATCTCAGGGACATGAAACAACCTCCGAAGAATCCGGACTACGCATGGGAATATTGTAATAGAACAGAAGGCAGTAGAAAGGGGGGTGGTATTGGGGCATTCATTCATAAAAGTACAGAATGGCAAAGGGTCAAGCAGGAGTGCAAGGAACATTTATGGCTAAAAGGGAAAGTGGCAGGTCAAATGACACTCCTTGGTTTCGTGTACTTGTGGACGGGAGCAAAGGCCAGAGAGGAAAACCAGGCACTGGTAGAGTGCATATCAAAGGACATTCCGGAGTTAGGAAGAGAGTGCGAGATAATTATACTAGGGGACATGAATGCGCACATAGAAGATATAGATGGGTATACCGACCCGACAGGCAAAATTATCATGGATATGTGTGAAAGGCTTGATTTGATCATTTGCAACAGTACCGAGAAGTGTGAAGGACAAATAACATGGGAGGTAGGAACGCTGCAGTCGACGATAGATTATGTACTGATGTCACATAGAATGTATGATAAGCTCAGGGGAATGCACATAGATGAAGGTGGCTCCAGAAGTCTGGGTAGTGATCACAAACGTATCAAACTAAGTTTTGGAAGAGCAGTGAAAGTGGGAAGGAGACAAGATGAGCAACTACAGGAAAATTTTTATCCAGAAAGGCAAATTGAAATAGCCACAAAAGAAATTGAGAAAGAAGTAATCACGGAGGAAAATAGGACAGTGTGGACATACACGAATCTAATTAGACTCTTTGAGCTAGAGCTTGCTAAGACGCGTGACAAGTCACCCCGGAAAAAAAGACACAAACCCAAAAGATGGTGGGATGAGGAAGTTAAGAGAGTCATAGCAAAACGTCAGGAAGCCTCTAGGGCTTCTAGACATGCTAAGCAGCGGGGTGAACCGACAGATGATGTTGAAAGATAATGGGAAACCTTTCTAAGCTGTAAAAGGGATGCATCCCTTCTGATCAATGAAAAGATTAGAAGAAGGGGAGCTCAGTGGCTGGCAGAAGTACATAAAAGAGATAGAAAGACAGCTGCAAAGTTTCGGAACCATCTAAACTCCCTAAGAAATGAGACGAGCCTAGAGAAGAGTTTTATAACTACAGCCCAAGGTGCTAGGCTAGAAGGGGACGAAGCTATTGAATATATAAAAACAAGGGTGACAGAAAAATTTCAACAAAGAAGTACTTTATGCACCACAATAGACAAGGACGAGTCAAGTGGTGCAATGGCTCAATTTTCACAACGAGAGTGGGAAAAAGCTGAGAAAAGGGTTCCTAGTAGTACAACAACAGGCCCAGATGGCATTCCGATTATGCTGATAAAGACATTCGGTCCAAAGTCTAAGCAGGCTTTGAGAGAGGCAGTGAGCAAAATAATAATCGATGGTGAAGTTCCCGATGGATGGAAACTTAGCAGGATGACCATGATCTATAAAAGATAGGGGGACAAAGCTGACATAAACAACTACCATACTATAACAGTGACATCAGTGGTCTACAGGCTGGCGATGCAGATTATAAAGGAAAGACTGCAGGCATTGGTAGAGGATGAGGGGGTGCTGGGGGAACTGCAGAATGGGTTTCGGAAACACAGGAGGTTGGAAGACAATCTGTTCTCACTGACGCAGTGCATCGGAATAGGAGAAAAGGAACACAGGCCCCGGTGGCTAGCATTTTTGGATATCAAGGGAGCGCACGATAGCGGGGTTCAAGAGGAATTATGTGGAATACTGGACACACTAGGCATGGAACATGTAGTCACTAATATTCTAAAGGGTATCTATAAAGGTAACAAGGTAGTTATAAAGTGGGAAAAAGAGGTATCCAAGCCTTCAGAGGTAAACCGGGGGCTTAGGCAGGGGTGTCACCTGTCACCCTTATTATTCATGATGTACCTACAAGGATTAGAGGCCAAATTAGAGGGAAGTGGACTCGGCTTCAACCTTTCTTTAGTCAAACAAGGAAAACTTATTGATCAGGCACTACCAGCATTAACGTACGCAGATGATATAGTGCAAATGGTTAACAACAAGGAAGATTTGCGAAGATTGATGAACATCTGCGGTAATGAGGGAGATAGGTTAGATTTTAGATTCAGTAAGAAAAAAATCAGCAGTCATGATTTTCAATGACAACAAAGGTAGTGATCTTAGAATACAGGAGGTCACGCTAGAGATAACAGATAAATACAAATATCTGCAGGCGTATGGATAAGCAATGGGACCGAGTACCTGAGGGAACACGAAATATACGTGACGACTAAAGGTGACAGGAATGCAGCAGTCATGAAAAATAGGGCACAGTGGAATTACAATAGGTATGATGTTGTGAGAGGAATATGGAAAGGGGTCATGGTTCCTGGGCTGACGTTCGGCAATGCGGTCTTGTGCCTGAGATCAGAAGTTCGAGCAAGATTAGAAATTAAGCTACGTGGAATAGGTAAGCTTGCTTTAGGAGCTCACGGGAATACACCAAATCAGGGAGCACAGGGTGATATGGGATGGACATCATTTGAGGGCAGGGAAGCTAGCAGCAAGACAAAATTTGAGAAGCGATTGAGAGAAAGGGGGGAAGAGCGTTGGGCTAGGAAGGTTTTCAGCTACTTGTACATGAAGAATGTCGATACAAAATGGAGGAAGCGAACCAGGAAATTGACTGGTAAATACTTAGAAAACAGCAGGTGGCCAAACCAAAAAGAACTATCGGTTAATAAGAAAGTGAAGGAAACGGAGACTGACATGTGGAGAATGGGCATAATTAAGAATTCCGCACTAGAGATCTATCGAACTTTTAAGCAGGAAATTGCCAAGGAAAGGATCCATGATAACACTCGGGGTAGTTCTCTACTGTTTGATGCCACGACGGGAGTACTGCGAACCAAGACATATAGGGCCAAATACGAAGGAGTAGACACAGTATGCAGTGCGTGTTGAGAGGAAGAAGAAACTGCCGAATACTTGATGATGTTCTGTAAAGGGCTTCACCCTATAGTCCAGGATGATGGCGCAGAGCTTTTCAAAGCACTGGGGTTCAGGGACCGGGAGGGCAAAAATAGACTTTCAGCGGGTAGACTTAACTAGAAGGAGGTTATCTGACTGGTGGCTAAAGTCAAAACACGAGTGAAAATTAAACTCTTCACAGCCAAGTACGAATCCTCAAACTCACTTTTTAAAGACAAAAAAAATCTAGTTTTTGGTTCAATAAGTAATACGGCTTGGTGGCGCTAGCCACCGCCCGATCTAAAGAGTACAGCCATATCCATCCATCCATCCATCCGAGGAGGAGGGCAAAATCAGAAGTTAGGGCAGCGCGGTCGCGGCTCACGTGTGGGAGCCACACGGGAATTTAAAGCTTTCTTTGAGTAAAACTCTGGTTTATTGAAACCCCACAGCTTGTGCCAAGCGGTTCGTCACACCTGCACACTGCACCAGATGGAAGTTACGATGCAGGATGGTGGGAAGAATGTCGCGGAACGTGCGGACGCTACCGGCGTTTGTAAGCGAGATTTCTACAAGTTCGGCGAACACGTTCAGATGGAGGAAGATCATCGCATTGAATTCAAGGCACACAAGGACATCTCCATCGAAGAGCTGTCGCCAGCTTGTAAGGACCAGCTCTCTCGCCAGACGATCTCAAGGTAATAGATTAGTCATTTAATTTGAATGACTTGCCGACACACGTATTCCGTGAGGGCGACGCGCAACGCCGCGCTTACTAGCTCGGTATCGTGACTTATTGCAGACAATGCTCAGAGAACTAATACGTCAATTTCATGAACCACAAAAGAAACGTAAGCATTTTATTACGCAGTGTCTATTCTGCCGGCGCCGGCCAAATATTTTTTTCATTATTCTGCCGGCGGTCGCCCCTCATTGGCTGCTCAAAGTCACATGACATTGGACAGCAAAATAAGGAGTTTCCCGTTTATTTGGCGCCAAGCCCCAGTGCGTCTCGGTTCGCTGTTCTGCATTTCTGTTGCGTCCAGTATTCACTATACCGATAGTTTATGCACCTTGCAAGTGTGTTGTTCAACCCGTTTAAAGATGTCAGAACCGCCACAAGGGACTTCTGAGCCGGTCAGAAGTTCTGACCGGCCCCAATCACAAGGGGTCAGCGACGCCGTAATCGCCGTCGGCGATCGCTTTGCCACTGTGACTTTGAGCAGCCAATGAGGGGCGACCGCCGGCAGAATAATGAAAAAAATATTTGGCCGGCGCCGGCAAAATAGACACTGCCATTTTATTATGACGCATTTACAACGGCAAATGTGCATCAGTTATGCCATGTAGGGGACGCCAATGATAAGGCAGTTTTAGAATACCGTTTGCAAGCGCTGCGGGCGTAGCGGGTGCCATATGATCTTTAGAATAGCGTTTGCCCTGCTGACAACCGCAACGCACGGTCGCAGTGACACCGTAGCCTTGAAACCAGCGCTTGCGCGCCACATGCGGGCTGTGATCGCTGCACGCAATTTCGGGTTTTCTGCGTGTGGTCCGCGAACGCTGACTCGCGTTACGACGCATGTGCAGTGACAGCGGCCGCACCGCGAGGGGTCACTGTGCACTATTCGAAAACTCCCTAATAGCGAGTTTTAGTATAGCGTTCTGCGAGTCGTTGCGGTGCGGTTGCTGCCACTGCGCATGCGTCGTGACGCAAGCCGCCGTTCGCGGCCCGCCCCTCAGAAAACCCGAAACAGCGGGTGGTGTGTGCGGCCCCCGAACGCTGATTTCGATGCTACGGTGTCGCGATTGTGCGTTGCGGTTTGCAGGAGGGCAAACGCTATTCTAAAGCTCATATGACGTCCGCTATGACGGCAACGCCCGCAGCGCCTGCAAATGTTATTCTAAAGCTCCCTAAAGTATTTACAAAGTGGTAACGTTCCCGCTGCTCTCGGTTGTAGCGCACAATCACATGGTGTGGTTTGTTAGTGCGTGTGTTGAATGCGGAAGTGCGGGAATTTGTAATGTCTACTTATGTGAATTTTTCTTTAAAATTTTCATCTGTTCAGGAAAATTCCAGCTAGGGAATTCAATATTTTGAGTGTATTGTAGTATTGTGGCTCACGATAACTTAATTAGTATAAGGTTCGAGCTCAACACATCAGCTGGTAAAATACCTACATGTGCACATGGCCAACTGTTACAATTGTTGAAATTCACACTTATCATATATAGTTGACTTTATTGATTCTTATCCAATTTATGTTTGTAAGGAATTTGACAGCAACTGATTAATATTAACTCTATGTCACTGTGTTTAATTGACATCACGCAGAACTATCTGTGCCTTCTTGAACACTGGGAGAGGTGGGACTATTTTTCTGGGAATCCTTGACAATGGTGAAGTCAACGGTCTCCATCTCACAGAATACCAAGTGAGTCAGTGAAGGACTGTATATAGCCTATGAATCATTGCTTTTGCGAGATTGCAAAGCTTGCAGCCAGGCTCTGCACTACCTTTTTACTGTTTTGTCGTTCCAGAGTCAATGTAATTGCATGAGCTTGTTCAAATGTGATAGTAAACAACTGGGCATGTTGGTACTGCATGATACGAAATAGAAGGTGCCAAGAAGACAGCGGATGAATAGAAGACAGACGGAGAGCGCCAATTGTAATAAAGTTTATTCCAAGAAAAATGAAAGATACTTATACAGACTGTCATATTTCATTGCTGCGCAGTCACATTGAGATATCGCAACTCTTTCTGAGATAGAAGTACGAAGGCCACACTAGCGCAATGATTCCCGGCATTAATTATCTTTTTGTCTCAGTTATTAATTTGTTCCACTTGTCACGACTCTTGGCAATCACGGATCATGTGCAAAAAACCGGTACACACTTTCAATCTGTGAAATGTGTGGCAAGGTGATCCTCTCTGCCATTTCTAACATTGTTACAATCCTGTATGAGCCTGTCGTCAAGCATTGCTCAGTTTGGCCTACGTGCTTGGACAGAGGAATATCGTAGACCACACCAATCTGGCGTTCGGCATATTTACTTTCGTTGTTTGTGATACAGGCTGTTGCTTTTTGAAGGCAAGAGTTTGAAATTTCGCAAAGTTTAGACATTTTGAAAGCTGCAGAGATGATCACCTTTACATCTGCTAGCTTAGCAATATTCAAGTTATGGGACACACTATGAACATACGGTAACACGGCTCTCTTTTTTTGTTTACACTAGTTGGCTCTCAGTTCACTTGGCGGGTTCGTTATTGATTTTTTAAAGATTGTTTCAGCTACACAGCGCCTGTGTGTTCATGTCTTCTCTCTTGTGAGTGTGTTTGCGGAGACACTTCAGAGATTGCAAGTGTGCACCAGATTTTTGCAAAAGCTTTATGATTGCCAAGAGTTGAGACAAGTAGAACAGATTATAATTGAGGCAAAAAAGAGATCGTTGCATGTGGCCTTCGTGTCTTTATTGCAGAAAAATTTGCAATATCTCAATGTGACTGTCCAGCTGTGAATTATGACAACACTGTCCACAGGAATAGCAACAGTTTTTTCTTGGAATAAACTCTGCTGTAAGTGATGGCACCCTCTGTGTGTCCCCCTTTTTGTCCATCGTCTCCTTTGTGCCTTCTATTTCGAAAATTGTTCGGCTGGCCGAAGACGCTGCCAGGATTCAAGGCCTGGCCGCTGCCTGAGGAAGGGGGTTACAGAGGGACCAGTCTCCTAGCCCCCCACCATCTTTGAACCCAGCAGGAACAATTTAATAGAGTTTCTTCTCTCTCTCTCTCTCGAAAATTGTTGCAATTGTAAAAATACCACAGTGAATAAACTGTCTCTACATGTGAGGCCATTGCTGTGTACATTGCTGTGTATCTGTGCTTATGTAAAGGAACTCTGTTTTGTGAGGCCACTTGAGACATCACTAAATTTTACTGACCACGTACCAAGGGATTTTAAACTGCACTGTAAACATTTTTATGCATGCTTTTAGAGGGAAAAACAGTAAGGTGTCTCTGACGTGATGTTCCCCATTCTTTTTTTTTCTTTCCAGAAAGACCACTTGGCATTGAGTCTTGAAAGCTTAATGCAGCAGTACAAGCCGCCTGTCCCAAAACACATGTACGAGCTGCGGTTCGTTCCAGTCATCTTTGAGGGTGTGCCATTGCCAACAAACGAAAGGTGCGATGCTCAATTTATGTTTTGTCATATGTAAGACATTCTTTTTTTTTCTTTTAGGGGCGAAGCTCCTTAGGGCGTGGGCTGTGCGTCCCCTGTAGCCTGTATGTAGCCACCTCTAGTTTAGTTCTTGCAGTGTTCACTAGATGGCGGTACCGTCCCCTGTATCTAGCCATCTCTAGTTTAGTTCTTGCAGTGTTCACTAGATGGCGGTACCGTCTCCTGTATGTAGCCACCTCTCGTTTAGTTCTTGTAGTGTTTACTAGATGGTGGTACTTGTAGCTGATAATGAAAAGATGCAAGATGGTATAAACTAGAAAGCGGTACTTGTAGTTGATGAAAGACGCGAGATCTTATAAAATAGGAATGATGTCACATATGGCGCGTGTCATTGGTTGAAGGCAATCGTTCGATTTAGTGCGGCGACGTACGCTAGGGGGAGCGATGTAATAAAATCGAGTGGGCAAAATGTACAGAGGATTCATGGTTTACCAGGTTTACCTCCGGAGCTTCGCCCACTTATCATCATTCACTTCGTGGATATTGCGGAATTTTTTTTACATTATTTGATAGGCAGTGGAAGTGCTTGGTAGTTGAAAAGGGTCTCTACTCGTTCTTTGTTGGGTGCTAGTCAGGAATATTAAGTGGTAGTCACTGCAAAATATACTGTAAGTGTGACCACACTTGTTTGTCCTCCACTTATGGCAATAGTGAGTTATTTCTTGTTTAGCTCTATCCGTAACTTCAAATCTAAGCATGTTTCTATCTTGGCATGTTGTCTTGCTTGGCGCCCAATCCCGAGTAGTGCAGCACAATATCCAAGATAATGTGAAGATGTGTAATGCCATATTTTGTTAGTTTTATTTTCCTGCCTATTAACCTGTTGCACTGAGACAAACATGTGCTCTTGTTTTTGCAGACGTGAGATGAACAGCAAGGAGAGGTTCAGGCCACACAAATTGCATTGTTCGAAGCCATGCTGGTGTGACGATGAAGCTACTGCTCAGCTGAGTGTTGTAAGCCCCAGCCATGTTGCTACCCTGTGCACATTTTTTGGTTATTCTGCCTTTCGTAGTGGCTTCTATGAGAAAGTGCACATGATTGCGCATGTTATTATTTGGTGCTGGTTACTACGAGAACAATTGAAATGAAATGCTAATACAGTATTTAAATTATTCCCTAAGAAATCATTATACTGGCCGTCCAAACACTGTTAAACATGGAGAGTATGCTGGATCAAGTGTAGTGAGAGCTTTCATGGTTGACATTACCTCTACTGTAAAAGGACTACTGAGTGTTTGATGCAAACAACCCTGTCTATGCCTATACGACTTCATTTCTTTTAGCTTTGTGATCATAAGCACTACCAGCAGATAAAATACTGTGCAATTCGAAGCACATCCTTGACCTCTTATTGCACTACAGATGAAAAGTGAATTATTGTTTACAAGCATATTCAGAGCCTAACAATCATCTTTTAGGTTGAGGGTGACAGCTTAGTGAAGGACACTCAAACTTGTGTAGATTTCTGGTTAAAATTAAATATTTACATTCTATGAAATGGGGCGAGTCAAGCGAGGCCTCCGGGTGAATAAGCACCTCACCCCACTGAGCTAAGTCTTGAGCAAAGCCTATGTGCGTGGCAATACAAACAGGATTGATTTTTAAAAAAAGTGCTCATGTGTTTTCAAATGCAACACGTAAATGTCTCACCAGAATGACCCAAACAATATTTTCTTTAGGTATATTGGTTGTTATATATTTTGTTTATATTCAAGAGATATTCAAATGAGCATAAAATTAGACAAAGCTGTCCTCATTACGGTGGTATGTCATCTAATTTTTAATGCTATAACAGTAGTTACTTATCAATGTTGAAGTGAAAACATCTGCTTTATGGTGGCCGCTGCACTTACAATTGTATTTTTTCAGTATTTTAGTCATTGCAATATTGTATACTGCTAGTTAGTTTTTTATAGTGCTGTTTTTCCAGTCTGAATGTTGTGCATTGGTTTGTGGCTTAGCCGTTGTGTATACCGTTCTATTCGCTATATTTCTTGCATTCATCGATTTTTTTGTCCTGCATAAACCAGGGCAGATCGGTGATGCGGTATGTTGTGGAGATTAAGCTATCTGCATGGGACAGTTCTGACCCAAGAAACAGTGGGTTGAATAAAAGCAAGATGGGCATCCACCCCATGTTAGACAACGAAGAGGATCTCTGCTTTTTGCGCCGTCAGGGCAGCAACATTCGGGTAATTTCACATCTATGCCTTCACATCTGGCGACTTGAACTCACTCAGAGTGCTAATGGTTTTAAGTTGCTTGCTCTGAGGTTTATTTGAGACTACTAGATTTATTTACTTGGGAGGGTGTCGAGGCATGCTCATTAGAATACATGGCACTTTACAAACTCACATACACTGCACAAGAACAAGGATGGGCGCTGTTCTTGCTCTTGCCCTACGAAGTCTAATATATTTGTGCATCATTGTCAAACTTCAATGCCCTTGCACACTATGTTCCATTTTTGAGAACTAGTAGATAACGTTGCTTATTATAAAGGCTGCTTAACATGTTTTGTGTGGTGGTTTTCGGCAGAGTAAAAGGAGAAGTTGAAACGTCCACGGTGCAAGGAATTGTCATTGTTACTAGTACAACCTTTCCCTCATTCTCCATCAATGGACTATTAACAAATAGTTTCAATATTGTATCTGTTGTACCACATGCATTATGCACATTTCAATTTAATACAGAGCTTGACTATGAAATGCAGACCTGTCAGCATTATCATCATTGTGACGTATAACATATTGCAATAACATTTGCTGATCTCATCCAGAAGTATACCAAGCATGATGATGTTGCTAATCGATAAAATAATAATACTTAACGAGTGCTGTGGACATTTCTTCTGGCTTTTGCACTTGCCCACAGCATCTGATACTAATCACAGGAACAAAGCAAACCAGTGTATTATGACATCACGAAGGCCTTAATTTGGATACCACAGACTAAAATAAGCTGTCTCCACCATTGCATGCAATCCTAGGCCTGTGTTCATAACTTGATGAAGACCTGTGCCTTCATTATATATAGCGGTGAAGTGCATGGAAAACGGAAGAAATGTCAGTGTGTCATTATTTTGCTCTGAAAGCTCGTGAAGTGGTTAGGCTTTGTTGTGAACAGAAACTTTTGCCGCATTTCTGGTCATAGTGGCTTGTTTTGAATACATGTGCTCATCACAGTGAATTAAGCAGCTTCACAGAAAGTCAGTCTTAATTTTTGTATAATTTGAAATTCTGTAAAATGAACTGCAGCATGCATCTTATGTTTGATTGATTAATATATGCTGTTTAATGTCCCAAAACCACCATATGATTATGAGAGATGCCGTAGTGGAGGGCTCCGGAGATTTAGACCACCTGGGGCTCTTTAACCTGCACCCAAATCTGAGCATATGAGCCTACAGCATTTTCACCTCCATAGAAAACGCAGCCGATGCAGCTGGCATTTGATTCCGCGACTTGCTGGTCAGCAGCCGAGTAGCTTAGCCACTAGACCACTGCGCCGGGGCATTGCATCTTACACCAGAACTGGCAATAACTATATTTAGCTAGTAGAAAAAGAGTAAACACAATTTACAACGAACAGTCATCAAGAAATTTGCCTCATGTAATAAATTACATCTAGTGACATTTGCCTTTACAGCGTTGAAATTGCATGCTTCGATTTGTTGCCGTCATCAGTTTCTGAAGTGGTGTTCCGCCTCCGTTTTTTTGTATTAGTGCACTTTGCAAGATGTCATCGACATGACCCGTCAAGAAGTTAAAATTTACTACTGCTCCAAGTAAGTTTTATTGCTTGTAAAAAATGCTGCTTGCTTTTTTTTAGGTACTAATTTTCTGCTTACGCTTATTCCAGGACAGACATTCAAAAGCCCCTAGAGGAAACTCTGACGAGCACCGCATAGCATTAGGTAGTACGTTGCATTGCCAGTAGAGCTTGACATGCCCCACATGTGAAGGAAAAGGCCTTGAGGAAGATTTTCAGGAGTACTTCAATCAAGCATACTTGAGCACATTGCTTTCTGGGGCATAGAATATTGTGCTTCGCATTTTTTAGTTGCATTCTATTGTATTTGTTCCTTGGCACCAGTCTGACCCGGTGACCTCAGTCTCATTAAAGGATTCATATTAAGAGGTAGCTCTGTGACATTTTGACTTAAGTATAAGAATATAAGCGTATCATTACTGAAACCAATAAGCAACAGTATACCGCAGAGTGTGACCAGTGTCACCACAAGCTAGTCTGGCCTACTCAATAGTTCTCTATTGTTAACTTGCACAATTTTGTGTTGTGATGATGGAAGTAGCTTGCAAATGGCAGTTGTCCTTATGAAGTGTGCAATTTTCCCTAAATGCTTATCAAATTGTAATGTGCATTTAACATAAATTTGGCATATCTTATTTTACACATTATACATTTTTACCTCTTTGCGATGTTGTGTTGTGCGAAATGTATATCTTGGTTTGCTTTGAAAGGACTGTTCACTTGTAAACCAACATGAGACCTGCGAATTTACACCCCTTATATTGTAACTGCACATTATTTAGTATAATTATTTTGTAAACCACAGATAATGTGATTTAAGGAAAAAGAAATTTGGTGTGTTTACAAGTGTAACCACCTATTAAACCTCACAACTCTACTTATGCAACAGTCTAGATTATTCAGATCCTCTCCACAAAGTCAACAAGGTGAGGTTTCTATATTGTACCATTGATTTCATGTGGAACTTCAGTGCAAGTGTCTGATGACAGTGCTTCTGCTGATTAAGGTAGACATTATTACTAAATACTAAACATATTGTGTACTTATTCTATCACCTTGAGATTCCTGCAGTGTTTGCAGTACTGCGAACTCACCTTTTCCTCAGCATCTCCGTTACGTAGTCCTTCCCCCGACTTTCTCTTGCAACACTGAACGCAAGGATCACCTTGGGGTTGTCGGTCATTGCCACCAAAGAACGAGTTCGCTTGGAACGTGTTCAAGAACATCTTAAAGAACTACAGAGTTGTGCATCAAAACGAGATCACAGGTGTGAAATAAAATAATGTTTTGTGTGTACGCACTGCTTTTTTGTGTTTCTTTCATCCGTTTTGGTGCACAGAACTATATTGCCACTGAAAACATTTATCTGATGTATACTTTCCACACAGCATAAGGAAAATAATTTTTTTAATATATGGAATGCTGGGTAAGAAATGAACAGGTAAGCCTAGGCACTGCATTTTCTTGTGCCTCTTGCCTCTGAAATTCCTAGCTCATTGTGAAAGATGCGGTGCTTGTGCTTGGGAGTAGTTATATACAGAACTAAACGGCTGAACGAGGCCAAACTCCTGTTTGCAATGCTTTTAAATAATGGCAAATTCTAAGCATTGAGTGTGTGCTGTTAATTGTACATTGCAGTGCATAAGTAGGCAAAAGTAATAGCGAAATCATTTCGTGAACTAGTTTTATTGTAGGGGTAATTGGCTGTTATATAGAATTAGCTATAAAGATGCTGCATATGCTACACCAGCCATACCTCTAAAAACGGGAATTTAAGTGAAACAACCGTTAGATTTTAGGTAAGACAGAACAATAGGACAGCGTTAAACCACATAATGTCATTAAGCAGCATTGTGTGAAGAAAATGCAATTCGAGAAGGAAGGATAGCATTGCCATCGCACTTACCACCACTGCGGCGAAACTGCCTTTTTCACGTACAACAAGAAATTTGTGCAACTAGCCATCACCCGCTTGAGGTCGCACAGTTGTCGGCACAGAAAGAGTTTGGTGTAGATGATCGCACTGTTTAGTGGAAGGTGTAAGACCTTTCCTTGTGACTCGGGGAATCGGTCAGTACAAAAACCTAGGACTAGCACAGCGATGAACCACGAAAACTAGCATGGAAAGCAGGAGCCCATGTGAAGTGCAGCTGCACACCATGGGGGGGCCCCCTTTTCTGCAATAAGCATTGTGTTTGAAGTCCAGCGCTTGTTCTCCGTTACAGTCTTTTGTCGATTTCCTCATCCGAATATTACGAAGCAAATCGCACAGCAAGCTGCATTAGTGATGTCCTGTTTCAAGCATCAGTGTGACAAATGAGCATCTACATCTAGTTGGATATAGAAAACAACCACCGTTGCCCAACATAGTTTATTTACCTATCTGTCAACAGTTCGTGCAGAAAAAATGCGAGTATTTTGGCAGAGCAGTGTAATTTACCACCAAAATTTTCAGACACGTCTATGAGAAGTTTGCTTTTTGCAAAACACCGATTGCCAACTAGAACTGCCAAGCCAGAGCACTGCAGATATCTATATCACTGACATCTGTACCCTCTGCGGGTTTAGCAGCTTTTTTTTAATGCCTTTATAATTCAACTAGATGCAGCCACAAATTCAGATGCACATACTAGCGTGTCACCTTTCCAAACAAAACAGCCAGCAAAGCTGAGTTATTGCAGACGTGTGGACATGCAGCTAAGTTTTCAAGGTCACAGAACTGTCAGTTCAAAACCACCACAAAGGAACAGCTAAAAAAGCTCAAAGACCGTCTTCTTTATTTTATGTGAAACAGAGCGATTCACTTTTTTGTCGTTGCTGTTTGGCAGAAATTTTGCCTCCAACCTTGGCCTGCTTTGTGGGCTTCTTCGAAGCAGGGTCCTTGGCCTCGCCACCCCTCTTTTTGATCGCAGCTGCACGGCGGGCATCTAATGACTGCTTCAGAGACAGCTTCCAAGGCTTCAGCTTGCCCTCATGCAGCTTCACCTGGAAGCATTTAAAAGCCATCATCACACTCGGACTCTGTTCAAGACCTAATAAGACGACTTCGACTGTGCTAGAGTAAAAATCTCTTGATAACTAGACACTGTTACTGTTACAAAATTGAAAAATAAAATAAAATCACCTACAGAAGATTGCAGAGCCACAGCTTGCCCATGACGGTCATTAGAGCTTCCACAACACTGTTTTAGCCCACGGGTTCTCAAAATGGGTTCCGCGGCACTCTGTGTTTCCGTCAAAAACATCTTTAAGGGGCGCTGTGACACAATTTGAGTACGTATATTTGATCAGTTCTTCTTATGCTGTGAAACACGAAGATGTCGTAGGCCAAAAAGTAACACCGAAATCGACACTTATAATTTTAATTCACTGGACAAGCTACCTTGATTTCGAACTACGGCGACACAAGTCAGCTATTTTTGTTATGGGAAGTCGTGTTATGTCATGTGATGTGACAACAAAGACATTTCGCTTTTGATTGGTTTGACACAATAAGCAGCGTGCAATATTGATGTGGTAGCTATGTCATACGAGTGAACGCTAGAAAACAGCAAAAGCATTTTTTATACTGTCTAAGAAAGGAGTCATTCCTGTTGTAGCGAAGCCTCCGAACTCTGAAATGGGTCGAACTCTTGACTACCTTCTAGTAAGGCTACCCAACAAGAACGCCGCTCGCGCCGAGAGTCCGTGCTTGGCCGTTACTGTCGCCATTGTGTATACTCGCTGTCTGCCTGCTAATAAACGCCATAACAAATTGGTGGAGAGTGCTACGATCCCCTTTGATGCCCTGGGAACTGCGTTCACGTACCCTGCAATCTACAATGTCCCACGACGCCTCTCAGCAAATGCCTCCTCCCATGCCACCCCCTTGTGCCGGTGTTCCCAGGATCCGAGATCCACCCATCTTCACGGGCGCCGATGGCACTGACGTGGAGGACTGGCTCGCTATTTACGAGCGCGTGAGCGTCCCCAACAAATGGGACGAGGACGGCAAGTTGACAAACTTGGTGTTCTACCTTGCGGGCGTTGCAAGCTTGTGGTACAACAACCACGCGTCCGATTTCGCAACCTTGTCCAATTTCAAGACCGCTATTACCAGCGTTTTTGGCCGCCCTGCTGTTCGTAAGCTGCAAGCCGAGCAGCGCTTACGCGAACGCGCTCAGTAGGCCGGTGAATCATTCACCAGTTACATAGAAGATGTCCTGGACCTTTGCAAGAAATCCAACGACAGCATGTCCGAATCAGACAAGATCCGGAATGTCATGAAGGGCATTGACGATGATGCCTTCACGATGCTGCTTGCCAAAAACCCAGGTGTTGTGTTTTGGGTTTCAGTTTCGGTTTCGAATTTACATGTGAGGATGCCAGGGGGCGCCGCTCTGGCATCCGACGAGTGTGTGTTAGGTAGCCGTGGAGTGCGGTTGTGTGCTTTTCTTTCGGCGCGTAGCGCCAACCCGCGTGTTCGGGCTGGTCGGTGTCTCCGCCGGCCGCGTACGTCTCCGTCGGCCGTCTTCTTCTCCTTCTGCTTCGTTGGGACCAGCCAGCCCCCAACACAGCACCAGGTGTTGTGTTCTGGGGTTTCGATTTGACATGTGAGGATGCCAGGGGGCGCCGCTCTGACATCCGGGAATTCAAGGGGACTGTAAAATAAAACCAGTGTGTGTTAGGTAGCCGTGGAGTGCGGTTGTGGGCTTTTCTTTCGGCGCTACGCGCCAACCCGCGTGTTCGGGCTGGTCGATGTCCCCGCCGGCCGCGTACGTCCCCGCCGCAGCCAGCCCCCGACACAGCAATGGCGACGAGGACATGTAAGAACCCGTTTCGTTCTCCGTGTTCTTTTTCTTGCTTCTAATGGACCTACCCGGCTAACCCTAGACGCTCTTTATTCCCTGCAAGGTGGCTACTGCGTGCTGCGTCGCTTCATTTCTTCATTCAGCTACGCCGCCTCTGCCTTCATCTTCAAATAGTGTACTGGCGTCATTTTCTTCTCGTTTGCACCTCTCCATTCTTATTGCTTGAAATGGCGTCTCCCATTCCACCTCCCCTATTTCTTCATTCGCCCGGAGACCCGCCACTTTCGTGGGCGGACTGGAAATTGGTGTTTCGGGCTTACGCAGACGTGGTCGAGGAGGACGCCAGCAAGCCCGAGCGTCGCAAGGCCCTGCTGCTCAACGCGTTGGGCCCTGCTGGGTTAAAGCTTTTCTATACTTTGGAAGCCACCAACGCGTCGCCGACGCCAGCGTCGGGCGATGCCTTCAAGGATGCTGTTGCTCTTTTCGATGAGCATTTCAAAGATGTTTCGTGCGATTATCTCGCACGCGTGAAATTCCAAGAAAGGCGACAATTGCCTGGTGAGCCAGTCGCCGAGTTCATTACTTCTCTTTGAACGCTCGCCGCGTCGTGCGGCTTCGGCGCGCTCGAGGACGATATGATCCGCCATCAGCTTTTCATCGGTGTAGCCTCGCAAAACGTCCGCTGCCGCATGCTTCAAAAGGGCTCCTCGATTTCATTATCCGAAGCCCTCTCGATTGCGCGAGAGGACGAGCTTATTCGCTCTAGTTGGAGCAATTCGCTCCGCATTCAGTGCAGCAACTTTCTGCTGCCGGGGGCCAAGGCGGCGGCTCTTCGTTTCACGAGACGCGTCAACAAGGCGGCCCTTCACCTTCGTCTCGGCGCGGCGGCCAACATGGACGCCCGCCTGCACAGTCCTTCCACGGCGACCTCTCTGCGTCGCGGGGGCGAGGAAGCCGACAATATGGCGACCCCATTCCGCCAAATTCGGGTTTTCAGGAACAGCACCGAGCTCCTAATTCGCGTTCGCAATTTTCTTCTTCAAGCGCAACCGCGCATTGCTTTCGTTGTGGATCGGCTCGGCATTTAGCCAATTTTGCGCAGTGTCCCGCGAGAAACCGCACTTGTCTTGCGTGCGGAAAAATCGGACAATTTCAGTCCGTATGCAATTCCCGTCCAGCAAATCTTCCGGAACCAGTTTCTTCGTCCGCTCCTTCGAGCACTGCACAAACCAATACGGTCGCTGTTTTAAATGTGGATGGCCTCCACACTACGCCCGAGCCCAGCATCATAGTTTCAGTGGGCCATGTGCCCTTGTCATTTCTCGTGGACACTGGTGCCTCAGTCTCTTTAATCAGTGCCGCTGACTTTCATAGTCATTTTTCCAACATTCGGCTTTTGCCTTCACACGTCGTTCTACAAACATATTCCAAGGAAACGATTGATAATTTAGGTCAATTTACACCTCAGGTCTCCTATTGCAGTCGCACTGCTTCCATTACTTTTTATGTAACAGCCAATGGCAGCTCACTTTTGGGACGTGATGCCATCAGGGCTTTGTCCATCAACATCGTCGGTGCGTCTATGACGTGTGCTCAAGTCGACGTCCCAGATGATCTTCCGGCCAACGCGCCTTCTGAATTCCACCACCTGTTCACCCGTGAACTGGGTTGTGTGCGTGGTTTTGTGCATAAAGTGATGCGTCGACCAGGTGTGTGCCCTGTGCGTGCCAAGCTGCGCCGCATTCCTCTTCTTCTCCGTGAGCAAGTCTCTGCGGAACTGTCTCGCCTTCAAGCCAGCGGAATCATCGAGCCTGTCTCTGCTTCCGACTGGGTTTCTCCACTGGTCGTCGTCAAGAAAAAAGATGGATCCCTTCGACTATGCGTCAACTTACGAGAACCAAACAAGGCAATCGTCGTAGACGGGCTTCCACTTCCTCACATTGAAGAACTGCTTCATCAGCTCTCCGGAGCAGTATGTTTCTCCAAGCTGGACCTCGCGTCCGCTTATCACCAAGTGGAACTTTCTGAGTGCAGTAGAGACTTGACCACATTTGTATAGCACGAAGGCTTGTTTCGGTTTCGCCGCGTGTGTTTTGGGCTTGCATCTGCCCCTGCAGTGTTTCAGAAAATGATGTCAATTATTCTTAAGGGTTGTAATGGCGCCCTTTGTTACTTGGATGATATTTTGGTGTGGGGACGTACTCGCGAAGAGCACGATGCTAACTTGCATACTGTTCTCAACCGCATCAGTCAATGTGGTATGAAACTTAATAACAAGTGCATTTTTTCTGTGAATGAGTTACAATTTCTAGGACATAATGTCAGTTCCCGCGGCTTGACACCTGTTGAATCTAAAGTTCAGGCCATTGTCAATGCCCCACGGCCTACTGATGTTAAAACCTTGCAATCTTTTTTAGGTCTTGTGGGTTATTATGCCAAGTTTGTTCCTCATTATGCTGATGTTGTTGAACCACTGCGTACTCTACTTCGTCAAGCACAGCCTTTTAACTGGTCAGCTGAAGCTGAGCAGAGCTTCATTCAAGTTAAGTCAATACTGGCCTCAAAGCCAGCTGTTAGTATTTTCAATGAGAAGCTTCCCATCGTCATCGCGACAGATGCGTCCGATGTTGGACTAGGAGCAGTGTTTCAGCAACTCAGAGATGATCAGCTGATCACTATTGCTTTTGCATCTCGTACATTGACCCCTGCTGAACGCAGATATTCAGTAGGAGAGCGTGAAGCTCTCGCTTGTCTTTTTGCCTGTGAGAAATGGCATGTTTACTTGTGGGGCCGGCACTTCACATTACGTACAGATCACCAAGCACTAGTTGCTCTTCTTTCTGCAGGATCCGAAGGCCGCCGCCCCATTTGCATTTCCCGTTGGTGTGCCAAACTCATGTATTATAATTTCAGTGTTCAATATTGTAAAGGTTCTAATAACGTGGTTGCTGATGCACTGTCGCGCCTTCCTCTTCAGATACCGGTTACTGAAGAGCGGGATGAGGAAGTTGTTTCATTAGTTACTTCCTGCATTACTAAAGCTGAGCTTCAGGCAGCTACAGCTGCAGGTTCCACTTTGTCTCAAGTTCTCAAATATTTACGTGAAGGATGGCCTTCCAAAGGTGCTCTTGCTTCTGAATTCTTGCCTTACTTCGCAGTCCGACAGGAACTGTCTTGTGTCGAGGACTTGCTTTTCCGCGATGAACGCGTGATTCCCCCTGCTTCTTTCCGTAACAAGCTAATACAGCTTGCCCATGAGGCCCATCCTGGCATTGTCCGCACCAAACAGAATCTCAGAGACAGGTACTGGTGGCCAGCCTTAGATAAGCAGGTCGAGCATGCAGTTTACAACTGCCATATATGTCAGGCAGCTGACAAGTCTTCTAAACCTGCATTTTCTCCGTTGCAGCCAATCCAGTGGCCTGATCGGCCTTGGCAGAAACTCGGCATGGACATCATCGGTCCTTTGCATAATGTTCCGCAAAATGCCCGGTTCATTGTTTCTCTCATCGACTACCATTCCAAATGGCCAGAAATTTGTTTCACACATACGGTTACTTCTGAGGTCATCATTGAGTTTCTGTCTTCAATCTTCAGCCGGGAAGGTTTTCCTGATGCCATAGTTACGGACAATGGTCCACAGTTTCAGTCCCAACATTTCGAAGCTTTTCTTTCACAACGAGGAATTAAGCACTTGAGGTCATCGGTTTTCTATCCCCAATCAAATGGGCAAATCGAGCGCTTTAATCGCGTTCTGAAGGAACATATCCAGATCGCCCAATTAGAGCACCGTCCCCTCAAGCAAGTCTTGACGGAATGTTTAGCTTCGTACAGGTTCACACCACAAGGCACCACTGGAGTGTCTCCTGCTCAACTTCTCCACGGTAGGCAACCGCGAGTTGCTCTCGACATAGTCTCTTTGCCTCGTAACATAGCAGTGTCTTCTCCTGATCAAATTCGTACCAGGGTTTTTTCTCAGCAACAAGCAATGAAAAAGTATGTCGACACCCGTCGAGGTGCAAAGCAGTCCAAAGTTCGCACTGGGGATTTAGTCAAGGTTCGTGTGCCAGGCAAGCGGCCCAAGTATCGCGGTCCTTACAAAGTCTTGGGGCAGGTTAGCCCCACTTCTTTTCGCTTAAGTGATGGTAACATCTGGAATGCTTCGCGCCTTGTTATTTTTCATACGGATTCGCCTTCAACACCTAAAAGTCTTCTTCATCACGTTCCGTCCACGCCTTTCAACTGCGCATCAGATTATTACCTGTGGCCTCCATGTACAGGCATTTCTTCTTCAAGGGGGGAGGAGTTACCAGTCGGTGTCGCTGGTTCAAGTACACCAAGTCATACTGTTCCCTTCGAACCTTCAAATACGGCTGACACCGTTGAACCGGACTCCGGTCCGCAAAATTCTTCCAAAGCTCATGCTGCGAGCTCTGATGAGACCGCAATTTTTAACGCTCATTCAGAGCCTTCACAATCTTCCACTGCTCTTGATGTGTCACATCAGAGCAAAAGTGACCAGGGTGCAGAGACACCCGATTCGACACCCAAAAGGGCCCACCCTAAGCGGAAGCGGCAGAAGCCGCGTCGGTTCGCAGACTACGTGACGTAGAACTCTTGTTCCGAACAGTTGTGTACATTTTTTTGTTGTCAGTGCATTTTAAGGACTTGTAGTGTGTGAGTTCGGTGTGCCGTGTTTTGAATTTCATATGTTCTAACGTTCATACCTTGTATATACTTTGTATCGATTATGTATAAATATAAACAGTGTATAGGTGTGCTTTTTTCGAGGAGGGGATGGTTGTTGTGTTCTGGGGTTTCAATTTGACATGTGAGGATGCCAGGGGGCGCCGCTCTGACATCCGGGAATTCAAGGGGACTGTAAAATAAAACCAGTGTGTGTTAGGTAACCGTGGAGTGCGGTTGTGTGCTTTTCTTTCGGCGCTACGCGCCAACCCGCGTGTTCGGGCTGGTCGATGTCCCCGCCGGCCGTGTACGTCTCCACCGGCCGTCTTCTTCTTCTTCTTCTGCTTCGTCGGGACCAGCCAGCCCCCAACACAGCACCAGGCACAGTAGCTGAGGTCATCACGCTGTGCCAGAGCTACGAGTAGCTCCGCCGGCAGCGTTCGATGACCCGTCGCTCTACACCACGAGATGCAGGCTTGGAGGCGAGCTGTGATCAGGTGGCACTGCTGGCAGACTTCAAGTCCTTCATACGTGAGGAAATCGCGCGGCAGTTCTCTCTCCTGCCCTTTGCCCACCCACCGGCTGCTGAACAATCGGCCACTACCATTTTTCCACCCATCCGCCGAGCAATTGAGCAGGAAATAGCAGAGTTCATGCCGGCGTACCAACCACAACAGCTTCCGGCCCCTGCGCCCCCAAGTTATGCCCAAGCGGTCGCCAGGCCGCCTCCAGTCGTTCAACCGCCCGCCCCACTGACTTACGCCGAAGCTGCCGCACGACCTCCATCCTTTACAGCGGCTATGCCGGCTACGTATGTTGACGTGACCTCTCAGACTCAGCTCCAGCCCCCCCCCCCCCCCCCTGCAGCCTTTCCAGCCACAGTTCCGTCCATCGGCTCTTACGTCATGGACAAGACCTACCCCAGCGAATTGATGGCGCACACCCGACAACCGGCCCGTCTGCTTTGCCTGCGGTTACGCTGTTCACGTAGCCCGTTATTGCCATCGTGTACAGCCGGCTCCAATTTCTTCGCCTATTGCTGGCCACCTCAGCCGTCCCTATCACGACGAACCACCGTCTACGCCACCGCCGTCTCGCCCAGGTCCATCTCCTCGAAGGTCGCCGTCTCCACGACGTCGTTCTCTGTCCCCCATGAGGCCAAGTTCAGCCACTCATGAGCGGGAAAACTAGTCGTCGCAGTCCCCGAGGCAAGGACTGCGATGCTATTGCGATGTGAAAGCCCTCAGAGCCGCCCATCTAATGTCATAGACGTGCTTGTGGACGGTGTTCATGCATCTGCTCTTATTGACACTGGAGCTGCAGTATCCGTTATGGACGAAAACTTCTGCCGCTTGCTTCGAAAAGTGACGACGCCAATTTCTGGGTTGTCCCTTCGTACTGCCGGTTCACATCGTATCCATCCTTCAGCAGAGTGCACAGCTCGCGTTGTCGTTCAGGATGTTCTGTATGTCGGCCAATTCATCATCATTCCTGCATGCTCTCATGACGTCATCCTGGGGTGGGATTTTCTCTCCCGCAACGACGCCGTCATCCATTGTGCCGCTGCCGAAATTGAACTCTCACCCTTCTCGCATTTGACGCCGGAAGACAGTCCCTCGAAACTGAGTAAGATTCTCGTGAAAGACGATACCATAGTGCCTCCAAGTTCGGCAATGGGTGTATCTGTCTACTGCGCTGGACTCTCCGACACAATTGCACTCGTTTCGCCATCCGACCGTGCTTGCCGAAGGAAAAGGTTGCTAGCACCTTTCGCGACCGTGCAAATCACCCAGAGCAACGCCGCTATTTTTGTGACCAACCCATCCCCGTACACTGTTACCTTGGTTCGAGGGGAATGTCTCGGCAGAGTGGAACCAGTGGATAACGCACAAGTCCTGGACGTACCTGATGACTCGCGTTGTCCTAGTTCGTGTACCGTCAGCGCTGTTTCCACTTATGATTCATCATCTTTTGATGTATTTGGCCCTTACATTGATGACAATCTTACGTCGGTACAGCGTTTCCAGCTTCTGGACCTGCTGCGAGAATATCATTCTTCTTTCGATGTCGGGCGAAGTTGTCTCGGTCGCACGTCCGCTATTACACATCGTATTGAAACTGGTGCCCATCCACCATTACGGCAACGTCCCTACCGCGTGTCGCCTGCTGAAGGTCGGGAAATTAACGAGCAGGTTGATGATATGCTCAGACGCGACGTTATTCGGCCCTCGGACAGTCCATGGGCGTCTCCTGTTGTTCTTGTCACGAAGAAAATTGGTTCTGTGTGGACTACAGACGGCTCAATAAGATCACTCGCAAGGATGTTTACCCACTGCCGCGCATCGATGACGCAATTGACAGCCTTCACGGAGCCGAATTTTTTTCTTCCCTCGATCTGCGCTCGGGGTACTGGCAAGTACCCATGGCTGATGACGCTTGACCGAAGACTGCGTTCATCACAACCGACGGCTTGTACGAATTCAACGTCATGCCGTTTGGTCTATGTAATGCACCTGCGACCTTTGAGCGCATGATGGACACCGTTCTGCGCAACTTGAAATGGCACACGTGCTTGTGTTACCTCGATGACGTTGTTGTGTTCGCTCCAGATTTCTCCACGCATCTCCAACGTCTGAAAGAAGTTTTCGCACGTGTGAGCAATGCCGGCTTGCAACTAAATCTGAAGAAGTGCCGCTTTGCAGCACGGCAACTCGCCATCCTAGGGTATGTCGTGTCTAAGGATGGCATTCTTCCTGACCCAGCCAAGCTTCGGGCCGTGGCTGAATTCCCCAAACCTGCGTCCGTCAAAGAACTGCGTAGTTTCGTGGGCCTGTGCTCATACTTCCGACGCTTCATACGAAACTTTGCTACGATTATATCACCGCTGACGAAGCTCCTTGGAAGTAACGGGCCCCTCAATTCGTGGTCGTCTGAGTGCGACGACGCGTTCGTGAAGCTCCGCCATTTGCTGACGTCTCCTCCCATTCTACGCCACTACGCCCCTACGGCCCCGATGGAGGTGCACACAGACGCCAGTGGTGTAGGCCTCGGCGCTGTCCTGGCGCAGCGCAAACCCGGATTCTCTGAATATGTCGTAGCATATGCAAGCCGTACGCTCACGAGAGCCGAGACAAACTACACCGTCACGGAGAAAGAGTGCCTGGCGATCGTCTGGGCCCTTACAAAGTTTCGACCTTATTTGTATGGTCGTCCATTCCATGTCGTCACCGACCATCATGCACTATGCTGGCTTTCATCATTGAAGGATCCCTCAGGCCGTCTCGCCCGTTGGGCTCTCCGCTTACAAGACTATGACATCCGCGTGCTGTACCGCAACGGACGCCAGCATGCTGACGCCGACGCCCTCTCGCGCTCCCCTCTGCCTGAAGGTGATGTGCTCTGCTCAGTATCCTCGGCTGCTGTTTCTGCCATTGATGTTGACATCATCACTACCGAACAGCGAAAGGATAATTCGATCGGCCCGCTCATCGACTTGCTCTCTGATCCATCCGCAACGCCATCCACGCGTGCCTTGCGTCGTCCAGCTCGCCATCCGTGACGGCCTTCTACACCGACGCAATTACGACGCCGATGGCCGGCAGTGGTTACTCGTGATACCCCACAGTCTGCGGTCAGAGATATGTTAATCCTTCTATTCTGATCCGCAATGCACGCACTCTGGGGTATTCAAAACCTACCGTCGCATTCGACAACGCTACTTCTGGCGCGGGATGTACCGCTACGTGCAGCAGTTCGTTCGCTCCTGCTTCGCTTGCCAATGCCGCAAACCGTCAGCACACATGTCGCCAGCCAGTCTGCAACCGTTACCTTGCCCTGAGCGTCCGTTTGGGCGCATAGGTATCGATTCGTATGGACCACTTCCTCTGACGTCAGCTGGTAACCGCTCGGCCATCGTCGGCGTAGCTCATTTAACGCGATACGCCGAAACCGCCGCTATCCCTGCGGCTACTGCGCGTGATGTTGCGTCCTTCCTACTGCATCGATTTATACTGCGCCACGGTCCACCTCAGGAGCTTCTCAGCGATCGAGGCCGTGTCTTCTTGTCGGAAGTCGTCGAAGCCATTCTGACGGAGTGCCATTCTGTCCACCGCAAAACTACTGCTTACCACCCACAGACGAATAGCCTCACCGAACGCTTTAACCGCACCCTCGGCGACATGCTTTCTATGTACGTCGCTGCCAAACACACTAATTGGGATAATATACTGCCCTTCGTCACCTACGCTTACAACACCGCCCCTCAGAGCAGGACTGGTTTTTCACCTTTCTACTTGCTGTACGGAAGGCACCCGTCGCACACCATGGACACAATGCTCCCGTACACGCCGGATCCATCTGAGTGTACACCTATTTCCGAGACAGCCAGGCTTGCTGAAGAGTGTCGCGAGCTTGCCAACACTTTTACGACGCAAGAGCAAGAGCGGCAGAAGAGTATTCGTGATGGCTCCACCACTTCTGAGCCCAAGTTCCTTCCTGGTGCGCTTGTATGGCTCTCGATCCCGACCTCTGCAGCTGGCCTCTCTTCCAAACTACGTCCCAAATACGAAGGCCCCTACCGTGTCATCGAGCGCACCTCACCCGTCAACTATCTGATTGAACCCGTTGAACAATCTTCGGACATGCGCCGCCGTGGGCGAGACATCGTCAACGTGGAGTGCCTGAAGGCTTATTATGACCCGCTCATAGTAACAAGCTGTTAGGTCGCCAGGCGGCTCCCTCTTCGACCCCGGGGTAATTGTAGCGAAGCCTCCGAACTCTGAAATGGGTCGAACTCTTGAGTACCTTCTGGTGGGGCTACCCAACAAGAACGCCGCTCGCGCTGAGAGTCCGTGCTTGGCCGTTACTGTCGCCATTGTGTATACTCGCTGTCTGCCTGCTAATAAACGCCATAACACTGTTAGTATTGACACATTTTCAGAACAACGAACATGACAATTAGTCTGCAAACGAGGCTATGGTACCGCAGGAACTAAAGGTGCAAAAGCACGCCACATTATTAGCGAGCCAAAGAAAATGAGACATGCGGCGGACGCCGGTGTTTCCGTATAACTCGTCTTGTTTGCAAGCCGAAAAGTGACCCAACCCAAAGCCTGTGTGTGTTTCTTACACAGTGTGACTGTAGGAGCGCCTGGAACCCTACACACGTAGTTTAAAGAGAGTTGTAGGTAGGTATTGTGTCAAAGCGACCATGAGATGATATTGCCGGTATGCTTGTATGAGACACGCGCTGTGATTAGAAGCGGTCTTTGACGTCAGAAGGCGAGTGAAATGCGAAAGAGAACGTTCCTCATGATCGTCTTCTCGAGTTTTGAACTTTGAGGACTCATAACTTCACTTTACGTGCACAATACCAAAATGACTGCGATTGTACAAGCCAGTCACGAGTTTGGGGCAATTGAAACTGAGATACTTTCGGGGAAGACGCGGCCATTAGGAACCAAAAAATCGCGAAAAATCTGTTTTTGAAAAACCATATTTTTGGGTTGTATGTCACATGAACTACCTATTCTGTAAATATCAGCACCTAATTCAACCTCAAAGTGCAAAAAAATGCTACAGTTGTAGTGACACGTATCCCGAAGGAGTACGACCACTAGCGTGGGTCCGGTTTCAGCGAGCCGCAGGGGACGCATTAACCGTCGCCGTAGCGAGAACCCGATACTGCTGAAGGTCGCTACACTTGTCTGTGGCAACACCAAAATGCAGTACAGCCCGTTGCAAAGGCACGGCGGGAAAGCAAATGGGCTTTTCCACGCCACGGGTGAAAAGTACTACACAGGGTGCCATGAGCACGTCTCCGTAGTAAAAGTGATTCACGGAGACACCGGGACAAGGCCCGGTTGCTCGAGTGAGGGCAGAGGCGCTCGCGGTGGCTTCGGAGGAAGACGGGTCGGCGTAGCTTGGCAACGCACAAGGACACCGTACCACCCTTCGGCTGAGCGTACGCAAAGGGGCAACAAAAGGTGAGCGTTCGGGGAGCCCCAAACAACGGGAGTCGACGGACGGAAAAGGGAATGCGTGCTCACCGTAAGCTGTCCCGAAAAATCTCTGACTCACTCCCGACGCACGCGCGCAAAACCTCACGGGAGACTCCGCGCGTGGCGCCACAGTCGGCATTCGCTTCCGGGTGAGAGGGGTTAAACGTCATTACTCGCTCTCTCAACGCGGTAGACAGGGGAGGAGGGGAGTCATGTCGGATAATGAGAACGGCAGAAAAAGCGGCAAAGCCCGCGCAAAGTCAGCAGGCCAGCCTCGATTCCCACGCAGTCAAACCTCGACGTAACGAATATGGATATAACAAATTATTGGCTATGTCGAACTACCGACAGAATACATAAAGAATTACGTGTATTTTGACGTTTTTTGCGAACAAACTCGAGCGCACAATGGATATACCGAATTTCCCGGACAAGAATACGAGTGCCTCGAGAGCACACGTCTGGCTTCTCCGCAGCACAGCGGCAGTTAGGCTATAGTGTTCTAAAATAATGGGTAGTGAGCCCACTCTACGGGGAGAGGGTACGTTGCCATTGCGCAAAAAATGTCAACGAGTTTTCGTTTTCTTGAGTGCCCGCGTGGCGGCGCTACCGTCGTCAGCAATGGGAGTTTTCACCTTTTCACTCCGCTTTTGTGTTGGCTGTGTGTCGTCGTCGCTGCAGGTTTACGGCCGAGCAGTGCTTTGTCAATACGTTCCATTTTTCAGTTCTTATAGTTGTGAGTAATGTAGATTGGTAGTGAACACCTGGCGGTCATCGACACTTAGTGCGGAATGGCACCACGTCGCCAGAACCATTGTTATGCGCCGGGATGCCAGACGGGCTACGTTCACGTGAAAGGTGCTCCAAAACTGTCACTGTTCGTCGTCCCCAGGGATGAGAGACTCGGAAGACTGTGGGAGAATAACTTACACCGTGCGGACAAGCCACTCGAAGACACAAGTGCGGTTTGTGAACTCCACTTCGAGCCTCGGTACGTAATTCGCGATTATGTACACACCATCGGCGGTAAAGAAGTGCGGATCCCACGCGGGAGGCCTATGTTGAGCAGTGACGCTGTTCCCACTATTTTGCCAAATTTACCATCGTATCTCGCCAAAAAAGCAGTGAAAGAAAGGCCGCCTCGAAAAAGGAAGTCTGAGAGTCATGCTTCGCCAGTGAAGCGCCGGCTGTGCACGAGTGGCAACTCGACGGTGTTGCACACAAACGCCGTAAATACTCCGGATCCAGACGCTGCAGCATCGAGGCCAGAAGACGAACAGCTGGCCATCTTCTTCAGAAAATCCAGTTTCAGTTTCTTCTTCAGAAAATCCGCAGGAAGACCGCAAGTCTATGTCGTTATTTAGCTGTCTTGAGGTACCATCGCCGCACTGGAATAAGCACATCTTTCCAGATCACAAAGGCATTGTGTACAGCACGTCCGTGTTGACACCGAAGAATGAAGTACGATCGGAAAAAGTGGTCATGTTTTTTGAGTCATGCATTGCGAGCTACTGCAAAGTGTTCATTAGAGGTACCCTGTTGAACGAAGGCACTGTGGAAACAGAGGCAGCAGCGGAAGAAGTGCTGGAAACAAGTGATCGTATGTGCATTTGCGTTGGAGCAATATCTCATGAAGACTACGAAGAACGATTTTTTACGAAGAAGCTATAGGACCAGGTGGTTGCATGCAACGAAATGTACTTCAGCATTAAGTGTCTTGGCCAGGTTGATAAAAAAGGTATTTATAATGTGCATTTTTACTAGTATGACAGCTCTAACTCTTGTCGCTACGAAAGATTTCTTGCCAATTATTGCAACCTAATTTACTGCACTTTTCTTTCAGGTGCACAATGTGTGTCTTGTGGCTATTTGAAAAGAACACTGCAAATCCGACAAGCCCGGGTGAAGCGAACAGCAACAAGGAATTGCCAATATGCAGTGCTGAAGATGCGTGTTGTGGCCAGAAGAAACAATCGATTGTTTTCTCGCTTGAAAAGTGTGAAAAAGAAGCTGGAACAAATGCAAATTAGGAATGCTGCTATAAAAACCGAAACTTTAGAAGCACAGATTGCAAGGCTTCCACCAAGACAGCAGGAAGCTGTACGACAGTGCTTCGCATCTTCAAGAGTAAAACCCAATGGGTTGCGCTATACGAAAAGCTGGGTTTTAGATTGTTTAATCATGAAGATGAAGAGCCCTCACCTGTATGAACACCTTCGTCGCAATAACATCCTAGCCCTTCCATGTAAATCAACCCTGAAGTGCTAAGTACATGCATACTGCACCGTGTCTGGCTTTAGGGAGAGAGTTCTAAAACAGCTAAAGGAAAAGAAAGCGGAGCTTGATGTTTGGAAGAAACACGGTGGATTGGTCATCGACGAACTGAAACTGTCAGAACATTTTTCAGTTAAGAAGTCGGGTGCAATTGAGGGTTTTGTAGATTTAGGTTCGTTTACAACTTCCAAGGACAAATGTGTACCATGTGACAACGGTATGGTTATCCTTTTCGTCCCATTTCAAGGCAAATGGAGTCAAGTTATTGGTTACTTTGCTACACATGGAAACATGAAAGGTGACACACTCGCCAAAGTTGTCATTGAAGCAACCATACTAGCTGAAAAGAGTCGGCTCTTTGTTGATTTTATTACTTGCGATGGTGCAAGTTGGAATAGAAATATGTGGAAAGTACTTGGGATCCAAGCGAGAGCTGACTCTACTACTTCGAAAATTGAACACACCAGTGATGCATCACGGCACCTATATTTTATATCTGACTTCCCACATCTCATCAAATGCCTACGGAACTCGCTGCTAAGTCTGGATTCAACACCCCTGCAGGTCATGTAAGTCTGATGTTTTTTACGCATATCACACATTGGATTTCATATATGCTTACATTATCTCCAAGCTTAACCAGGTGCATTTCAATATGGTCCACTTCATTTCATTGCAGGTTGATATGCAACATGTAAGGGAAGCTCACAAAATAGACTCCTCCAACGTGACCCTTAAAGTGATGCCGGGCATAACACGGTGTCACCTGGACCCTAATGGATTTGAGATGAGGGTCAGCTATGCCTTCCAGCTTTTTGGGACAAAAGTCCTCCAAGCTTTCCACCTATACAAAGACAAGTTGGAAGCAACACATGGAAGGATGAATGTAACACAAGAGTTCTTCAGGTGAGTCGTCTCTTGTCATATGCTGGTTAAAGTTAGGCAGTGAAATGTCTGATATAACCAACTTGTAAATGAAAATTATATCGTAATAGAATGCATCATTAGCACCGACATTTGGGCGAGTTGGTTTTGGTTCATAGTTATGAACGGCGCAAAACACACGAGACACAAAATAACGTCCTTGTGTTTTTCGTCATTTTGTGTGTCGTGTGTTTTGCGCCGTTCATAACTCTGAAGAATGCATCATGCAATGTAAACTACAAAATTATGAAAACAGCTGTTTTGCATATTTCAGCAAAATCCACCAGCTCATAAGAGTTATGACATCGCGGTTCCCTGCTGAAGCCCTCAGACCATATTCATCAGGAACAGCAGTGCTGCAGGATTTTCTGTCCTACCTCAAAGCATGGGAGCAGCATATGAAAGGTGGAGGAGGCTTTCTGAGCAATTCCACTGCTGCTGGCCTATGTGTGACCATTTCGAGTACACTAGAGTTGCTTGACTACCTCACTGAAAATGTTGGCTTTAAATACCTAATGAATGCAAAAACTAGCCAGGATCCTTTGGAAAACTTTTCGGTATTATCAGGCAATCTTCTGGCAGTAATGATCATCCAACACCAACTCAGTTTTTGATTACAGTAAACTGCATGTCATTCTATGATTTAGTTAAAGGTGTCAGTCAAGGAAACTGCGAAAAGGGCATGCTAGGTTCCTTTTTGGAAGTTAGTGGCCCACGAGACACATCGCAAAATGCAGCAGGCATGGATTTGGCACCGAGCTCTTCTCCGAATGCGCAGGCGTTGGTTATACCTTCCCAGGACCACAGCCAGCATGTTGCGAGGAGCGACTCGAGAATTATATTTTACATTGCTGGCTACGTGGCACGAAAGTGCATTTTGAAAAGCAATTGTAAAGATTGTTTGATACTACTTACCGCGCCTGCCCCAGACGAAAGCTTTTAGCTTGCAAGGTTGACACTATTTTGTGACAACGGTGGACTCCTCTACCCAAGTGCTTGCCTATTTCGGATCATAAAGAAGCTTGAAGACTTGTTCACGGGCTGCTTTTCTTGTGAACAACCCCATGCAGACAACATTTTAGATGTGCTGACCATTAAGAAAGCAAGGCTTTGGCAAGAGGTTGGGTGCCCAAGCCATGTCTCAATGCTCTCTCAAAAAATAATACAATTCTATGTTGTTACACGACTTCATTTTTACACTAAGGGACTAAATACAGACAGAGCAGGCAAACGCCAGAAAGCAAAGCACTTAAAGATAAGCCGCTGCTGTTAAATATGTTTTCCTTGCTTTAGAAGATTTTTAAACATTTAATATTGTTCCTGTGTGTATTTTACAAGTGTAGGTTAAACTTGATGTATGAATTCTTTCTGAATATTCTTTTTCTGTTTCACTGACCCAAATACAAGAGAATGCCAGATTTGAAAAACAAGCAAAATAGTATGTTGCCACTCGCCACGCATACTATAGCGATAAACCCTTGACTAAGTGGCAACTCTGCTTAATTCAATTGTGAATGGCGACATTGGTCCTTGGCGTACCATCAACAGTGCGATTAATATGATCTACGAGAACATCTGTAGATCTCTATAAAAATGCATGTTATTTGAATGGAAATGTGTCTATTATTTGTCATTTTCAGGATTTCTTCTGATTCAGTGTCTTTACTTATTGTGTGAACAATATGTGTTGAGTGTTCGTGTGTTTTTGTGAACGTTTTTATGCCAAGTGTGCTATTGAAAATATTTAGCATCTCTTTGTGATTATTTGTAGTTGTGAATATTTTTCTAGCATCTATTGGGCTATTTTAGGAGACATGCTCTTTGTCGCACACGCTGATAAGTACATAATGGGGCAAGGCCCTCTTCAAGCTATTTCAGCCTTTTCCATCTGCTTTCACTTCGAGAAAAAAAAATGAAAGTGATTGATATGCATGGCTTTTGTGGAGTACGGTCGTTGTGCTGCCCCACCAAATAAACTTTTAACTTATTACCGTGAACGATTGTTGTCTATATTTTTTTCCACACCTTCATTACAAATTCACTTTTATTTCTTGGGGATGATTAAGATAGGTCTTTCCTTCTGTGCACTACCACACATTTTCTTGCACTTTTCAGGAGAATATATAAGCTGTGAGCGCGTAAAGTGCTTAATTTTGTAGTAATGTTGTTTTATTTAGTGAGAGTACAACTTCACTAAAGTTACTATTGAGTAAAACGCTAGCATATTGGTGGAGAAATGTGAGCCGCTTATATGCAACTCTGCGACTTATTAAATTAGTGATCATGAAAATATTAGTCTCTTTTATCTAAAGGCAATCGATGTCTGTGCACGTTAAAATTTCCGGAGTCCTTCACTACGGCATGCTTCATAAGCAGAAAGTGGTTTCATAAATGAATTATCTAAAGGCAATAAAACTGCGAGAGCGCAATACGAAACTGGCTGTTTACAGCGTATGTTGCATCCCGCTGATGACGCGCTCATGTTTAGCGATACTTCATGTGCCAGAACGACGGCCAAAGCAAGAATATGCTCAGGCAAAAGAAGAAAAGCAATGAAAATGGCTATGAACAGGGCTTGCTCAAGAGTAGTTTGTGCTTGAAGCGCTGGCAAACTAACCTTCGCGCTGCGTTGGCCGAGAGCAGCAACGCGTCGCTTCCATTGCAGGTGGTGGTGGCGCCATCTACCAGGTGAGACATAATGTGCGTCAGTGCACGGCCTCCAGTCAGACCACTACCCCTTTCTAGAACATTTTAGTTAGGCCGACACGCGTTAACAACCGACGCGCCTGTAGCGCCTTATGCAGTGTGGCGGCGTACACGGCAAACGACATTTTTTTTTTTTTGGGGGGGGGGGGGGCTTCATAGATCGGCAAGGTTCACTTTTTAGGAGTACGAATACCGTCTTTTACTAAAATCTGATGCGCCGGCAGAATAGAGTGGCCTTGACGATCGGCGACGTGCACGCGTCAGTTCGCATGCCGCCATTCCGGGCTAGTGGTTGCTTTATTGTTTGGTGTTTGTGGTGTTTTTTTTTGTTTGCACGCTTTCGTGGTGCTAGGTGGTGTTGTACACCGTCACCATGGCACAAAACGGGAAGAAATGGACTGTCTTGATGTATGCGACTAAACTGGAAATTATTCGGCGTTTTGAAAGAGGTGAAAAAAAGTCAGTCGTTGCTGATGTTCTCAACGTACCTCGCAGCACATTAGGCATGGCGCTGAAGCAGAAAAAAAAATGCTAATCAAGACGGCAAAAAACATGCCAACGCACGGCGTATTCGACCTGCTGCCTTCAAAGGCGTTGAATAATGTCTTCATAAATGGTTTGTCGACGTAAGGGCTAGGAATATTCCTGTGTCGGGGCCAATGCTTCTGCAAAAGGCCAGAGACTTCGATTTCATCCTCGATGCCAAATATTTTAGTGCCAGTGCGGGGTGGCTGCAACGATTTAAGAACTAATACGACATCGCCGGAAAAGCTGTCATGGACAATAGCGAGTCGGCGATGAAGGACAAGTGGCTGCAAGAAGAGTGGTCTAAAAGTCATGGCAGATATCAACCAAAACATATTTTTAACGCGGACGAAACAGGCCTCTTCTGGCAGATGCTGCCGCGCCAAACTCTGGCCACCCGTGGGCAGAAACGTTATGGTGGCAAACAAACGAAGGCATGGATCACGGTCATACTTGTCACGAACGTGGATAGTTCGACAAAACTTCGCCCATTTGTGATCGGCAAGTTCAAGACTGTATGAGACGCTGACGCGACCTACCAGTCATCTATGCTTCCTCGAAAGTCATGGATGACACGAAAGTTGTTTGGGAAACGGTTGAGGAAGTGGGATACGCAGTTTGGGGTTGAAGGCAGGAAAGTGTGTCTCCTCATCAACAACTGCTCGGCAGACTCCGCAGATGTTCTATTGAGCAATATTGAGCTCAAGTTTCTGTCGCCCAACACCGTCTGCAAGCTCCAGCCTTTAGACCAAGGGATCATCTGCGCCTTCAAAGAAATTTACAAGCGGAGGCTTATCGAGTGGCTGCTCATTCGTCTCCGAATGAACGAAGACCTGAAAATTAACTTGTTGGGTGCCATACAGATGTTCAAGGCCACTTGGGAGAGCGTGAAGAAAGAGACGATAGTGAACTTCTTTCGGCACGCTGGCTTCACCTTTGGCACTGAGGCAGTTGAAGAGCCCAGTGAAGATGCTGAAGTCTCTGAAGAGATTGTCGAGCTCGATGAAATGTGGAGCGATTTTTCGCGGTTTGCGGGCGATGCTTCAGACGAGCTCACCCTGGACGGCTTCGTTGGCGACGACGCATCAGAGGCAGTTGGCGAACTGACTGACGTGGAAATCACTGCGGAGGTGACACGTCAGTGAACCGGGATTGAAGCCGCGGAAGCTGAAGATGCTGTCTGCGAAAACATTTTGCTGCCAGCTTCTAGCGAGGCTTTGGCTAGTTTGGTTCTGGCGTGGCGCTATTGCAGCACGATGGAACTCACCGGGCTCAAGTTTAGGGAAGGCCTCGACATGGCATAGCAAAGCATTGTACAGAATGTCGTAAAAAAACCATTGCACAGGTTCTTTTTGTCTCAATAAATGTGCAATTGTTCAAGTGTCTTGTCAATTCCTGACATGCTGCCGACCTATTCACACCAGGGTTTAACTATTCTTTCGGTGCAGTTTTGTATAGCGAAATCGGGCTCTAGGTAACTATTTTGCAAGTTTGCCGGAGTATACAAGTTTCGACTGTATGTTCGAGGGCGCCGCAGTTGTCTATGGCAGCAGTGCCGAAAACGCGCGCAAAAGCCGACATCAAACCAAACTTCCCGCGTGCGCCATTCCGAGACCATGTGGCCTATAGAGTTTCCTAAAATTAACTAGAGGAGACTCTGGCACTGCGGTCGCTCAGCGACCATGGGAATAATGGGCAAAGTCCCTGAAAATAAACTAAAGTAGCGCCATTCGTGTCAATGTGCAGACTCCTCTCCCCTCGCGTGCATTGCAGATAGTAAACGACGCTAGTTGAGGGGCTGCATGGCTCCTGGCCGCAAAGATGAGCTTGGGCAAGGTTCTTTTTGGCGTTGCATGAATGGTTGCCAGACTGGAAGGGTCGTTGTTGCCAGACTGCTGCTAAATTTGGCTGAAAAGTTTTCTTTTGTAGTTGTGGCTTCTCCGTAAGAGTTTGGTGCTATCCGCGGTGCATTTTATGGCTGAAAATTTTTCTCGTGTAGTTGGGGCTTCTCCGTAAAAGTTTGGTGCTATCCGCGGTGCATTTCGCGAGTGCATGAGCGACGCTGGCCGTTTTAATTAACGGAATGAACCGAGCCTAGCAGAAGTCACGCGTGGTGGTGCCGTGCAATTAAGAGGCCGTTTTAATTCCGTTTTAATTAACGGAATGAACCGTGCCTAGCAAAAGTCGAGTGCGGCGCTGCTGCGCAATTAAGAGGCCGTTTTAATTAACGGGATGAACCGCCCATTACATAAGTCGAGGCGCGTTATCTTGCTGTGTGCGCAGCTGTGCGATTAAGATATCGCGTCTCGGCATTAGGGATTACGGGAAAAACTGAATAGTGTCGCAGGAGGTGATGCGCTGCCCCCTCCCCCCTTACCTTTTTTTTTGTCTCAGCTGATCGTGTCGCGTCGACCGCGCGCTACGACGGGGATGCTACGCTTCCCCTAGCTGTGTCAGCACAAGACATATCGTTCGGACTCGTATATACATGTGATAAATAAGCGTGCCAAGGCTGGTTAATCGGGGTACGTCGGATATGCTACAGCTATGTACGCCTGGAAGGCTGCTTTACCGAAGCAGATGGAGCGAATTAAGCGCGACTAGAGCGTACCTGTAAATGGGACCCGGCCGACGTGCCGCCGTAGCTTAAAGGGCCCCACCCACAATAAGCAGAAATCGTTTCTCAGCTCAAGAGTGCAGTATAAAACAATAGGGTTGGTACATAATAATAAGATGGCATAATATGTCTCACTACGCGCTCATTATTCACGATATGGCAGGGATCCCTAAACGGGATATCGGCGAGTGATCACCTCCATTAATCGAAGGAAAGTGTCTTTCACGTTGAGACATGCAACGACCAAGTACGTCTCGAGAGGCAAAAAAAAGGAGCCTTGCCCCTGTCCACCCAGCATTGTGAGTGTCCCGCGGAGCTGGGACAGCTAGCTGTTTCCTGCAACCATTGTACCTGAAGTGTGGGTCTGTTCGTTTTTTTGCCGGGGCGATTGTACGTGACGACTTACTGCATCCTGGGTCACCATAATTAAGCCGAGGTCCTTGCAAATTCCCCATCACTCGGATGTCGGCGGCCGCTTCTGTACTGTTCCCGACTGTCTGCAGGTCGAACTGCCGCTCTATGCGATGGCGTCTTCGACAGTCCAATAACGCGACGGCTTCTGAAATGGTGACAATGTACTTTGCACAACTAACGTTATGGCATTTAATAAGGATCACGATCCTAAAGCTTAGGGATTGCGACCGAGATAGGGAGCACCAAATAAGGAAACATAAGAGTTTTACGTGAGCAAGTTTGGCCATGTCTCGACGCCCAATGCACTGAGCCCTAGGTGGTGTACTGTTTACGTGATACGTGGGCCACATCACGTAGCATCACGTAACGTCGTTCGCACTCCCGCTCAAGTCACCGTTGCTGTGAAGAAGGAGGGGCACCGAAGTGGAGTACGTGACCTAGGTGTTGTACGATTCGAGGCGTCTTCGCCTATCCCGCACTTTCACACATATGCTCGCGTCGCGTTGGCGCCTTGACCCACCTTTCTTTCTCCGCAGACGCTCGCGTCGCTTCGGGTCAGCGCCATGTCAACCAACGTTTGAGGTACCAAAGGGTTTTTTAATGTTTTTTTTTTATTTCAGGCGTCTTTGCCCAACCCCTCTTTCTCCGCAGGTGCTCGCGTTGCCCATCCACTCTTTCTCCGCAGATGCTCGTGCCACGTCGGCGCCGTGACCCACCCCCTCTTTCCCCGCTGATGCTGCATCACGTAGGCGCCCTGTCAACGTTAGAGCGCTCTATCCTCCTTTCACCTTATAACCCTTATAAAATGCCGTAACGTTAGCCATGCAAGCTACACTGTTACCAGTTCAGGAAGCGTCTCGTCATGGCCACGCCACTGATAGACCCTAGCATTGTAGAAATCGCCGACATCATAAGGTACTCTGCCGCGGAAGCGGCCTTCCTTCGTGAAATCGGACTGTCGCCTGCGCCATCGCTTCTACCGGCAGCACATTCTTCCCGGGACGACGGTGTACAGCGACGAGTGGGCCGTGTACCAGTGCATACCCAGACTTGTGGATGTCAACGGAACACCGCTAAACTTGGACTGGCACACCGTGAACCACAGTGTCAACTTCGTTGATCTTACGACAGGCGCCAACATGCAAAGGATTGAAAGTGAATGGCAAAAGGCCAAGCGCCGTCTCGTTCGCAACAGCAAGAAGACGACTACCTCACTTATGCCGTCTCACCTCGCCTGGCTTGGTGGAGATCAGTTAACGCACGTCCCAACGTGAAAGACCGTTTTTTTTTCGATTAATGGAGGTATTTCTCGCCGGTATCTAGTTTGATTGTGATTAGCGCGTAGTGAGACACATTGTTATTATTATGTTTATTATGTCATTTTATTATTATTGTTGTATACTAAGCTCTTGTGCTAAGAAACAATACACAATCATTATTTGGAATTTTGGTAATTTGTGCTTATTGTGGGTGGGGCACTGTAAGCGACGGTGGCTCGTCGGCCAGGTCCTATTTACAGTTACGCGCAAGTCGTGCTTAATTCGCTCCATCTGCTTCGATAAAGCAGCCTTCCAGGCGTACATAGCTGTAGCATATCCGACATACCCCGATTAACCAGCTTTGGAACGCTTAATCATCACATGTATACACGAGTCCGAACCAAATGTCTTGTGCTGACACAGCTAGGGGAAGCGTAGCGTACCCCGTCGTAGCGCGCAGTCGATGCGACACGATCAGCTGAGAGAGAAAAAAAAAGAAAAGTAAGGGGGAGGGGGCAGCGCATCACCTCCTGCGACTCTATTCAGGTTTCCCCGTCATCCCTAATACTGAGACGCGATATTTTAATCGCACAGCTGCGCACACAGCAAGAGAACGCGTCTAGACTTCTGCTAGGCTTGATTCATTCCGTTAATTAAAACGGCCTCTTAATTGCGCAGCAGCGCCGCGCTCGACTTCTGCTAGGCGCGGTTCATTCCGTAAATAAAACAAATATTGTAATGCGCGGTTCATTCCGTTAATTAAAACGGAAATAAAACGGCCTCTTAATTGCACGGCAGCACCACGCGCGACTTCTTCTAGGCTCGGTTCATTCCGTTTAATTAAAACGGCCAGCGTCGCTCATGCACTCGCGAAATGCACCGCGGATAGCACCAAACTCTTACGGAGAAGCCACAACTACAGGAAAAAATTTTCAGCGAAGAAATGCACCGCGGATAGCACCAAACTCCTACGAAGAAGCCACAACTACAGGAGAAAAAATTTCAGCCAAGAAATGCACCGCAGATAGCACCAAACTCTTACGGAAAAGCCACAACTACAGAAAAAAAACTTTTCCACCAAATTTAGCGGCAGTCTGGCAACAACCACCCCGAAGTCTGGCAACAAACTTATGCAACGCCAAAAGGAACCTTGCCGCTCGGCTTCCTTGCAAAGCGCGATCGCCCAGGTAACGTAACAGCGGCGCGGGCCCGGCGACCCTACCGGCTATCAATCGCCAGGACCCTGGCCGGGACGACACAACTTCCAAGACAAAAAAAAAATTCGTGGCGTTCGCAGCACGTTGAGCTTGTTCGCGCGAGAAAAACGTGGCGTATATGTTTCCAGCTGTAGTTCTTAACAAGCCATAGCCACGTTTTCAGGCTAGTCCGAGCGGTACCAAACGGTCGGCCAACGCCCGCTAGCACGTAGACAAACGACAAAAGCTTTGTTCACATTGTATCGCAGTGGTGGTTAACTACACGCTTCTAAGCGTGCCCATTCTTTTTTTTTTCGCCTGTACTTGAACACCACTCCGCCGCCGCTATTAAATTATTGTTGAAAGTCAGCGCTCTTTTCTGTCCTTGTTGGCTGCTTCCGCAGTTACGCTGTAACTACTTATAGTTTGAGCTGTTCGTATATTCAGTTAATCCCTTTAAGAAGAACGAAGTTTCCTGCAGACTGTCACATTTGCAGCAAGAACCGATTCCGTTCAGCAGAAATTTAGTGGACAAAGAAAGAAGTCACTGGAAATCGCACCTTCATGCCGATAATGGTTCTTTATCACTCACCGGACCAACGACCAGCTTCTCCAAAAGAAAACAATGTCTTCGCGCCAGCTTTCCCAGCAACCTATTCGGTGCACGAAGCGAACACAGCGAATACGACGCAACAACACGAAGCCCAGGCGGCAGTAGGGTTGACCTTGATGACTGTCGACTTCGCACGCGGACACGAGAAACCGGGACACCGAGTGCTGTTCTGCGCCTTACGCCAGCGTTCGGATGGACTGCCGCGTCGACGGCTACGCTCTTGAACGACTCCTCTCCTACGGGAGTGGTGGTGGTGGTAGTGGTTACAATGAAAAGGAAAAAGGCACCTAATTTCTGTCTGCCTTCAGGCGACACGGCGCAGTGCCTTATAGGGGTGGGGGGAAGGAGAGATAAAAAAAAAATAGAAGGAAAATAGACGGAGAAGAAGACAGCCAAGCGAGAGCAAAAAGAAGGAGATGGGAAAGTGAGGATCCGGTCGAAGCAGTCCAAGGGCGGGGCGCCACAATGCGAGAGAGGCACGGCTTCAGGAGACCGCGGAGGGCGAACCTTCGGCGGGAGCTACGCTGAAGTCGGAGATCGTGAGGGCACAACCGTCCAGCTTGAAATCCTGCGAGCGAATCCTCCTACGGGGGTTCCAAACCAACTGCGACTCACTCCCTTTCCCACATCCGGGACTCTGGCGTCGCGACCGCCTTGCTGGCGCCAGCCCCATTTCCCCTTGGTGCCTAAACACGGAGGCGCCATCAGCTACTCTGTTTTAGCGGTCTTCGAGTGGATGGAGCGGTTGGGTATCTCGCGAAGCTGATGCGGGCTTGCGTGCTGACAGGAAGCGTTTGCGCCTCTCGAAAATGCGAATGCGTGCGCCTCGGAGACGCGATTGATTCGGCGCTTCTTGTAGTTGATTTTGATGGCGTATTCTACAATCGGTTTGTTCGTTGCAGAGGTGTCCACTGGATAATTGCGTGTTTTCACATCATGTCACCTTGCTGAAACATAAAAGTAACAATGTTTCTTAGTGGTCTTACGTCCCACACTTGCAAGAGACGTCGGTAGGGAGTGCTCCGGAAAGAACGGTTACCTGGGATGTTTTAATGTGAACCTAAAGCTACGGACAGGGTCCTCCAGCATTCGGCTCTCGTGTAAATGCGGTCAGACTTCAATCTCGCGACCTCCGCGGTGGGTTGAAACCTCAGAAGCCGTTCTAGTCTGTAGGCTTTATTAGTTGGTCAGTGCAGTTTATGAGGCTTCTGCAGTGTATCCAACTCTCCAAAAGAGACGTATAGGGACAAAAATATTTCACGTCGATTGATGGGGAATCAGTTGCATAGTCGATGTTGCAGCTACTGATGGCACCTTATTATGCCCTACTAATTGATTGGTGCATCGATTAGCTTTTTAATGGTCAATAACTTGTTTGATGCATTCTATGTGCGTATCAAGGAAATGCAAAAGCTAGTGGGGCGCAACACAGTATTATTTGCGTGGGTGTTTCTAAATTTTTTTAATAAATACGCATCCGTGTGCACATAATTGACGTTTGAGCGTGTAAAGGCGCCGTCACTGACGTTCTCTCCTTGGGGCTGTCGATTCTTCATTCATAAACTAGAAAAGGTAATCTTATTGTTTGATTTCTCTAGTATATTAATCGTGTTGTTTCCCCAGGCCACACACGGGGTGAAGGCGCTTTGAAAGTGCTATCGAGTTGATGGACTCTAGGCTTGTTGGACAAACCAAAGCAACAGGGGCGTAATCAAATATTTTCTTCTGGGGGAGGGGAGAGTTTAATTGCACTTCATGCATGTTGTGCGTGTGTTTCTATGTGTGGGTGTATGTATACACATGCAAAGTAAAAAAAACATCAGGGATGATGAGTTCAAGTGCCCCCCCCTGCTTCAGTGCCAATGCAAAGTGCTATAGCTAGGAAATTATGTAAGTGGTGATGCGTCACTGATTAATTAGACCTTTATCGGATATGCGCTAGTAACGCCACCGCGGTTACTATGGCCGGCTGCTGGCACGAAAGGCTCAGCTTCGATGACAGGCCGCGGAGGTCGCATTTCGATGGAGGCGAAGGGCCTAAGGCCATGCGCATGCATTTTGATAGGCGTTGAAGAATCCGAAATGATCGCAATTTTCGGAGCTCTTCAAGCCTCATGATGGTGTCATTCTTGCGGCACGTGGAACCCCTGCAGTTATTTCCCTAAGTTGGTCGTGTTGCTTTACTAAGGCATCTAGGGTATCGCTCCCTTCTCGTGCGTTCACTTCCCCACAGAAAACAATATAGATTACGACCGTGCACGTATTCCCTTTTTAACGGTTCGCCAATTTCCCATTGCCCAGAATTCGCATTACTTACTGGCATTACTGACGGAATGCGCAAATTTTGGTTGAAGGGAGTATTGCGCGGTTAAATGAACCAGCGCGTGGTCAATACAGCAGGATTTTCTAGCGTAAGCTACACCGGCTGAGGTTGCTTGTTTGGCGCGGCTTACGGTGAGCAGTTCTGCGCAAGCGCGAGGAGCAGTGACGTCACAGAAGGCCCGAAAGCTCCCAGATTGACGTGTCGCTAATCGGCTGGCGCTTGCCAGGCGTGAGATCCCTCGCCCGCTATCGTGTCCGTCCGTCCGTGCTTCGATCGTCCGTCCGTACAGCTCACGTCACGTATATCCAGGCATAGTTGAACTAAGCTATTGCTAATTTTTATTTCTTTACTATACCTGTCTTGGTTCGGCGCGACGAACTGAAAATATGAACGCCAGAGATGCAAACAAGCGATTATATTAGCCCACTAAAGGACTAATGAGTGCGCTGGTCTTAGCAGCCGGCTTCGGAGGAGCACCGAAAAAAGCGGCATTCTTAATGCACACGCGTCAGTAGGTACGGCTTCGAGCTGGCAGTTCGCGTCCCTTTGCGGCGCTTGTGGCAACTTGACGCCGGGCAGTCACCACGTATGGCGTAGAGGTCACGGTTGAAGCAGCGCTCTCCGCAGGGCGCAGGCGCTGATCGTGACCTTGAAGTGAAAATTTCGTCGCAGCTTGCTTCGCGCCGTCTTGTCGCGTGCGTGGTCGCCGAATCAGTGAGTCTCTAAGACGCAAGCAGCACAGGACATAGTTCTTTTCCGAAGGCTGTTTTTACGGGGGGGGGGGTGCAAACGTTTTCTGAGTCGGAACGATGAGTTTGCTAGTTGGTTGGTTCTGCAGCTTCTTTATAACAAACTTTGGGAAAATGAAAAGAAAGCTGGTCGCAGAAAGGAGAGCACAAGTCGCACGTAGGAACGTTGTCAGGAAAAGACACACCGTGTCCTCCCCCTCCCCAGCTCCTTCCGACCTTTTTTTCGCCGTAACGTCGAAAGCGGAAAAAAAAAACAAGTTCAAGGGGATGCCCTTCCCGAAATTGAGAACACCCTTTACCGCGAAAGAAAATTCGCGAAATGCGCCTAGTCGCACGTACACACTCATTCAATATTTTATTTCGATTTCAATTTGTTCATTTCAGACATATATACAAGAAAATTATGCCGTGAGGTAAGACAAAAGGCGAAGAAAATTTAGGTGCAGAAAACGACGAGAGCAAATGGGAAGGCGAGGACAACCAAAGCGCATCCTGGTTCATTATGTTGGTAATTTTCTGGAAACGAATTACATTCAACCGCCCGCTCAAGAAGCACCGCTGTTCAAACAGCTTTAGAAAACTTAGGAAACTGTAGAACTGGCCACGTTGGTACAACAACATGATTATAAGTGCAAATCAGCGCAACCAACAGAGAGTACAGAAAAGAACACAAAACACTCAATTAGCCCCCCACAACTTATTTTTGCGAGAGCCTTCGCTTTTATACAGTTACCCACTGTTGCACCAGCCGCGCGCAGAACAAAATTATGCTACAGCGAACCATACCGTGCAAGAACCTAAACATATCAATGCGTCAGCGTTAAATAGCTAGAAATTCGGGCGTTGGCGTCAGTGTCGTTGGTCTTGAGAGAAAAAAAAATTAATCATCCTTGCGTGACCGAAAAATTGACCATCTCGGTGTGACCCGAAAAATTGAGAAATATGCAAATAAAATTAATAATAAACGATTCCAGGTCTGGGTTGGTCACTGTGAGTGTGTCAGTGTCACGCAATAATTCAATCTCACCCTAGTTGCTGCCTAATGATACGGGGAACCACATGCCAATCAAATGGAAATCGGCTCATAAATCTTCAGCAGTGAGCAGTTTGCTCAATAGAAAACCTAGGATACCGTGATCATACGGCCATTGTATTCTTAAAACATGGCCTTCTGAAAATTGCTGCCTTATATTATCTAGAGCTCGCAATGCACATACGAGGTGAACGCGAGAAAAATGCAACCATTTTTCCTCAAAGCTACCTCTCAACTAAAACTCTATACAATTTTAGGCACAATCAGTTCAGAGTTCCCTTTGTACTAAACAGCTTACCTACTTAATCTCATCCTTTATAAATAGACATCCAAGATACAAGCACTACCAGTATTGCACAAAACTGCAAGTCTATAGGTTCCTTCAAAAGTGACACGAAGAGGTACTTCCTTTATGTTAGGGACTGAATTCATTGCTAGGTCTCTTTTTTTCAATGTATCGTTTTGATTTTGTGCTGTATGCCTAATTATCTTTTTAGTTTGCTAAATTGTCAGTGCCACTTTCTGTTTGTAAACATTTTCTTTCTTTTCCTATTTATTACAAATCGCATTCGCGTATTCAAAATATTTGTTTCTCTAAATTGTGTAGTTCGTTTTTTCCTATCATTTCCATGTCACATATTTATGTTTGTTATTCTACTGCACGAACTTTATGTATCCTGCTGTTTTATGCCACCGGATGCTGCCGCACTGCTTGAGAAAGGTGGCAAGAAAGGTGGCAAGATGACACCGTCGAAACAATGGAGCTTGTGGCCGTTCCTTTCGTTAGGCTAACGCATTTCCATATTTCATACATCGTGCATCACTGATCTTTCTGTTAAATACTCTTTGTTAAGCCTCTTTATATGGCTAGAAAGTATTATGTGTAGAGAAGCCGCCGAACACTGAAGTGGGTCGAACACTTAAGTGCTTTCTAGTGGGTCTGCCCAAAAAGAACGCCGCTCGCGCGGAGACCCCGTGTTTGGCCGTTACTGTCGCCATTGTGTAGACTCGCTGTGTGCCGGCTAATAAACGCCATAACAAATTGGTGGAGAGTGCTACGATCCCCTTCCATGCCCTTGGAACTACGCTCACGTACGCTGCAATCTACCATGTCTCACGACGCCTCTCAGCAAACGCCTCCTCCCAAGCAACCCCCATGTCCCGGTGTCCCCAGGATCCGCGATCCACCCATCTTCGCGGGCGCAGATGGCACTGACGTGGAGGACTGGCTCGCCATTTACGAGCGCGTGAGCGTCCCCAACAAATGGGACGAGGACGGCAAGTTGACAAACTTGGTGTTCTACCTTGCGGGCGTTGCAAGTTTGTGGTACATCAACCACGCGTCCGAGTTTCCAACCTGCTCCAGTTTCAAGACTGCTATCACCAACGTTTTTGGCCGCCCTGCCGTTCGCAAGCTGCAAGCCGAGCAGCGCTTACGCGAACACGCTCAGCAGGCCGGTGAATCACTCACCAGTTACATTGAAGATGTCCTGGACTTGTGCAAGAAGTCGAACGACAGCATGTCCGAATCAGACAAGATCCGGAACGTCATGAAGGGCATTGACGATGATGCCTTCACGATGCTGCTTGCCAAAAACCCAGGCACAGTAGCTGAGGTCATCACGCTGTGCCAGAGCTACGAGGAGCTCCGCCGGCAGCGTTCGATGACCCGTCGCTCCACACCACGAGATGCAGGACTTGTAGGCTCTGAAACGAGCTGTGATCAGGTGGCACTGCTGGCAGATCTCAAGTCCTTCATACGTGAGGAAATCGCGCGGCAGTTCTCTCTCCTGCCCTTTGCCCACCCACCGGCTGCTCAACAATCGGCCACTGCCATTCTTCCACCCATCCGCCGAGCGATTGAGCAGGAAATAGCGGAGGTCATGCCTGCGTACCACCAACAACAACTTCCGGCCCCTGCGCCCCCAAGTTACGCCCAAGTGGTCGCAAGGCCGCCTCCAGTCGTTCAAGCGCCTGCACCAGTGACTTACGCCGAAGCTGCCGCATGACCTCCGTCCTTTGCAGCGGGTATGCCGGCTGCGTATGTTGGCGCAACCCCTCAGCCTCATTTTCAGCCCACCATGCAGCCTTTCTAGCCACCGTTCCGGGCGAGACCCCCCCCCCCGGCAAACCGATGGGGCACACCCGACAACCGGCCCATCTGCTTTGCTTGCGGTTACGCCGGTCACGTAGCCCGTTATTGGTCTCGACTACAGCCGGCTCCTATTTCTTCTCCTGTTGCTGGCCACCTTAGCCGTTCGTATAACGACCAACTGCCGTCTGTGCCACTGTCGTCTCGCCCAGGTCCGTCTGCTCGAAGGTCGCCGTCTCCACGACGTCGGTCTCTGTCCCCCATGCAGCCAAGTTCTTCTGCTCATGAGCGGGAAAACTAGTCGTCGCAGTTCCCAGAGGCAAGGACTGCGACGCTATCGCATTGTGAAAGCCCTCAGAGCCGCCCATCTAATGTCATTGACGTGCCTGTGGACGGTGTTCATGCATCTGCTCTTATTGACACTGGAGCTGCGGTATCAGTTATGAGCGAAAACCTTTGCCGCTTGCTTCGAAAAGTGACGACGCCGATTTCTGGACTGTCCCTCCGTACCGCTAGCTCACATCGTATTAATCCTACAGCAGGCTGCACAGCTCGCGTTGTCGTTCAGGACGTTCTGTATGTCGCCCAATTCATCATCATTCCTGCATGCTCTCATGACGTCATCTTGGGATGGGATTTTCTCTCCCACAACGACGCCGTCATTCATTGTGCCGCCGCCGAAATTGAACTCTCGCCCTTCTCGCATTAAACCCCAGAAGACGGTTCCTCGACACTGAACAATATTCTTGTGAAAGACGATACTATAGTGCCTCAAAGCTCGACGATGGGTGTATCGGTCTACTGCACCAGTCTCTCCGACACAATTGCACTCCTTTCGCCATACTACCGTGCTTCCAGGAGGAAAGGGTTGCTAGTACCTTTCGCGACCGTGCAAATCACCCAGGGCAACGCCGCTATTTTCGTGACCAACCCATCCCCGTACACTGTTACCTTGGTTCGAGGGGAATGTCTCGGCAGAGTGGAACCAGTCGACGACGCACAAGTCCAGGACGTACCCAAAGACTTGCGTTGTCCCGATTCACGTACCATCAGTGCTGTTTCTACTTCTGACCCATCATTTCCTGATATATTTGGCCCATTCATTGATGACAACCTTACGTCAGTACAGCGTTCCCAGCTTCTAGACCTGTTGCAAGAATACCGTTCTTCTTTCGATGTCGGGCGAAGTTCTCTCGGTCGCGCGTCCACTGTTACGCATCGTATTGACACTGGTGCCCATCCACCAATACAGCAACGTCCATACCGCGTGTCGCCTGCTGAACGCCGGGAAATTAACGAGCAGGTTCACGATATGCTCCGACGCGACGTCATTCGGCCCTCGGACAGTCCATGGGCGTCTCCTGTTGTTCTTGTTGCGAAGAAAGATGGTTCTGTGCGGTTCTGTGTGGACTACAGACGGCTCAATAAGATCACTCGCAAGGATGTCTACCCACTGCCGCGCATAGACGACGCAATTGACAGCCTTCACGGAGCCCAATTTTTTTCTTCTCTCAATCTGCGCTCGGGGTACTGGCAAGTACCCCTGGCTGATGACGCTCGACCGAAGACTGCCTTCATCACACCTGACGGCTTGTACGAATTCAACGTCATGCCGTTTGGTCTGTGTAATGCACCTGCGACATTTGAGCGCATGATGGGCACCGTTCTGCGCAACTTGAAATGGCACACGTGCTTGTGTTACCTCGATGACGTTGTTGTCTTCGCTCCAGATTTCTCCACCCATCTCCAACGTCTAAAAGAAGTTTTCGCACGTGTGAGCAATGCCGGCTTGCAACTAAATCTGAAGAAGTGCCACTTTGCAGCACGCCAACTCACCATCCTAGGGTACGTCGTGTCCAAGGATGGCATTCTTCCTGACCCAGCCAAGCTTCGTTCCGTGGCCGAATTCCCAAAACCTGCGTCCGCCAAAGAACTGCGTAGTTTCGTGGGCCTGTGCTCATACTTCCGACGCTTCATACGAAACTTCGCCACGATTATATCACCGCTGACGAAGCTCCTCGGAAGTAACGGGCCCCTCAATTCGTGGTCGTCAGAGTGCGACAACGCGTTCTTGAAGCTCCGCCACTTGTTGACGTCTCCTCCCATCCTCCGCCACTACGACCCTACGGCCCCAACAGAAGTGCACACGGACGCCAGTGGTGTAGGCCTCGGCGCTGTCCTGGCGCAGCGCATACCCGGGTTTCCTGATTATGTTGTGGCATATGCAAGCCGTACGCTCACAAGAGCCGAGACAAACTACACCGTCACGGAAAAAGAGTGCCTGGCGATCGTCTGGGCTCTTACAAAGTTTCGACCTTATTTGTATGGTCGCCCATTCAATGTCGTCACTGACCATCATGCACTATGCTGGCTGTCATCATTGAAGGATCCCTCAGGCCACCTCGCCCGTTGAGCTCTTCGCTTACAAGACTACGACATCCGCGTCCTCTACCGCAACGGACGCCAGCATGCTGACGCCGACGCCCTTTCGCGCTCCCCTCTGCCTGAAGCTAACGTGCTCTGCTCAGTATCATCGGTTGTTGTTTCTGCCATTGATGTTGACATCATCGCTACCGAACAGCGAAAGGATAATTGGATCGCCCAACTGATCGACTTGCTCTCTCCGTCCGCAACGCCATCCACGCGTGCCTTGCGTCGTCGAGCTCACCATTTCGCCATTCGTGACGGCCTCCTACACCGACGCAATTACGACGCCGATGGCCGGCAGTGGCTACTCGTGATACCCCACAGTCTGCGTTCAGAAATATGTGAATCCTTCCATTCTGATCCACAGTGCGCGCACTCTGGGGTATTCAAAACCTACCATCGCATTAGACAACGCTACTTCTGGTGCGGGATGTACCGCTACGTCCAGCAGTTCGTTCGCTCCTGTCTCGCTTGCCAACGCCGCAAACCATCCGCACACATGTCACCAGCCAGTCTGCAACCGCTACCTTGCCCCGACCGTCCGTTTGGGCGCATATGTATCGATTTGTATGGACCACTTCCTCTGACGTCCACTGGCAACCGCTGGGCCATCGTCGCCGTAGATCATTTAACGCGATACGCCGAAACCGCCGCTCTCCCTGCGGCTACTGCGCGTGATGTTGCGTCCTTCCTACTACATCACTTTATACTGCGCCATGGTCCACCCCAGGAGCTTCTCAGCGATCGAGGCCGTGTCTTCTTGTCAGAAGTCGTCGATGCCATTCTCACTGAGTGCCATTCTGTCCACCGCAAAACTACTGCTTACCACCCGCAGACGAATGGTCTGACCGAACGTTTAACCGCACAATCGGCGACATGCTGTCGATGTACGTCGCCGCCAACCACACGAATTGGGATACCATACTGCCCTTCGTCACCTACGCCTACAACACCACCTCTCAGAGCACGACTGGTTTTTCACCTTTCTTTTTGCTGTACGGAAGGCACCCGCCACACACCATCGACACGATACTCCCGTACACGCCGGATCCATCTGAGTGTACACCTATTTCCGAGACCGCCAGGCTTGCTGAAGAGTGTCGCGAGCTTGCCAAGACTTTTACGATGCATGAGCAAGAGCGGCAGAAGAGTATTCGTGATGGCTCCGCCACTTCTGAGCCCACGTTCCTTCCTGGTCCTTTGTATGGCTCTCAATCCCGACCTCTGTAGCTGGCCTTTCTTCCAAACTACTCCCGAAATATGAAGGTCCCTACCGTGTGATCGAGCGCACATCTCCGGTCAACTATCTTATCGAGCCAATTGAACAATCTTCGGACATGCGCCGCCGCGGGCGCGACATAGTCAACGTGGAGCGCCTGAAGGCTTACTATGACCCGCTCGTAGTGACAAGCTGTTAGGTCGGCAGGCGGCTCCCTCTTCGACCCCGGGGTAATTGTAGCGAAGCCTCCGAACACTGAAGTGGGTCGAACACTTAAGTGCTTTCTAGTGGGTCTGCCCAAAAAGAACGCCGCTCGCGCGGAGACCCCGTGTTTGGCCGTTACTGTCGCCATTGTGTAGAATCGCTGTGTGCCGGCTAATAAACGCCATAACATATGTGACAGTGGCGTGAGTATGGTAACGCGAACGACATTTGCAGCCGTTATCCTTTACAGTGGAACCGTGTAATCAGATTTGGGCGCACGTTAAAGACCCCCAGGAGGTCGAAATTTCGGAGACCTCCACAACGGTGTCTCTCATAATCATGTGGTGGCTTTGGGACGTTAAACCACACATATCAATCAATCAATCAATCCTTTTTAGTGAAAGTTGTGTGCAGCGGGATTTACCCGATTTCTGTACCACATGCACGTTTATGATTAATATATTTTTCTGAGAGGCCGCACAGAATTCCGTGACACATGCCCATAGTGCAGTTAACTATTGCCGTCATTTTCAGTGTACCGGTAGTAACTTGTAGCATTTACCCAATGTCTGTAGTGCTATACCCGTTCATGAAGCCCACAAATGTTACCACTGATCCAGGACATGAAAGGCCCGAGCAAGAACAGTTTCGCTAATAAACCTGCATCGTCACACCTCTATAGGGACCATGGATGACACCCAATTTTTTATTATAATCTGTGTTATCTGGGTATCGTTGTTCGTTCACAAACAAGCTGTGCACTTCACCAATAATAATATCTTGCACCACTATCATAATCGACGGAGGGTGGGAAGGAACAGGGGTTAATCCCTTCTTCCCTTTCCTCGCCTGGAGGAAAATGCCTGATTTCAAATAAAAGTTCATTCATTCATTTATTCACTCATTCATTTATTCATTCATACATTTCCGATGGAAACGGAAACGTTACAGGCCAGTGTGCTCAGATTTGGGGGCACGTTAAATAACCCCATGCGGTCGAAATTTCCGCAGCCCTCTATACTACAGCCTCTCTCATAATCATATGGCGATTTTGGGACGCTAAACCCCGCATATCATTAATTTATTATTCATTAATAATTAGTTCTTTCAGAAACGAGCAAGAGGTCTCTGAGAGTCGGGCAGCACTGGCGTGCTCGCGAGCAGGGACGTGGCAAACTGCTTGCTGCATGAGTGCCTCTATTCCGGCACGTGACTCTGTTCCGTTGTTAGGCAGCACATGCACTCGAGCTATGAGATGCAAAGCAGCTTGTGACGATGTCTGATCAGTGGATAATTAGTGTGGTCAGTGGATAAGTCAATTCCTGTTGTCTGCGGTCCGTCGGCACTGCTCTTCAACCCCAATGAGGCTTTGGAAGGCTAATTTTGTATCGCATTGTGGCTCTCTAACCATGTAGTCACCGCTGCCCTGGCTACGGTGGCTACATGGCTAGAGCGTCCGCTTTCAATGCGGGAGGTGCCGGGTTCGATTCCCGGTATCGACCGAAAAACCACCGGTTTTTCCCAATGAGTACGCAGACCTGGCACTCGGTTCTTTCTGAGCACTCATCTCGTAAGGTAGCCCCATAAGCTTCTGCTAAGGCTCCTGGGCGTACCGTAACACACCACAGCTTTGGAGAAATTGTTGAGCACCCGCCGCTGCCAAGGGAGGCATGGAATCGCTGCTGCCAGGTACTTACTTGCTAAATAGGTACAAGCAAACTTCCGGCTTCGTGCTCGTAGAACGAAGTTGTAGTCGCTGATGCGGTTGCCTACCCCGTTGGGAATGGCACCGCGAGACCTAAAATTGAGTCATCCTTTATTTAAGTATTAATATTACGTGTTATTGACTCGGAATCAGTTTGTTTCTTGCGCTCGATAGCGCGTTGCGGTGGAGTAACGAGGATGAGGTAGTGAAATCGCAGGCTAGTATTTTCACGTAATTACGGCTAGAAAAAAAAACATTAATACGCTTTCGGGATAAGTGAGGGGATTTGCTCGATTTAGGCCATACGCTCTGGCACTGCTCGGCGTCGGTTGGTGATGCTCCTCGAACTAAACAGTGGCGCAAACGGATTCTGTACGGCGACTTGTTGGCGTACAACTTCAGTGCTACCCAGAGGGCCCGTGTGGTGGCAGAGTGGTGTGGTTTTTCTCTCCCGACGTGGGAGCAGCCAGTTCGAACATATCCTCGGGATCACAAAAATGTAATTAATCCCACACCCTCGCAATGGAGGTAAGCTTTGAGGAACTGTGGGACTCAGCGGACTTCCTTGTTTGTTTTTCTTTCTTCAACTCTGTCTCTGTCTTCTTCTATCCTCCCTATATGTCTCGCTTTCTCGCTCTCTATATGTTCGTTCACTTTCTTCCGTCTCCATGTTTCTTGCTTGGTCTATTTTTCCCTCCTTTTTATATCTATTTTTGTACTGTTTTCAATGTTCTGGCAATAAATTCCGCGACATTAGTAATAAGCACATAAAGAAAGGAAAAGAAGACAACCACCCGTTTGTAGCACAAAGCGAGAAGAAATTTGTGGGCAACTGTGGGCGCAGGTTAGCCAGATGAGGACAGAGGACGTTCGATGACAACGAGAGACTTTTATATACACGAAGACGGACAAGGGGATGCACACAACATAAACTCACATATATATACACGAGTTCACGGTCCTACGCGGAAGGGAGTTTCTTGTTTGTCCACTCACATTCTACTCTTGGGGCGTGAACGTTGCGCTTGACCTTGAGCTCTCTGGTAGTCAGAACGCGGTGTGCCTTTCGCTTGCGGAGTTCGTACCGAGGCGGGGCCCGGTCTAGAAGATAACCGCCAGGGGCATCCCAGTACGGTGGTCAACGCCTGGGCTTGCCTGTGCACGACCGAGAACAGCGTGTCGCCGACTGCCGCGAACAGACCTGGGACAGCGTCTCACTCCGAGACCAGAACAGCAGCTGGCCGTGACGAACGCCGCTTCAGACCAACGTGGGAGCGAGGTTGGGCGATGCCCAGTCCAGAACGCACCCGAGGACTTCAACGCCGGGACGAGGCCCGGCCACGGAGGGTCAGAACGAGCAGCCGGGGCGTGGCCCGAACTTGTACTTGCTCTCTGCTCTCTGGGGTTAGGTGGGGCGATGCCCAGTCCAGGAGGCACCCGAGGACTTCAACGCCGGGACGAGGCCCGGACACGGAGGGTCAGAACGAGCAGCCGGGGCGTGGCCCGAACTTGTCCTTGCTCTCTGGGGTTAGCCGAGCTGTCCCCGTGGCTCGGGAGCTTTTTCACGTGGTACGCGCACGAGCACGCGCATAGGCGCGCTCAGTTTCACCGCTATCACCATCATGATGATTCCCGCGCACCTTGAAATACTAAATCGGCCCCGCACACCGATTTTCTACGTCAAAGCATGACGCACACTTTCCAGGGCAGCGTTTTTTACCACATCTTCCCCCCAGTTCAAGAACAGCGAAACGGTGGGGTAAAAAGGGTAGGCATGTTCATAGAGTAGACTGGAATGTCCAAGTGTCTCGCCGGCACCACAGGGCACTGTAATATACACTCAAAGATTTACCGGCATAAAAGCGCACTTTGGAAGCGGTATTCTTTATCATCACCCATCCACATCGACGGATGGCAGTGAAAAAAAATAATAAAAAAGGCAAAAATATGGGACAAGATGTGCCACACCTCAAAGAATCTGTACACTTTTCAAGTATAACTCGACTTCATGTGCCTTGAAATAACATTTCAGCTCTTAGGTTGCCATATTAAAAGCTTACAGCTGGTTTCACTTAGCTGACAATTATTCTCGGTGACTGTGATTGTTCGTGGACCCAGGAACTCGGACGCGCAGAGCCGCGACCGTGAACACAGAAAATACATTATCAAGTAAGACGGAGCACAACTGAAAGACATAGACAACTGACACAATACGCATAAACTGAACACATTCAACGATGATAATTTTTTGTCTTTGACGATGTACCAAGGGCGTCCACACACGGAATGCACGGCACCGCACGCTCGTGACCCGATCGATGCCTAGGCCAACGACCACTCACTCATGCCGTTGCGGCGAACACAGGCACCGGGCAGCACGATGAATTCGTCGAGTCAAGCTTGGAAGCATTGACGCCCAGTAAGTCGGGCAAACATTATGTCAGCGCGGGGAATTGGTTCTGCATGCAGTTCGAAGTCCATTGTCGTGTCGCAGTTCAGTTCAGAATCGGTCGACCAGGTTTGTATTCCTTCTCCTTTTCTTCTATGTACTAGCGCAAAACCAGAGCTCTTTCTTTCTATGTGCTTCTGTGTACCGCGGTGGCTTCTCGATGTTCATATAGATGGAGCAGTATTCAATCCAAACAATTGGGTCCGAGCGCCAAGCTACGCAGTCCAAAGCACGCCACATCATTCGGTTGTCTTGAAGTTGGTGTGCCTCCGCACGGTACGGAGTACCGTGTTGTGGGCTTACAGCGTTCCTAGCTCTACTACTACTCTGGCAGTTCCGGCCCCTCTTGCTCGAATTATGATCATCTTCTAGCTCGATTTTGGGGTTTGTCATTGTCACTCGCTTTTCGTTAGGCTCCGAAGTAAGAGTCTCAGATGCGCCTGACGTGCTCTTTGTATGGCCGAGAGGTTTCAGCTGACCACTGCAGATGCCATGCTGCTCTATACTTCCGTCACCTTCAATGCCATCACATGTCTGCTTAACACATTCACTAGCAGACCGTGTACCCAGAGCTACATCACCACGTTCTCCGACATGCACTTTTTCGAGTGTACCTGACAGACTTGTGTCAGCATCATGGATAACTATCTCTTCATTGAGAGGATCGACTTGGTCCTCTTCATTAACCTCCTTAAGCGCTACCCTAGTTGCAATCTCTCGGATTTCCAAGATAGCTGTGCTGATCTCAGACAACAGCTTCTCGCGTTCCTGTCGCAAACGCACACGCTCATTATCATTTTTGCACATATACCGCAGTTCAAAATCAATCCTCCTATGTTCCTCTTCGAGGTCTTCTTGCAACATTCGCTCTAAGTCGGCGCCAGACCACCCGACCTCCTCTCCAATACAAAGCAGTCTTTGCACGTTTACAGGCATCCTGTGTGCGACCATTTCTCGCCTGAAAGATGTTGAGTGCCGATCCTGGCAAGGCCCATGTCCATTCCGATCGCGTGCAATTTCTCTAAATCCATCGGTTCGTCCCGCCCGTCTGGCTCTCGGCAAGAAGGTAAGGCCGATCTATCCTGGAATCTTCTGATCCTGGCAAGGCTCGCCAAACTTTGTGGGCAACTGTGGGCGCAGGTTAGCCAGATGAGGACAGAGGACGTTCGATGACAACGAGAGACTTTTATATACACGAAGACGGACAAGGGGATACACACAACATAAACTCACATATATATACACGAGTTCACGGTCCTACGCGGAAGGGAGTTAACGTTCTTGTTTGTCCACTCACATTCTACTCTTGGGGCGTGAACGTTGCGCTTGACCTTGAGCTCTCTGGTAGTCAGAACGCGGTGTGCCTTTCGCTTGCGGAGTTCGTACCGAGGCGGGGCCCGGTCTAGAAGATAACCGCGAGGGGCATCCCAGTACGGTGGTCAACGCCTGGGCTTGCCTGTGCACGACCGAGAACAGCGTGTCGCCGACTGCCGCGAACAGACCTGGGACAGCGTCTCACTCCGAGTCCAGAACAGCAGCTGGCCGTGACGAACGCCGCTTCAGACCAACGTGGGAGCGAGGTTGGGCGATGCCCAGTCCAGAACGCACCCGAGGACTTCAACGCCGGGACGAGGCCCGGCCACGGAGGGTCAGAACGAGCAGCCGGGGCGTGGCCCGAACTTGTACTTGCTCTCTGCTCTCTGGGGTTAGGTGGGGCGATGCCCAGTCCAGGAGGCACCCGAGGACTTCAACGCCGGGACGAGGCCCGGACACGGAGGGTCAGAACGAGCAGCCGGGGCGTGGCCCGAACTTGTCCTTGCTCTCTGGGGTTAGCCGAGCTGTCCCCGTGGCTCGGGAGCTTTTTCACGTGGTACGCGCACGAGCACGCGCATAGGCGCGCTCAGTTTCACCGCTATCACCATCATGATGATTCCCGCGCACCTTGAAATACTAAATCGGCCCCGCACACCGATTTTCTACGTCAAAGCATGACGCACACTTTCCAGGGCAGCGTTTTTTACCACAGAATTCCAACTGAGAAATCCCTACGCATTTCCTCTATCTTCGTGCTGCAAACGGGTGGTTTTCTTCTTTCCATTTCTTAACCCTTACGCCTCCTTGCGGGTTTCCACAGAACTCATTTGCAGTAATATGCACGCATGCAGTTGCAACCACCTCACTGAAACTATGGCGCAAAAATGCACGTTTGTCTTTTGCAACTACACTTACTGGGAATTGCAAGTTACCTCTAGGCTTTAAAGCGGCAGCACTTGAGCATAGTCCATGAGTGTAACGTGGCACTAATTGCAGTCAGAGAGGGTGGAACCACCAACTATCTGGCTCGCGTCAACGCCACAGGCTATTGAAGTTTACGTGCGAACTCTACACTATTTCAATGGAGGAAAAAACAACCACCTCTTGACAAAAATACACGGGAGCACAAAGGCTGACGCAGTGCCACGGTGGCGCGTATCGAAGGAACCACGCCTACATGCCACAGTGCAGAGGAAGTCCGGGCGGCCCCCATGGAGCGTTCTGTACATACCCTTCTACGATGTCCCTCGGGGTCTCCACGCGCGGCAATGGACGTTGGATTACAAAAGAAGTCGCCGAATTTTCGTGACCCGAGTGCTCCGCCGACGACTGCTGCTCGGCTTTTCCATTGGCGTCGGCCTCTATGAATGCATTAGAGGACGATTCTGGGACTGCGCTCAGGAAAAAAGAAGAGGACATCCCAAGTGCAGCCGCAGAACCAGGCGCAATGAATATTCACTCAATAACTGCCACGCCTTTGTGTTGATGACTACTGCTCCTGGTTTTCCGAGTTGCGAGTGATAAGGCTCGCCTTATTAATAGTAAATCCCGCACATCTGCTGGGTGTGCAACAGGGGGCACTTCTCTCCAATGCTCATGCGAAAATGATGAAAATGGAGACGCACAATAATTTTCATTAAAGAAAGGTTTTACTTTATTGGCGCAAACTGTTGGCGACGGAGAAAAGCCGTGACAGTACTTCCAAGTTGGGGTCTCTGCAGGTGGCGATTGATCGCGGCAACGGCACTTTCATCGACGAATGGCAGGGCCACACGATGTCGTCCAGCTCCAAGTAGTGTCGCACGTGAGCCCAGCAGTGCTCGTCGAGGGCGTCCAGCTGCGGGCGGCCGTCGTCACGTGGCTGACACGTGACGCGCGCCTTCACCACACCAGCCAGTCGCATGAACTCGTGCATGCCTTCGATGCTTCGGTAGCCCTGTCGAACGGCCACAGCGGCATCGGCTTCGGAGACGGCCAGTACTTTGGACAGCTCTGCTACGAGCGCTGGGTGGTGGTACACTCGGTCCAGAGCGGCAGCGCAGAGTCTGCCGGGAAATTGAGCGAAATATAAGAAAAATGACCGCTCTGTTGACTGCGGATAAATATTTGTCCCCGCTAAAGAAATCAACAGCTCGTTCCCTTTACACACAAACACTAGCGAAAGCCCAGACAAATGCCTATGTTCTCACGAGATATTCATCTTTTTTTTTCAAACTCGCGAAAATTGGTATGCTACCAACGGCTGAACTTGCTGTGACTGCCAACAAAGACCATCAGGTATTGTCAAAATTTTCGGAACCTTCATCTACGGCGTCTATCATAATGAAGGCGTGATTTTGGGACGTAAAACCCCACATGTTCTTATTTATAAAGTCTTGAAATCATATGACTGACAGCACAAGCGTTTTTTTGTTGAACTTCTCCTGCATCTCATACAATATTCATGGCAGTGGACTATTTTTTTTCGGTCTGTTGACTACCACATGCCTTTTTTTTATTCGGCAGCCTAAATAAGCCATTTATTTAAACTTTCTTTTACTTGCCCGCTTTGTTTCTGCTACTGTTTACAAATTTATATTCACTTGAGATTACTCTTTTTTCATAGGGGATTTGAGAAAAATCATTATTTGGACGTTGTTATGCCTGCGAGTCGACAGCGAACGTCCATGCCTCTGAAAAAGGCAATCTGTGTCAAGGCCAGCCCGCCTGACGCGAACAACTCAACGGCGTAAACACGCGCGGCGCCTTTCTGGCGCGCACGTAAAGTGAGTCAGCACTGCAGCGAGCCCGTCGAGTAAACAACCGGCGTCTTCCTGTCTGGGGGTCTGACGCAATGCGCGGCGACGTCACTCGTCCTTGCGTGCAGCCACCTGCAGCGCAGCCTCTCCAGATTCGATGAGAAAGAATGACGCGGCCCAGCGGCAACCCCCCATTGGAGGAGTCTGACCTGACGACCAGCGGCGCTTCTGGTTGGACAGTTGGGTTGGACACGGTGCATATAAAATGAAGCCCTGCGGCGCGTCGCGAGGGGACCCGTTTGAGAGCAGACCTATGTGTTAGAGAGGAGAGCTCGGCTCTTCGCGTGTCTGTCGGCCCCAGTGCCGAATTTGTAACGCCTCTGTATATATGCTGTACATAAACCTTGTTTAACTCACTGTCGTCTCGTCCGCTCGTTTATCAGCTCAGCGCAGAAGCAGTCACGAGCTGAGAAACCTACGCTACCAAACGGCTGGTGACCTTCCCTGCGGAGTTCGAAGCAGTGGCGCCTTCGGGACCGTGTTGGCGTCGCCGTCTTTCGAAACAGTGGTTGCAGCGGTGAGATTTCGAGGCGCCCTTCGTAACGTCGTCGGAGGCGCGCTTCACAACAGCGTGCACTGAGCATACAGTACCAAACACTCTGCTTTCTCCTTTGTAAAATGAAGAAATTGAGTTTGCAATATAATAATAAAGATAATTAGGAGCAGGCTCAATGATCTTGGGAAGCGGATTCGAAAAGTACTGTCAAGTGGTCCATCTTTTTTTTCATGAGCGTCCAAACGAGCCATTTCAGTCAATTTTCCATAGGGTCCGAATTTTTTTCTTACCTTAACAGGTAAGTTTACATCGTGCCTAATTGCCATAGGTATGAGTAGTGCCACCTGTAGCGTGTATCTATATCAATGTACTATGCATTTCTTAAAGGAAACGGCTTTTCTGATTAGTTACAACTCTTACCCTCCTATAGACTTTCCTACAGATTTTTAAAAATTATAATTGCTAACTGCCAGGTTACTTAGAGGCGGTAATAGTATGATAGCGGCGTTGTCCTGTGATAATTGCTATACTGCTACGCGCTGTTTGTAAGTCCGAAAGCCAATTGACTTCCATACTTACAAAAAAAAAACCAAACCATTTTTTTATAGGACCACGCGCAGTATGCACGCACTCTAGTTCATTCGTGAACTTACGCTAGCCTCGACGATGCAGCTGGATGATGCGATCACTGACGTACAAGACGAGACGCGTTCCGCCGATGATCGGGCCTCTGAATGCCGATGAGATTTGTGGCTTCTATCAGAGTACAACGCACACTCGTTGAACTTCGAGTTACTTGGTTTTCTGAGCACAAGTTAGCCCAATACGGAGATTCGTCTCTGTCAGAGCGACTGGCACTTGCATTTGCACACCGGTATTTGAGTTATCGTGTCGAGCCATCGATTAAGCCATGGTCATTTGCATTAGCTTCCTATATTGTGTCAAAAGTTCATCTTCCTATTGTAAAGTTTTCTGACGAAAAGTGGGACATATCTGTCCCACTGACCACTGATAGACGGCTGTTTTATGCGAACTTGCTGCTCTCTTATAATCAACAAAAGACGGAGCCTACAAACAGGGACTTACCATTAAGAAATACAACTAAATGTTCATAACTAAACTAAATGTACATAATATAACCAAATGTCGCTATAACCACCCTAGAACGTCATAGGACGGAACACTGCCTCTGCACACTTGAGCAGCATATGTGGGTACTGAAAATGGCTTCAGCAGCCAAATATTTATCCATGGAGGAAGCTTGATTCTTCCTTTCAGGCTTGAAGCAGAGTGAGAATTTTATAGAGCAATCAGCTTTGCACAACTGTAGGCTTGCTACTAATCGGAAATATATCACTGAATGGTCGTCGATTTCACATTGCACGAGTTTTAAATGCGAATGCAATTCTTAGTGGGGCTACGTCAAGCGTCCGTCGGGATCCGTTCATCACCCTCTCCCACGGAAACAGCTGCGGGTGCGCGCACTTTTCTCTAAACCTTGCACGCTAACTACTAGAGCTGGAAACGCATACCGCCTTTCTCGCGACAGAAAAAAAAATGCCACGTGCGGCGAACGGCGCTATTAGATGCACGGTGCAAGAAAAAATAATAGTCTTCCAACGCTGGGTTCTCACGTGTAAAACGCTGTTATGAACGCTATACGCAAGGCTTTCGCATTTCCTCACGATTCCTTTCGTGGATGTGGGGGCTTTTTTTATAGAAACTAAGTAGGAACAAACAAAAGCACCGTAATACTTAGATTAGGATGTCGTACATATAAAAATCTTTCAAGCTTGCCTCTTGTGCTCAATCACGTGTATAGCACCCGACATTCTCATGAAAAAAGAATACAGCCCGTGCAGGTGGTATAGTTTGTTTTAAACCTGCGCGTTCTGACACCTTGAGTATACCATCAAAACCACTAAAAAACACTTTCTAGAACATCAACGCGGTTGGACTAAAAGTAGGAAACGAATCAATTCAGAGGTTCTGACCTAAAAAAATTGAACATGGCGAAAAAAAGTGAGACATGAGAGTCACACTGCCCCACAAAGGGTTAACAATATCTTAAAAATGCAAGTTGATCGCTGTTGTGTACTCACATGTCACGCCGTGCCTGGTTCGAGAATTGAGCCGCTCGTGCCACATAGCCCAAGTTCCGGTCCACCGTGTTCTGTATGATAGCCAACGAGTCGCTTCCACGCAGCAAGAGGCATCTTCCAATCCAGGCAGACGCAGCACAGCGCATAATTCTCGGAGATGTCGGCGCACAAGCCGTGAAGAAAGCTGAGGCTAACAAAGCTTTTGGAAGTACGAAAAGCAGACAGCAGTAAACGGATCTTACGGATCGTCTTGGTTCGTGCTACAGCCTGGCCGAGACGTTCACCGCCTATGCCGTCGTCGTCGAACACGCCTACGCCAAGGTTTCTAATGCTCCTGTTGCGCAGCAACGACTGCGAAAGAGCTAGCCACCAATCGCTCAATTCACTCTGAAAGCTTGCCACATGGAGCTGTAATTCCATTTTTCGGAGCGTGGACGACGTCTACACGTACTCAACCAAAAGCCAGCAGAGTTTCTTCTTCCACTCTGCTATTACTAGGCTTAAAAATGTCAAAGGTGGATACGTGGAGAGTTCTCTGTAAACTGGTAGGACTGTGCAATTGTCCTCGGCCCGTACCTGCCGCAGTTACCGGCCTGCACCGGCCTGCAGTTACCGGCCTGCAGTTACCGGCCTGCAGTTCGGAGTAATGGCTTGCAGTCCGCAAGCGAGTACCTGTCGTAGTACCTGTCGTCGTTACAAGAATCTTCGAAGGAGACTACGAAGGAGACTTTCTCTCCACACCCGACTTCTTCCACCATCTTCGCTATGTCAGCTAGGCGACTGCGTTCGTTTTCACGCGCCATGATAGTGACCTCCTTCAGGCTATCGTTTTGAGACAAGAGTGGAAAGAATTGTTCCCAACACTCATCCGTCCCGATGTTCACGCTCAAGGTTGTATACTGGAGCGTGTCGTTCTTCGCAAAAGCATCTAGCCAGGAGGCGGTTTATTTATATACCGCGGCACTCCTCACTTGATGTATGGGAAAACGATTCAGCGGAATGTAGCGCAACAGTCTAAAGCTTCGCAAAACTCTGCTGTGCGCCAGCATTCTAGCTCCCAACATGGCGCTGTATTCATGCAAATAGAGCTGGTGCAATTCCAGACTGCTGACTGTGCCGTTAGAGATCATGCCGCGGAAAATCGGTATGAGGGCGTCGGCTTCGGTATTTCTAACTACACGCAGCTGTTTCAATGCTACCGTATCACTCAGGAATGTTACGAACATTGATGGTTCTGCCATAACTACAGAGGAACTTAGCGTCCAATTTCGCAAAGTATTGTTGGCACTGAGTGCGTTCAGCAGGGTCTGCGCTTGCGCCTTTGTTATGTGCGATGTGTCAACATCGAGAACGGTCCATGTCTTAGAAGCGACGAGAAGAGCCGAAATGGTATTCGACAACATGTCCGTACATCTGGAGACTTTCCAGTGCACTTCTTCGAGGCGTTTCATTGACAACAGAACCTTGCGCAACGATTCGCCTGTCACCCGGGAAGGAGAAATATCCATAGAGAAAGCTTTGGCCAAATCATTCTCATTTAGCACGTCGTGGAGTAGGACCTTGTAAAAAATGTTCTTCATCCCACTGGTCATGATGGTTGAATCTGGACGGACGCCACGCAGCGATGCGTCTTCAGAAGCCAGTACACGAGGGTGGTGGACTGACGCAATTGGACAGGTGTGGGCCACGTATCACAAACGTTGCGGACGTGCACGAGTCCGAGTTGCGTTCCCACTCCGGGCAACTCGCGCAGCTCCAGAACCAGCCAGCAGAGAAATTCGTTCCACAGGGGTACGCTGGCAACAATCTGGCACACAGCATCTTCGGAGGCCGTGCAGGGCATGCGATAGTCGATCGGACTGCCAGAGAAGCAGCCCCTGGCGCCTTCCAGGTGGACTAAGATGTCGCCCAGTGAGTCAGCAGAGCCATAACGCATCGGATCACCAGTGGCGACGCTCCTCGTAGTGTCCATTTCACCTGCGCAAAAATGGGGTTGACACACACACACACACACACACACACACACACACACACACACACACACACACACAAGGTGTTTAAAAATTTAACCGTGGCTGTGTATAACAAAAACACACGCTTTGCCATCCTACCGCGCTCATTGGTGCACTTTTGAATGTCTGGCATCCTTAGTGAAGTACACATGCAATATACACGAAAGTTCTACACGCACGCGTCATTGATGCATAGGTGGCGCAGTGTCGGCGTCACTGCGGTGACCGTGGGACACGAAGGCGACAGCCGCAGAGAGATCATTGAAAGGCGCCTCGAAATAAGCCAGTTCGAGATCAACTAAGGAGACAACTTCTTCGCGACAGTTTAACAGGACGGCAGCAGCCAACAGGATGGTAGCAGGTCTAACGGGGCATCTTGTACGGACCATCGTGTGAGGCCTTAATTAGCGGCGTCCCGTTGAGGAAAACCTGTACAGAAGGTCAGAAATGCACAAAAATGTTGAGGTCAGAAGATCAAGATGAGATAGGGCGCAAAAGACTAATGCAGTCCTGGCGTCAATGAATGTGCAGAAGCAGGGGCGACGCGGGCGAAGAACCGAACAAATGGCCAGGGAGCCACTGAGTTGTGCCGTAGACGTGCTTGGACTCTAGGCACAGAAGCACTACGCAAAGGTGAACAACACAGTGCTTTTCTGGCGATGGAGCTGCTCAACCATACTGTTGGCACAGGGATGATATGCGGCGGGGTGGCAGCGCTTATATAGTATCAAGCAGATGGTTGAGGTAAGCGAAAAGCCTACATTCGAATTGCCCGACACGATCCATTGTGACAATATCGAAGCAGCCTAATTGCGAATCCCAACAATACTGACTGTGGCAGAACAGATCACTGGGTCCCGACAGGCCACTACCCTACGCCAAATAAACAAGGCAGCCCATCTTCCTCTGCCTTCAATTGTTCTAGCGCAGCGACAGGCCACTTTGGTTAGACTAGGTGGAAGCTATCCTCAATATGCACAGAAAAATTGATACCCATGGCAAAACAGTAAAAAAAAGTTCATTTCGAGTGAGAATAGAACCCAGGCCACCTACGTGGCAAGTAGGTGTTCTACCATGAAGCCGTAATATAGATTGAAGATGCCTCGAAAAAAAAAAGAAACACTGGACGAGCGTCATGTTAAATGGGCCCTGTAACATCGCCGGAAAGCGCCCACGACCGGTAGTCGAGGCTCCAAAAAACACGCAAGCCAAATAATATGGCGCAGCGCCCAGCCTAGAATTCACAATAAAATTTCAAGTTTTCTCTTGACACACCATGTTACAATCTCAAACATGACTTGTCCCGGCCATCGTATCAACCAATGGCTGATCGCAGCATGGCGCAGTGATGCTACCGAGGTCTTCTGATTTGGAGCAATTTTTGGAGCGGCAAAATTTTAATTTTAGAGCGCTTTGGAGCACCGTATTTTTCATAGTATTTGACGAGTATCATTACGGAGTGTGCAGTGGAAGTTGGAGGCAGGGTAGCTAGACAGGACACTGGCAAGCTTTCCCAGGAAACGAAGAACCTAATTAAGAAGCATCAAATCATGAAAGTGTCAAGTACAACAGACAAAATAGAACTGGCAGAGCTTTCGAAGTTGATTAATAGACGTAAGGTATGCGATGTAAGAAGGTATAACATGGAGAGAATCGAACACGCTCCGAAAAACAGAGGAAGCGTCAAAGCAGTGAAGAGGAAACTTGGGATAGGCGAAAGTCGGATGTATGCACTAAGGGACAAAGAAGGCAAAATAACTGCCAATATAGATAGGATAGTTAAAATAGCGGAAGAGTTTTACAGAGATACTTACTGTAGCCGAGACAACCACGACCTTAATACTATAAGAACTAGCAGTAACCCAGATGACACCCCACCAGTAATGATAGAAGAAGTCAGAAAAGCTTTGGAGAGCATGCAAAGAGGCAAAGCTGTTGGTGAGGATCAGGTAACATCAGATCTGCTGAAAGATGGAGGACAGATTGTGTTAAAAAAACTAGCCACCCTGTTTACGAGGTGTCTCCTGACGGGAAGAGTACCAGAGTCTTGGAAGAACGCTAAAATCATCTTAATACATAAGAAAGGAGATGACAAGGACTTGAAGATTTACAGGCCGATCAGCTTGCTCTCTGTAGTATACAAGCTATTTACAAAGGTAATTGCTAACAGAGTAAAAAAACATTAGAATTCTATCCACCAAAGGAACAAGCAGGATTTCGAACAGGCTACTCAACAATTGACCACATTCATACTATCAATCAGGTAATAGAGAAATGCTCAGAGTATAACCAACCACTATACATAGCCTTCATAGATTACGAGAAGGCGTTTGATTCAGTAGAAATATCAGCCGTCATGCAGACACTGCGGAATCAGGGCATAGATGAAGTATATATAAACATTCTGGAAGAAATCTACAGAGGATCTACTGCTACCATAGTGCTTCATAAAGAAAGCAACAGAATACTAATCAAGAAGGGTGTAAGGCAGGGGGACACAATCTCCCCAATGCTATTTACCGCGTGCTTACAGGAGCTTTTCAGAAGCCTAGAATGAAAACAGTCAGGGATAAGAGTTAATGGAGAGTACCTTAGTAACCTGCGCTTCGCCGATGACATTGCATTGCTGAGTAACTCAGGGGACGAATTGCAACTCATGATTACGGATTTAGACAAGGAGAGCAGAAAGGTGGGTCTTAAAATTAATCTGCAGAAAACGAAAGTAATGTACAACAACCTCGGAAAGGAGCAGCGCTTCGAGACACGTAATAGTGCACTTGAAGTTGTAAAAGACTATGTCTACTTAGGGCAGGTAATAACCGCAGAGCCGAACCACGAGATTGAAGTAACTAGAAGAATAAGAATGGGGTGAAGCACATTTGGCAAACACTCTCAAATTATGACAGGTAGATTGCCACTATCCCTCATGAGGAAGGTATATAACAGCTGTATCTTGCCGGTACTTAGCTACGGAGCAGAAACCTGAAGACTTACAAAGAGGATTCAGCTTAAATTGAGGGCGACGAAGCCAGCAATGGAAAGAAAAATGGTAGGCGTAACCTTAAGAGACAAGAAGAGAGCAGAGTGGATTAGGGGACAAAGGTGGGTTAAGGATATCATAGTTGAAATAAAGAAGAGGAAATGAACCTGGGCCGGGCATGTAGCGCGTAGACAGGATAACCGCTGGTCATTGAGGGTAACTAACTGGATTCCCGGAAAAGGGAAGCGGGTTAGGGGGAGACAGAAGGTTAGGTGGGCAGATGAGATTAAGAAGTTTGCGGGTATAAATTGGCAGCACCAAGCACAGCACCGGGTTAACTGACGGAACATGGGAGAGGCCTTTGTCCTGCAGTGGACGTAGTCAGGCTGATGATGATGATGATGATTTTTCATAGTGAAGCACTTTGAAGCAGCAAAATTGTACGTTTTGGAGGAATCTGTAGCAGCTAACTTCGCATCCTGGAGGAGAAGCAAGTTGTACTTATATTTAAGAACATGAATATTTATTTTTAGGCTCTTGGGAAAGCTAGAAATACTTTGATACATTCAAGATCTTATGGAGCCAATCATCTTGGGAGCACTCCCTATTTTAGTTGACGATGCAAAAATAATAGCGTCATACTGTCGAGCATTCTGGGAAAATTTGCTGAGTGATTATTTTCGTAGCAAGTAAACAGAATACTGGCTGAATAAATTGTACTTCATGAAATAACATTTTAAATACACCTATGTTGTCATCAGCAGATATGGTAGACAAACGCCGTGACATGTGACGCTAGAGACTCACACAGTCCCAACTGCATTTCCCTGAGGTGATCTCAAGGATAAAGAAAGGTTGTTTTTATTCACAACCGGTTATATTGCTCAGCGTGCCGCATGTTGTTAGGCACCTACCGACGTCTTGCCCCGCTTCCTGCTCTTATGAATTCTGCCACACCAATTGACAAGCCAAACGCGCCAAGCTAAACGCGCCATGCAACGCTGGCTGCACTTGTCACCACATCACGCGCTGGACAAGGAACGCTGGCGGTTTTTCGAGGAGCAGCTCGAGTTGAGACGCAGGAGAAGTTGACGAGGTTTTGACCAGTGAGCTCACGACCTTTGTGTATTTAGTTGACGGGCACAAGTTCGCCATTAATAAATAGCTGTTTTAGTTTCCGGCACTGTATTTGTTCGTTACAAACTGGTGGAGGTGCTGGGTATGATTCCAAGCCCATCTCAGCATAGGGAACATAGCCTAGAACCCCGAAGTTTGGAGCCAGCGCTGTTGATTCCCGTACACCAACGAACGAGTCGTCGCCTACGAGGTGAGCAGCCCGAGTTTGGTGCCTTCTTCGATTCTTCGAGACCAGCGGAGGGCGTAAGTTCCGGAGCCCCTGCAATGGCCACCCAAGCGACTTCATTTCCATCGCATATCATCATGGATCCGCCCCGCATACAAAAGGTATTTTACGGTGATATTTTCGAGGATTCCGAGGACTGGCTCGATGGTTTCAAACGCGTTGCCAGACTGAACGGTTGGAACGAAGACCGGAAACTTCGCTACGTCTACGTGGCACTGCAAGATTCTGCACGTACGTGGTTCGAAAACCACGAAGCGTCCTTATTATCGTGGGACGACTTTCGAAGAGAGTTTCTTGCAACGTACCCAAACACGGACCGCAAAGAAAAGGCAGAGGCCGCTCTTCAGACGCGAAACCAACGAAACAACGAGAGCGTCGCCATGTACATTGAAGACATTTCTCGACTGTTCCGCCGGGCCGACCAGAACATGGCTGAGGAAAAGAAGTTGCGGCGCCTGATGCGTGGAGTGAAGGAGGAGCTTTCTGCAGGCCTGGTGCGTAATCCACCGCGCTCTCTTGCCGAGTTCAGATCAGAGGCGACCATGATAGAAAAGACCCTGCAGCAGCGCGCGCGCCAATACAACAGGGACGTAAGCGTCTCATCTGTTAGCGTGGCGTCGACAACCCTCACGAGTAACATTGATCTCTTGCGTGAATTGGTGAGGGCTGTCGTAAGGGAAGAACTCCAGAAAATACACATGACTCAAGTTCATCCAGCGATGTCCTCACTTGCCGACGTTGTGCACGAAGTGCGGCAAGCGGTTCTACAACCACAACCTCGGGTACTACAGGGCACACAACCGGAGCCTCCGCCTCAGTTGTCGTACGCGCAAGCTGTACGACAGGACATCGGACGCTTGAATCGGACGACTACGACTGCTGTGATGCCTCCGACGTTTTCTCCGAGTACGCCGCTACCAATGCCGGAAGCAAGACCACGTAAGAGTGATATATGGCGCACTGTAGACCGGCGGCCCCTTTGCTACCACTGCGCAGAAGCAGGTTACCTTTACCGGGCGTGCCAGTATCGTCGAACGGGACTGCGTGGTTTTCCAGTCAATGCACCATGCCCACGGAACGGTGAACGGCCCTACGAAATCGAAGAGTACTTGTCTTCACGCTATTCACCTCAAGACACGCAACAACGGGAGTCGCGTTCGACAGCATGGATGCGCTATCGGTCGCTGAGTCCTCGTCCGTCATCAAATCTCCGAAGATCACGTTCACCTAGCCCGCGGCGGGAAAACTAGAGCCAGCGACCTCTGGAGGTGAGGCCGCTGATATACTGACAACTGAAGACCCTCCATTGTTAGCCCGACAGGACGGTGGCAGTTACGCAACGACGGTCAAGTGCAGTACTAGCGACGTTACCTCCGAGATATTAGTCACGATCGACGACGTCGAGGCCGTTTCTCTAATAGACACTGGTGCAGACTATTCAGTTGTCAGTAATGCTCTCACAAAGAAGCTTAAGAAGGTGATGACTGAGTGGACCGGACCTCAGATACGTACCGCTGGAGGGCAACTTAGTTAGTCCCGTGGGGTTATGCACCGCAAGGATAGAAATAAGAGGATTTGTGTATGTCGGCAGCTTTATTGTGCTTCCTGAATGCTCCCGGGAACTGATTATAGGCATGGACTTTTTGCAAACAAACAATACAGTCATTGGCTAGCAAGAGTCCCAGGTTTCGTTTTCTACGGAGAATGCCATCGCCTTCTGTCATGCGGAGAAACCAATCGTTCTACCTCTCCGCATTGTGGACGAAGATGTAACCGTGCCGCCACGTTCCAGTGTGACCGTTCTTGTGAGGAGTGAAGTTCTTCGTGACTGTGACGGATTAGCTGACGGAAACATCGGGCTGCTACTAGAAAAAGGACTATGCGTGGCAAGAGGCCTGGTGAGCCTTCGTGATGGGTGTGCGTATGTCCTATTAACTAACTTTCGAAATGAGCTGCAGCATGTTGCGAAGGGAACATCCGTAGCATCGCTGCATGAGTACGTGCAAGTCTCGGATGTTTTCACTCTTGATAAAGCTTCAGAGACAGTAGATAACGTACTCCTGTCAGTAGACATTGACAGAGAGCTCTCGTCATCTCACAAGCAACAGATTGCTGACCTCATCAGAGAGTTCGCCGAGTGCTTCTCCACCTCGTCGAAAGTCGGACGTACTCCCGTCGCAAAGCACCGTATCGTGCTCGAAGAACACGTGAGACCTGTGCATCAGCGCCCATACCGAGTATCGCCAAAAGAAAAGGAAGCCATCAAGAACCAAGTGCAGGAAATGCTCAACGATGATTTAATCCAGCCAACCAACAGTCCGTGGGCATCTCCGGTAGTGCTAGTCAAAAAGAAGGACAACACTCTGCGGTTTTGCGTTGACTACAGAAAGCTGAACCAAGTCACAAAGCGTGATGTTTACCCACTTCCGCGGATCGATGATGCCTTGGTTAAGTTACGCAATGCTCACTTCTTTTCATCATTGGACTTAAAAAGTGGATATTGGCAGATCAAGGTGGACAAACGAGATCGCGAGAAGACGACGTTTGTGACCCCAGACGGACTATACGAGTTCAAAGTGCTCCCTTTCGGTTTGTGCTCTGCTCCCGCTACCTTCCAGAGGATGATGGACACTGTGCTCTCCGGACTCAAGTGGCAATCGTGTCTTGTCTACCTCGACGATGTAGTGGTTTTTTCTTCTACCTTCGAGCAGCACATCCATTGACTGAGAATGGTACTGGATGCCATTCGCGTGGCAGCACTGACCATCAAAGCGCAAAAGTGTCACTTTGGATTTCGTCAGCTTCGGTTCCTCGGGCACATAGTTAGTGCGGAAGGCGTCCGCCCAGACCCGTAAAAGATTGCAGCAGTTGAAAATTCTCCGAAACCGCAAGACAAAAAGACCGTCAGACGATTCCTGGGACTATGTGCCTACTACAGACGCTTTGTTGAAACCTTTGCTAAGGTCGCTGAGCCTTTGACACGGCTAACGAAAGAAAGTGTACCATTCTCTTGGCAGGAGGAACAAGAAGCGGCTTTCTCAGAGTTGCAACGCCGTTTGCAGTCTCCTCCAATACTTGCCCATTTTGACGAAGAGGCCGACACAGACATACATACCGACGCGAGTAACGTTGGCCTCGGTGCCATCCTCGTTCAGTGGCAGAATGGAGAAGAAAAGGTCATTGCTTATGCGAGCCGCACTCTATCGAATGCTGAGTCTAATTACTCAGCGACAGAGAAAGAGTTTCTCGCAGTTATATGGGCCCTCAGCGACTTTCGCCCATACCTCTACGGCAGACCATTTCGAGCAATCAGTAATCATCATTCATTGTGTTCGCTGGCAAACTTCAAGGACCCTTCAGGAAGACTTGCTAGATGGAGCCTGCGTCTGCAGGAACACGACATCACTGTGGTCTACAAGTCTGGTCTCAAGCACAATGACGCGGATTGCCTGTCTCGCGCACCTGTTGAGTCTCCATCACCTGACCAAGAACAAGACATCCCATTTCTTGGAGTTCTGAATGTGTCGGAGATGGCTCGTCTTCAGCGAGAGGACCCGGAACTACGCCCGCTTATCCAATACTTGGAGGGTCACCAAATTGAGGTACCACGAGTTTTCGTCCGTGGTTTGACATCCTATGTCCTCCGGAACGACGTCCTATACAAGCGCAACTTCGTAAACACCGGTGAGACGTTTATGCTTCTTGTACCATCATCACTGCGAGCAGGAATCTTACAAGCGTGTCATGACGACCCATCGGCTGGCCATATGGGTAGTAGCCACACTTTGGACAGAATTCGTCGGAATTAGTATTGGTCGAAGTTAAGGGAATCGGTGCACCATTATATTAACTCATGCCGCGATTGCCAGAGACGTAAAATACCACCATCGAAACCAGCCGGTCTGTTGCAACCAATAGAGCCACCAAAAGGGCCATTTCAGCAAGTGGGAATGGATTTGCTTGGTCCATTTCCTCTCTCTTCATCGGGAAAGCACTGGATTGTTGTAGCAACAGACTACATGACTCGATACGCTGAGACATCACCTCTCGCGAAAAGAACGGCGAACGAAGTAGCCCAGTTTTTCGTCACTCAGATTGTACTACGACATGGCGCACCACAGGTTGTCATTAAAGACAAAGGAACAGCCTTTACTGCCCGTTTGAGGCAGTCTGTTATGAAGCTCACCCACACCAATCATAGAAGGACTACAGCATACCATCCGCAAACAAACGGATTAACCGAAAGGCTCAATAGAACTCTCGCCGACATGATCTCGATGTATGTGGACGTTGAGCACCAGACATGGGACAGTATTTTGCCTTATGCAACATTTGCGTATAATACCGCAGTACAAGAAACGACACACTTCACGCCATTTCAACTTGTTTATGGTCGGACGGTCACAACGACCTTAGACGCGATGTTACCTGTCAACGATTCGAATGAGAGTGACCCACACATCAGCGACTACATAGAAAGGGCAGAAGAGGCACGGCAATTGGCAAGACATCGTATCACTTTGCAACAAGGCTCCGATGCAAGTCGCTATCATCTGAAGCGCAGAGACGTACAGTACAACCCCGGAGACAAAGTGTGGGTGTGGACGCCTATACGCGCACCTGGTATATCGGAAAAACTGATGCGGCGCTATTTCGGCCCTTACAAAGTACTTCGCCAGTTAGGCACGCTAAACTACGAAGTAATTCCTGAAGGGCAAGCGTGCTCAACCCGACGCAGGATTCGCCCAGAAGTCGTACATGTAGTACGAATGGAACCGTACTACGAAATGCACTGGACGAGACAACTGATAAATGCGCTCAAACATCAGATAAATACTCCTTTACTAAACTGTTCTACGTCTGCGTACGCATCGGGACGATGCGTTTCGGGAGGGGGACTAATGCCGCATGTTGTTAGGCACCTACTGAAGTCTTGCCCCGCTTCCTGCTCTTATGAATTCTGCCACACCGATTGACAAGCCAAACGCGCCAAGCTAAACGTGCCAAGCTAAACGCGCCATGCAACGCTGGCTGCACGTGTCACCACATCACGCGCTGGACAAGGAACGCTGGCGGTTTTTCGAGGAGCAGCTCGAGGCGAGACGCAGGAGAAGTTGACAGGGTTTTGACCAGTGAGCTCACGACCTTTGTGTATTTAGTTGACGGGCACATGTTCGCCATTAATAAATAGCTGTTTTAGCTTCCGGCACTGTATTTGTTCGTTACAAGCGTAACATGACCACATTTAGCTAGTCTCAATAAGCCAACTTTCTCCGGCACTCACGTCTTAGTGCCGAAACACATGACTTTTCAAACTTCATGTTCTTTCTGAAAAAAAAAAAATTGGCCCCGTATCTGCATGCATACTGCAAATGTCGCCGAAGCCGATAGTGTTGCGTGTGGAGGGAGTGAACAAAACATTTATTTGATGTTCTGCACAATAAAATCGGCGAATTGCATTTCGGAGGCGCTGCGTTAAAGTGCCTCGAGCAGCGGAGGCGGACGAGGGCATCAAGTCACATCACACGTGAGACATAAGTGCAACGTGGCAGTCTTCTTTTAAAACGAAGCGCGTGGCTCTGAGACCGGTGTGCACACAGGTCTCAGAGGTGATAAGGTGAGTAACGCAAGGCGACGGGTAGGTGCCACCACCATTGCGTCTTAGCAAAGCGTTGAAACACTCACCTTTTCGTGCAAGAGTTTACATGGTCAGCGCAGCGTGATTAGCGCTACGGTCCTTAAGATTACTTAAGTATGCATTTTATAGTAAAAGATGCACATGCAAAATGCATGTGTTGTTATGGTGCCCCAGACTTGCGCAATAATTGCTTATTAATTGAGAATTGTACAAGTTTGAACGCTAAATCTTGAGCAACATTGGTGGGCGCTGTGGATGGGGTTGATCGTTTCAAGTACTCGGTGCCGGTAAGAGTACACTTTTTACGTCGAAAACAGGCTGAGGTATTGGCTTTTGCATGTTCAGTGCACTGTGATTTGCTGTTCGTGCAAGAAACAAATTTTTTCCAAGCTTTCTGATGTACTCGCTTTGAAGCGCGCGTTCAATTTTGATTGTTTCTCTTCGTAACATGGCCTGGCTCGACTTACAGACTGGGAAGCTTTTAGAAAAACTAGGGCAGAATTCGAGGATAAAGAAATTGCGGACATTGAGAATTGGGTCTCGGGAATGAAGGCAGACTGCAAACGATTAACCCGAGAAGTTACCCTATCTAAAAACACGCCCAAGGTGGACAAGCATCTCCTACACCTCTGGGACGCCTGCCGGAGCCTATTAAAAAGATGGAAGCGGCAGAAACACAACCGCAAACTGAGACTTAGGATCGCCGCAGTCACCAGGGAAGCCGAAGAGTATGCGATGGAGCTGTCAAGACGCAACTGGGACCAAAAATGCAACGAGCTACAAGATACACTAGGTTGGAAAAGGACATGGGCCTTGCTGAGGGCCCTCATAGACCCAACCACGACCAAGACTGAAACCTGTAAGACGACTCAAAAGATTGCACACCAATTCAAAGGCACAGACCGGGAACTGCTAGAATACATAAAGCTGCGCTATATTGGTGATACAAGGAATACTGACTGCAACCTAGCATACACTGGTGCAGCTAATCCCGCTCTGGACGAACCCATTACCACCGAAGAATTTCGACATGCTATGCTGTCGGCAACAAAGAACACTACGCCAGGAAAGGATGGCATCAGCAACGCTATGATACGGAACCTCGATGACAAATCTATCACAAGGTTTACAGAATTCATCAACAAACATTGGGAGAAGGGTACCGTTCCAAACGACTGGAAACATGCAGAAATAATAATGATTCCAAAGTCTGGAAAGGCTCCAAGCTTGGAAAACTTAAGACCCATTTCGTTGACTTCGTGTTTGGGAAAAGTATACGAGAGAATCGTGCTTCAGAGGCTGGAGACCTACCTGGAAGACAACGAACTCATGCCGCACACCATGTTTGGCTTCCGAAAATGCCTCTCAACACAGGACGTCCTCCTACAAATCAATGAGGAGGTGCTTACCGATGTCTCAAAATATGGCGAAAACGTACTACTTGCACTGGATCTTAAGGCTGCTTTCGACAATGTCAGTCATAAGGCTGTGCTAGAGGGGCTTAGCAAATTAGGCTGTGGAAAGCGAATACACAACTAAGTCAAAGCTTTTCTCAGTAACAGAACCGCTACAATTGGTATAGGAGGCATTCGCACTGATACGTTTGATACGCCCACAAAAGGAACACCCCAAGGTTCTGTGATAACGCCGATGCTGTTCAACATCGTTATGATTGGCTTAGCTCGGAACCTTGAAAACATTGAAGGGCTCAGACATGCCATCTACGCAGAGGATGTTACAATCTGGGTGACAAGAGGATTTCTAGGCCAAAAACAAGATCTTCTGCAACGCGCAGCTGATACAGTTCATGACTACGTGCGTCAATGTGGCCTTGTCTGCTCTCCGGAGAAATCAGAAGTTCTGAGAGTCTACAGACGAGGATATGATCTGCAAAACTCCATAGACGTCTGTCTATATAGGGGGGAAGAAGATTGCAGAAGTGTCCCGAATCAAGATTCTCGGCATGTGGATACAAAGCAACTGTCGTATAGACCACACCATCAGACAGCTGTCAAACACTACAGCGCAAATCACGAGGATGATCACTAGAACCTCTAACAAAAGACGGGGTATGAAGGAGGAGGACACTTGTAGGCTTGTACAGGCCCTCGTGGTGAGTAGGATTGTATACAGTGTCCCCTACCAAACACCACTCCCACAGGAAAAAGAACAATTAGAGGCAATCCTCAGAAAAGCCTACACGTGCGCCCTTGATCTACCTGTCAGCACCTCGACAGAGAAATTCCTTAAACTCGGGATAAACAACACAGTGCAAGAACACATCGAGGCACATCTTTTTGCGCAGAAAATGAGATTAATGTTGACTGCTACGGGCAGGCATACGTTGCAGACATTGGGCATGAGGGACGCTTGCGGAGAAATCAATAACACGGCGAGCATACCAAAGGACATTCGCCAGATCATTGAAGTCAGCCCAATACCTCGAAACATGCATCCAGAAATCCATAAGGCTCCAAGAAAACCAGATCAGAAGCACGAGAAAAAAATTTCAAGGCGAGAACCGACGTATTGTACGTTGACGCGACCACATACAGAGAGCACTCCGGGACAGTTGTAAGTGTTGTTGATCATAAACTTAGGGAAGTCAAAAGCGCTTCGACCAAAAGCAACAACATCCTCGAGGCTGAGGAAGTAGCGATCGTGCTCACCATCACACACCAGAGCGAAGAGTCTACTACAGAAATAGTTACTGACTCGCAAGAAGCGTGTCGACAGTACAGCAGTGGACGCATATCCAGTGCTGCCATCCGCATACTCAAGGGAAGAAAAATCCACTTCTCGAGCTGCTCCAATACGTGGGCACCAGGCCATGAAACTGTGACAGGGAACCAGCGTGCCGACACCATTGCCCGAGCATACGCCGACCGGGGGGCGCACAACGACGAGGTACCAGCCACAGTTACTAGACGCTATGGAGCAATTTTAGAACACCAGAGAGCCCTGAAGAGGACATACCCCCCTCCCCACAAAGACCTCAAAAGAGAGCAGTCGGTTGCCTGGAGACAGCTGCAGACTAATACATACCCCAATCTCAGTCTTCTGAGTAAAATCTATCCGGGAATATACACCGAAAAATGCCCGCTATGCAGAGAACACCCCACACTTTACCACGTGAACTGGGCCTGCCAACACACACAGGCAGTGCCAAGAAACTGTACACCAACACCGGAGCAGTGGGAGGCTGCGCTGTCCTGCTCTAAGCCTGAAGAACAGCTCAAGCTGATCGACAGAGCTTGCAAGATGGCAAAGGTCACAGGGGCCCTGGACTGAGGGCTCCACCTTCACCGGAAAAAAGCCATTTGTAATAGAGTTTTGCATTCCATTCTTTTCGTAGGCCAGCACGCGTTCGACTGGCGTTGGAGTCATTATTTTTAACCGAGGTCTTCTACGTGACCATCATGTTTCCTTCGATGCCTTTGGACGCGTGCTGGCGTTCGACTGCACCTTTTTTAGATGCGGAGCATCTAATACTCGAGGCTTGTAGTGTGGCGCCGTCCGCAAGCTTCCTCCTCCTTCTTCCACCATCTGTGCATCCCTTCCTCCTCTACACACGGCGCGCGCTTCACTCCTCCACCATCTGTGCACCCTTCCTCCTCTACACACCGCGTGCTCTTCTCCTCTTCATGAACATTCGCTAGCTGTATAATGTAGCGCGCATGCGCCGTCACGCTTCGAGAACATCTGCAGCTGACGTGCGCGCATGCGCCGTTGCGCTTCTCCCCCTTCTCGAACATTCGACAGCTGACAGTGCATGCGCCGTCGCGCTGTATATATACTCAAGGTCGGCGCTCGCTCGCTAAGTTGCCGCTCGTCAGTTGGTTTGTACGGCGCGACGACGTCCAAGTTCGCGGTGAAATGAATTCCAACGAATCCACAAACACAATGATCGACGTCCCTTCGACCAGCGCCGCCCTTTCGCATACGTGTGTACGTGTTCACTCATTTAACACCCCCTCCTACAACCACGTTAACCAATTTAGCCATCGACCCAAGTAAGTCGCAATTTAACACCCCATTTCACAACCACGTTAACCAATTTAGCCATCGACCCAAGTAAGTCGCACTTTAACACCCCGTTAACCAATTATATGCTCCGCATCCTCCTCAGTGTTCCCCCGAGGGAAGCTGCGGGCAATTTTTTTTTCGTTAAGAAAAAGATTTGTTGCCGTGATGCACCAGCGGCACGCGAGAACTCAAAACGCATTCTTCCAATCTCTTGATGCGCCCCTTTTAAATTCCCGACATGTGGTCCTTTTAGGGTATTTCAATTGTGTCTTAGACTCACACGCAGACGTTCGAGGTCCGGGTCGCGGCCGGTCCAACTGGAATGCCAGAAAACTCGAACGTCTAGTGCAGCAATTGGCATTGAGTGACATTCATCAAAGTGTGGATGGCAGTAATTATGCCTATACTTGGCGTCGAGCAGCGTCGAGCAGCCGAATTGATCGCGTGTATGCATCCCCCAGTCTTATTACCTACGTTCACGACACCGGGGTAATGTCATTGCCACCGACACCAGTGTACATTAGCGACCATCGGCCGGTTATGTTCGCTCCCCGCCTGCCAGCGGGGACGCCAACGATTCACAGACCATGGCGTCTCGATTGCCGCGTCCTCCAGGACTCTCAGGCTACGGAGAAATTATCCCGAGCGTTACGCGCATCGCTCATTGGGGCGGGTGTAGCTGATTGGGATCGCCTCAAAGAACAGTGGCGCCATCATTGCACTGCATCGGGCAGAGGAATTTGCACCCGTATGTCGAAAGATGCGTCATTGTTAATCCAGAAGATACGCATTGCCAATCGAGATCCGAGTCCTTCCACCGTAATGCGGGCATGGCAAGAGGAGCTCGTTGAACGCCATCAACGTATTATGCGCGCTTCTTCACTCTCGGCTGCAGCTTGGCGCTGTAGACGTGCACCGTGTGCGCACCCGGGGGTGCTAAGGTATAAACGCAGAGCTCTGCTTTGTCCACCAGGCTCACCTGCCCACTCACTGAAATCTATCACCCCAGCTGCTGCAGGTACGCGCGACTTTAAGGAATTCACTCAACACTTTGAGTCACTAGCTCGATCTGGTGCTAATATCTGTTACCCAAGATCCGTTTCTTCGCATCCTCTGCTAAAAGATTTACCTCATGATTCCAACATGTCAAATGACGTCCTCCTATCACCGCCATCCGATGACGAAATCAAAGGCGCATTAGACGCAATGAAAAAGGGATCGGCCCCGGGGCCTGACGGACTCCCTGCAGAGTTTTATGTACAGTTCTGGCCTATCACTGGTCCAACTATGTCATGCGTCATTCGCAAGTGTTTCCAAGATATTACATTTCCAACCTCTTTCCACAAAGGCCATAAAACACTAGTTCCCAAGAAACACCCAATGTCCACGCAACCAGAAGATTGGCGCCCTATTACCCTGCTCAATGTAGATTACAAGCTCTTGGCCAACATTTTGGTGCGCCGAATCATTCCATTTCTTCCAACATTAATTGCTCCCCACCAGGTCTGTTCTGTTCCGGGCCGACAAATACACACCCATACGTGGTTAACGCGTGACATCATTCAATACACCACTAGCTGATGTGCGCAAGGACTGTTGGTTTCATTAGATCAAGAGAAAGCTTTTGATTTTATTGAACATGGCTACATACTAGATGTTTTACATGCATACGGATTCCCGGATAAGTTCATTGACCTCATCGACGCGATGTACACTAATTCAGAAAGTACCCTTTACTTAGATTCCCGTGAGAGTCACGCATTTAGAGTCCCGCGTGGGGTCCGTCAAGTGTGTCCCCTCTCCCCAGTGTTATTTATCCTTGCATTTGAACCCTTCTTAAGGGCCGTTGTACATCACCCGCAGATTCGTGGCTTACCTCTACCCGGTAACACTCAAGTAAAGGTCACTGCATATGCAGATGATATTACTCTATATGTACATAATGAACAGTCGCTGCAGCATGCTGTTGATACATTCCATGATTTCGGTATTATCTCCGGTGCACGGTTAAACATTTCTAAAAGCCAGTATTTTTTCATTGGCAACACCAGCGGTCGTATGAACATCACGTCGCCTTTACAGTGGTCTCCTGAGATTTCAATACTCGGAGTTACTTTCACTGCATTTGGTATACAGGAGAGCATCTGGTCATACGTTGTACAAACTCTTCTAAGTGATATCAAAGCAGCCAGGTACTTCGAATTCCTCCTCTTGGAACGCCGATACTTAACTCAAACGGTGTACCTAGGAACATTTCGGTACCTTTGCCATTCTGTTAAACCACCGCTCCACGTCTGCAGGAAAGTGCAAAGCTGCATCAGTTCATTTTTTCGGTCTGGTGGCACAGAATTGTTATCGCGTCCAGCGTTAGCTCAACCGCGATATCAAGGCGGTTTTGCATTCCCCGACGTTTCCGTCACGGCTTCTACATTGTGCCTCCACACTCTATTGCGAATACTAAGCAATGATGGCATGCCCGCTCAGACACTGGCTCGCTACCATCTGGGGCCATGACTACGTGTCTTCTTGCCGGATAGCTAAATAAACCAAGGTCCCCAATCAACTGACTTACCATCTTTGTATCGAGCCCTTCTGGCATTTCACCGACGTTTGGAAGCTACGTGCCCAGAGATAGAGGTCCCGATTCTAAAGTGGTGGACACAATGGCCGCCCTTCTACGGCCCTTGGTGCCCCAGCATCGTCAATCTGTAATGAACCGCGCTTGGAAACCAATAACTGCCGCGGTGTCACCAGGGCATCTCAGAGACTTTGTCTGGAGGTTAAGCTGGGGCATGCTCCCCACGCGAGATCGGTTGCAGCGATGGCAGGTGGTTCGCACTTCCACTTGCCCTAACTGCGTCATGGTAGGGACCAATCGACATGCGACGTTTGAATGTGTGGTTTCCCGCCTTTTTTGGCGTGCCGTTAATGCTGGTTTTCGTGGACAGGGTGTGCGAACTTTCGTGTCCAACGGCTGATTTGCGCGTAGCCGCTTCACCGCTCTGTTAATAGTTGCGGGGCTGTTCAGCCTATGGAGAAACCGATGTTAGGCCGTAGCTGCCAATTGCCGCCGGCGTGCTTTGTGGCCGATACTGGGGAGAATGAGACGAGAGATCCCGGCGTTCCCCCCCGAGGAGCTTTTCTTCTTCGGGGAGAGGAGTTTCTGCGGCATTGGTCATGCCCTTTCGTCAAGGTGGAACACGAAAGGATACAACTCATTTTTCGACCGACTTGGTGCTAAGCAGCGCCCGTTGAGTTGTTTTATATGATTTCATTTGTTACATATCGTGTTTCATTGCATCTATTGTATCGTTATACCATTGTATCATGATATCGCATTGAGTTCTTGTGTACATATATGCCAACATTGTCATGTATATTAGAGCAAATGTCTTCACTGTAACGTAGTGATGTTAGTCATAAAATACAGATGTGCCGAGGTGTATATGCCCTGTTACTGCAATGGTATGAAGCCTAGTGTTCTGTACATGCTGTAAATAATTTTTTTTTCTAAACAAAGAAAGACTATCGTCTTAAAAAAAGGTATATGTGGCTTCCTTATAGACAGTTTTCCGCAGCTAGTTTTCTGTGCAAAACTAGATGGCACCACGGACCTCTTTTTTGCTTGTCGGCACGGCCGCTTTGTGGCGTGTGGCGGACGTTGCCCTGCAGCCTACGGCGAGAAACGGTGGTGGTAGTGATTCTGAAAGAAGGAAACAGGCACCTAATTCTGTCAGCCATTTGGCCACGCGGCGCAGTGCTAGAGAAGAGAGAGAGAAACGAACGGTGCGGGCACCCGTTTTGCTGGCCTTTAACCCGGGAGCGGCGGCGAAGAATTGGCCGGCCATCGGCGACGGTAAAGTGAAAAGGAGAAGCCATTAGATCAGGTTTTCAAACGTGGCAGCGCCCGTTCGCCGTTGCGGATAACCGTCTATAGTGTGCTCCAGGAAGCAGTGCATGAAGAAAAAAACCTCACATGGTACCTTTGCATCAGCCTGAGATTACTCGAAGGCGTACGTACGCCATTTTTTTTACTGCGATAACAATTATATAAACATTCTCGACTGGTGTTTTGCCGTCACTAGGGGCGTAAGAAGAACGTCGTTCTTTTTTTTTTTTTTGAGGCGGAAATGTTGTAGGCCCGCGTGCTCAGATTTAGGTGCACGTTAAAGAACCCCAGTTGGTCGAAATTTCCGGAGCCCTCCACTACGGCGTCTCTCATAATCATATAGTGGTTTTCGGACGTTAAACCGCACATATCAATCTTTTTTTGTTTTTTTTTTTTTGATGGGGTTGCACCTTGATCTGACGCGGGGGGGGGGGGGGGCAGGCGAATGGTCATGTTGCTCTATATATGCCATGGCGAAAAAAAATATCTTTGGAAAGGGGGAGGGAGCCACGTTGCTGATGTGTGCTCTCCCCAGGCTACGCCACTGGACGTCAAGTTTTGTGTTATGTCCCAATCGACAACTCCCCCCCCCCACACACACACACATCGTGTTTTAAGCGCCCGTAAAAAACACGCGAGCGGGGGCGATGAACGCGGCTAAAGCAGAGATAAAAAGGGCCGAGCTATCTGGTTGGCACGGAGGGAGCATGCGATAAGAGCACACCGCACGCCAAGCCTGCCATCCATTGTTACCACGGTGTTACTCAAGCAGTGAGGAACGCGCCGCCAGTATTCATAGAACAGGAAGCCATTATGAAGATGCACTAGCCGAAATACAATTTGGAGCAATTTTTCGATCAACAAAATGTAACTTTTGGGACACTACAATATAAATTTGGAGCAGGTTACGGATAAAGAATAATACATGTTTATCATGAACCCAATTCAAATGAATACCAAATTAAAATACAAAATACCGAAATTAAATGCCAAAGTATAAAAAAGGCTTACATTTAAAAAAAAATATGTATAAACCATTTGACATCACCTAAATCATACAATGTCAACATGAGCACCGCTATTTCAATGAAAGTAGTAGTTTGCACCACCCCAGTGAGCGAACGATTATGAAGTCTATATTAGCAAATCCTACGCGTGTCAAAGTATTTGACAGACTCTGTCAATATAAATATATATCTGGCAAGCTCGCGACCTTGACATTTGATAGATTCGTAAAACCGATCAGTAGAGGTGGCAAAAAAAACTTGCACACAATTTATTTTTTATTTTTAGGGATGCAGAAATGGAAAAGCAGAAATAATTGCCAGTAGTTTATTTGAACGTGAGTGATTATAGTGGTACTCAGAAATATGCGGCATACACACGCGAGTAACCTAGCAAAATGTGCAGTGGCCAGTCAGCAGCGCTAACCGCTCCTTTCGAATGTCAATGTGCTTTTCCGCAAGACACCATTGTACTGCTGCGAAGTTAGCTCAAGCAGCATTCCCTGCACGAATTAGAAACCGAAGCCAAGAAATTTTATAACCGCTGCACCCCACCAGCCTCCCACCTTTCTGTTTTTTCACCGTGTGGTTAGGTGCCGCTTCGGCTTTCTTGCTAAGCGCGATCGCCCAGGTAAAATAACAACGGCGCGCGCCAGTCGGCCCAGTGACACTACGGGATATCAATCACCAGGACCGTGGCTGGCACGGCACAACTTCGAGACAAAAAAAAAAGTTTCATGTGCCACTGCTAAGGCAATCAACGCGGTCGCTGGCAACGCCGGCATTCGCAGCATGTGGAGCTTGTTGGCGCGAGGAAAACGTGGCGTACTTTTCAATCTTTAGTTATCAACATAGCCGTGTTTTCAGGCTAGGAAATTTACATTTCGCGCGATGCGTTGGTCGCTACAGCAATGCACTTTTGTCCTGTAGGTTCCGTCGTCCCACCAATAGATATCCACTGCGGTCAACTACCGATGGGCGCACAGCGTTACTACTTCCTCGTCATATTTTAAGTTAGGTTCTGCGTGCTTTGACTGATGGCGCAAACTGCAGGTGGCTGACAAGCCTGGATTTGTCCCCAAATTTGCGCACCTGAGAAAATTTTGAGACTTGCTGGGAATTTTGGCGCAGCGTAGCGCAATTTTAGTGAATTTCACGGTTTTGGGGATTTTATCAAATTGGTGCAGTTGGCGCAGCTGTTGCACGCCTGCATTTACACTCCGTGTACGGAGACTGGCGCGCCGCCACGCTGCCGTCAGAGCAGACAACCATTGAGAGTGCGAGCGGAAACAAACGGTCGGCCAACGTCCGCTAGCACGTAGTGTTATGCCAGCGAGTCCTCAGCAAACGTCCGTGCCTCGGAAAAAGGCAATCGGGGTCAAGGCCAGCCCGCAGTCCGCCTGACGCGAACAACTCAACGGCGTAAACACGCGCGGCGCCTCTCTGGCGCCCACGTGCAGTGAGTCAGCAGCGCACGTGACAGCGAGCCCGTCGAGCACGTGACAGCGAGCCCCGTCGAGTAAACAACGGGCGTCTTCATGTCTGGGGGTCTGACGTGGCCCAGCGGCGACCCCATTGGAGGAATCTGCCCTGACGACCAGCGGCGCTTCTGATTGGACATTTTGGTTGGACCCGGTGCATATAAAAGAAGCCCTGCGGCACGTCGCGATCGGCGGTCCTATGTGAGAGGAGTCCCCGTGTCGGAGAGCCGACATGTGTGTGAGTCGGCGGTCCTAGGTGAAAGCTGACATGTGTGTCAAAGCGGACCCGTTTGAGAGCAGACTCATGTGTTAGAGAGGAGAGCTCGGCTCTTCGAGTCTCTGTCGGCCCCAGTGCCGAATTTGTAACGCCTCTGTATATATGCTGTACATAAACCTTGTTTAACTCACCGTCGTCTCGTCCGCTCGTCTTATCAGCTCTGCGCAGAAGCAGTCGCGAGCTGAGAAACATACGCTACCAAACGGCTGGTGACCTTCCCGGCGGAGTTGGAAGCAGTGGCGCCTTCGGGACCGTGTTGGCGTCGCCGTCTTTCGCAACAGTAGACAAATGACAAGGGTTTTTGTTGTGTTATCGTGTTTGAGCTTTGGGGGGTCGACGCAGACGCGCTTCGCTATCAGCGGTGACCCGGACTCGGACTGTTGGGCTTCGTGACGTCAATGCTAAATGTAATAGTGGCTCGATCATGTATATAAGCAACCGCCCCTTTTCCTTCCTGGTTGTAAAACAGTAGGTTGTGTGACCGAATAAACATGTGTTGCACTTAGCTTCCGTGTGCTGCCTGCCGGTCTCACCCCTGTTTAGACGAAGATATAATAGCTTCGTTGACATTGTGTCGCAGTGGTGGTTAACTACACCCTTCTACGCGTGCCCATTCTTTTTTCACCTATACATGTACACCACTCCGCCATTAAATCACTGCTCTAAGTCAGCGCTTTTTCTGTCCTTCTTGGTTGCTTCCGTAGTTACGCTGTAACTACTTATAGGTTGCGCTGTTCGTATATTCAGTTAATCTCTTTAACAAGAACGAAGTTTCCTACAAACAGTCACTTTTGCAGAGAGTACCAATTCCATCAAGCAGAAATTTAGCGGACAAAGAAAGAAGTCACTGAAAATCGCACCTTCATGCCGATCAGAATGGATCATGATGGATCTTTATCACTCACCGGACCAACGATCGGCTCCTCCAAAGAAAACAATGTCGTCGTGCCAGCTTCCCTAGCAACCGCTTCGTTGCACGAAGCGAACACAGCAAATAATCCGTCCCAACAAGAAGCGCAGGCCGCACTAGGGTTGACCTCGATGACTGCCGCCTTCGCGACGGACACGCACGTCGAAACGAGGAACCGAAACACCGAGTGCAGAACTACGCCTTACGCCACCGTTCGGAAGGACTGCCGCGTCGACGGCTATGCTCTTCAAGAACACCTTTCCTACACGGGTTCCAAGCCAACTGCGACTCACTCCCTCTCCCACATCCGCGACTCTGGCGGCGCCAACCCCCCCCCCCTCTCGCCGGGTGCCCAGACACGCAGGCGTCATTAGCTACTCCGTTTTGGCGGTCTTTTGAGGGGATAGAGCGGTTGGGTAGCTCGCGAAGCTGATGCGGGCTTGCGTGCCGGCGGGTAGCGTTCGCGCCTTTCGAAAATGCGAATACGTGCGCCTCGGATACGCGATTGATTCGGCGCTTCTTGTTGTTGATTTTGTTGGCGTATTCTACAATCCGTTTGTTCCTCGCAGAGGTGTCCCCGGGATAATTACGTGTTTTCATATCATGTCACCTTGCTGAAACATAAAAGTAACAATAGTTTCTTAGTGGTCTTCCATCGCACAATTGCGAGAGACGTCCGTAGGGAATACTCCGGAAATCACGGTTACCTGGGGTGTTTTGATGTGAACCCAAAGCTATTTACAGGGTCTTCCAGCATTCGGCTCTCGTGTAAATGCGGCCGGAATTCGATCCCGCGAACTTCGTTTCAGCAATCAAGCATCATAACCAGTATGGACCACCGCGGTGGGTTGAAACATTTAAAGTCGTTCCAGTTGGTCGACTTTAGTGGTTGGTCATTAGAGTTAATGAGGCCTATGGGGTATGTCCAACTCCCAAAAGAGACACGAGAGAATCGGTGAACAGGACGGACACCTTTTATTGTCTATTGACAGAGAATGAGATACATAGTCGGTCAGTGTTGCAGCTACTGATGACGGCGTATTATGTCCTGGTGAATCGATTGGTCTTTATTAGTTATAAATTTGACCGATACATCCAATGTGCGTATCAAGGATATGCATAAAGGTAGGGTGGGCGCAGCACGGTAATATTGGCGTGAGGGATTCTAAAGTTTTTTTTCTTTTTTTATTTCATGCACATCTATGTACACATCGGCGGAGTGTGAGCGTGTAAAGGCGCTGTCTTTGACGGTATCTATTTATAGTGACGATTCTTCGTTCATACACTAGTGAAGGCAATCTTTTTGTTCGATTCGGCTGCTGACCCGCAGGTCGCGGGATCGAATCCCGGCTGTGGCAGCTGCATTTTCGATGGAGGCGAGAGTGCTGTAGGCCCGTGTGCTCAGATTTGGGCGCACGTTAAATAACCCCAAGTGCTAAAATTTTCCGGAGACCTCCACTAAGGCGTTTCTCATGATCATATAGTGGTTTTACGTCGTTAAACCCCACATATCCATCTTTTTGTTCGATTTATTTAGTATATTATTCGTGTTATGTCGCTAGGATACACATGAAGCGACGGCGCTTTCAAAGTTCTATGGAGTTGATGGTCTCTTGGCTTGTTCAAACAACCCAAAGCAACAGGGGTGTAATAATTCTCTTTCTTGGGGGGGAGAGTGAAGTCGTACTTCATGCATGTCGTGCGCGTGTTCCTATGTGTGGGTATATGTATACACATGAAGAATCAAAACTGTAGGGTTGAGGGGGATCGAGTTCGAGTCCCCCCACCCCCTGCTTCAATTCTACGCCAATGCAAATTGATATAGTTAGGAAATTATGTAGGTGGTGATGAGTCACCGACTAGTTAGGCTCTTGTCGGATATGCGTCAGTGAAGGGTGGAAAGTGGTTATTTTTGTGGAAAAGAAGAGGAAAGTGCACCCCGCAACTGTCTCTCTCAGGGGATGACACCTCAGCAGTGGTGCACAGGGGAAGGGGTGAATGGGGATAATAGGAAGTGGAGAGAAGAAAAGAGGGGAATATAAAAAAAGGTTAAACGCGATGACGCCGCCCACAGCTGCCGAGAAAGTGAAGCAGTGCAGAAAGGGCACGTTTCATGCTGTCGTGAAGGCAGTCGGGGAAGAGAAGGTTGCCCGTGGAAGCCCGTTGGAGCCCAAGGTTGCCATATGTTGACAGCGTTCGCGGCAGTATACTGCAAAGGTTACTAAGGCCGGCTGCTGACACAAAAGACTCGGCTTCGATGGTGGCCGCGGAGGTCGCATGGAGACGAAGGGTCAAAGGTCATGCGCTTGAATTTCGATAGGCATTAAATAATCCAAAGTTATCGCAATTTTCAGAGCCCTTCACACTGCATGATGGTATCGTTCTTGCGGCAGGTGGAACACCAGCAGTTATTACCCTAAGTTGGTTGTGCTGCTGCACTAGGCGTTGTTACGAAGCGCGCCTGCGACGACGTTACGAAGAGCGCCACGAATCTTACCGCAGCAAGCACTGTTTCGAAAGACAGCGACGCCAACACGGTCCCGAAGGCGCCACTGCTTCGAACTCCACTGGGAAGGTCACCAGCCGTTTGATAGCGTAGGTTTCTCAGCTCGCGACTGCTTCTGCGCGGAGCTGATTGACGAGCGGACGAGACGACGGTGAGTTAAACAAGGTTTATGTACAGCATATATACAGAGACGTTACAAATTCGGCACTGGGGCCGACAGTTTAGAGACCCGAAGAGCCGAGCTCTCCTCTCTAACACATAGATAGGTCTACTGCTCGCGACGCGCCGCAGGGTTTTTTTATATGCACCTGGTGGATTCTTTGAGTAACCAAATGTCCAACCAGAAGCGCCGCTGGTCGTGAGGTCAGAATCCTCCAACGCAGCGGCTTCAGATTCGATGATGCGGCACCGCTGGGCTGCGTCATCGAATCTGAAGCCTTTGCGCTGCACGTGGCTGCACCCAAGAACGAGTGACGTCGCCACGCATTGCGTCAGACTCGCCAGACAGGAAGGCACCGATTTCTTCGACGGGCTCGCTAGCAGAGGTGACTCACTGTGCGTGCGCGGCACAAAGGCACCACCGCGTGATGACGCCGTTGAGTTGTTTGCGTCAGGCGGGCTCGCGTGCTGGCCTTGACACAGATTGATTTTTTCAGAGGCATGGACGTTCACTGTGGACTCGCAGGCATAACAGCGACGCGCCTTCCCCGTGCCTTCACTTCACCACAGAAAACAACAGATTACAACCGTTCACGTCTCTCCTGGAAACGGTTTACCAATTTCCCGCTACGCACCGTGAATCCGCATTACTTACTGACATTACTGACAAAAGGCTCAAATCTTAGTTTTGGGAGTATGGCGTGGTTAAATAAGCATGCGCGTGGTAAATGCAACGCGATTTTGTAGCGGAAGCTACACCGGCTGAGGTTGCTAGTTTCGAGTGGCCTACGGGGAGCAGTTCTGCGCAGCGCGAAGAGCAGTGACGTCACAGAAGTCCTGAATGCTACTGGACTGACGTGTAACTAATCGGCTGGCGCTTGACAGGCGTGAGATCCCTCGCCCGCCAATGCGTCCATCCATCCGTGCCTCGTATACGTAAGCTGAGCAAAGCAACTTCTAATATTTATTTTTTCACTAAACCTCACCTGTTTTGGCGCGTTTAACTGAAGTTATTAATGCCAGAGGTGCAAACAACCGGTCAAATTAGCCCGCCAAAAAACTAACGCTGAGCAAAGCTACTGCTCATAACTATTTCTTCACTAAACTTCGCCTGTTTTGGCACGTTGAACTGAAGTTATCAATGCCAGAGGTGCAAACAACCGATCAAATTAGCCCGCCAAAAAACTAACGCGCACGCTGGTCTTTGCAGCCGACTTCCCAGGAACACCGGGAAAAGCGGCAGCCTTGAAGCACGTGCGTCAGTAGCTACGGCTTCGAGATAGCAATTCGCGTCCCATTGCGGCGCACTCGTGGAAACTTGGCGCCAGACAGTCGCGACGCGTGGCGTCGAGGTCACGGTTGAAGCAGCGCTCTCTGCAGGGCGCAGACGCTGATCGTGACCCTGACGTGAAAGGGGGCCACTTGGGCCTTTCCTTTCAACGTCTTTGTCGTAGTTTGCTTGGCGCCGTCTTGTCGCGTGCATGAGGGCGACCATAACGAGTCGTAAGGAGTCAAGGAGTCGTGAAGGCGCTAGCAGCCCAGGACATTTTTCTTGTGGGAATGCGGTTCTTTCAGGGGTGAGGGTGGTGTAGCAAGCGTATAACGAGCAGGAACAATGAGGTTCCTAGTTGGTTGACTCTGCATTTGCTTCGTAAAACACTTGGGGCGAAAGTGAAAAAAACAGCTATTCGAGGAAAAGAATGCACATGTCGCACACGAGGGCGTAGCCAGGGAGTGGAACACCTGGCCCGTGCTCCACCACCCCTTCCAGTTCGAATTGTTTTTCCCGCTATAAGAACAGCAGCGAAAAAAGACCATTTCAAGGGGATGCCCCTCCCGAAATTAAGGAGCCGCCTCCCCCATCTCTGCAAAAAATATCCGGATACGCACCAGATCACACGTACGCATTTATTCAATAGTAACGCGCACAAAACGATGAGGTCTAATGGGAAGAAGAGGACAAAGAAAGCGCGTGCTGATTCATTGTGCTGGTAATTTTCTTGAAATGGATTACATTCAATGGCTGGCACAAGCAGCTTAAAAGCACGGAAGACTGTAGGATCGGGCGTGTTGGTTTTACAGCATGATCTTGAGTGCAAATCAGGGCAACGGACACAGCGGATAGAAAAGAGAACGCAGAGCACGCAATTGACTTTCCGCGGGTTATTTTCGAAAGCCTTCGCCTTTATACAGTTAGTTACACACTGTTGCACCAGCCACGTGCAGAACACAATGATGGTACAATGTATCATCCCGTGGAGGAACCTAAACATATTAACGCGATAGCGTTGATGAGCTCGCTTCGAAGAAATTCCGGAGTCGGCAACGTTGGTTGTGACCGAAAAAAGCACCATCTTAGCGTGACCAAGAAGTCAAGAGCTAAATAAAATAATAAAAAATTTCGGGTTTCAGCGGGAATCGAACCCGGGTCGCTTGCATGGTAAACCGGTGTTCTACCACACGGTATGTGATAGCGGCCTTACTGTGGTTTACCGCGAACGCCATTCGTTGGGATAACTGTTGCATTCTTCTTTTTTCGTTCCCCGCCGCGGTGATCTAGTGGCTTAGGTACTCGGCTACCGACCCGCAGGTCGCTGGATCGAATCCCGGCTGTGGCGGCTGCATTTTCGATGGAGGTGTAAATGGTGTAGGCCCGTGTGCTCAAATTTGGGCGCACTTTAAAGAACCCTAGGGGGTCGAAATTCTCGGAACCCTCCTGTACGGTGTCTTTCATGATCGTACGGTGGTTATGGGACGTTAAACTGCACATATCTATCTATCTTCATTGTTCATGGAAGTTGTGTGCAGCGGGTTTTACCCCGTGCATTACCGTGCAACATGTGCGTTAATGATTAATATAGTTTTCTGATAGGCTGCACAGATTTCTGTGGCACAACCCCGTAGCCCAGTTAACTGTTGCCGTTATTTTTAGTGTGAGGGTGGTGAGTAGTGCCCTTTGTTTGTGGCGCATATCCATTTATGAAGCCCGCAAGCCTTACCACTGACCCAGGACATGAAAGGCTCGAGCGGGAATAGTTCCGCTACTAAACCAGCGTCGTAATAACTCTGTAGGCACCATGAAACCAAATTTTCTATTATAATCAGTGTTATCCGGTTATCTTTGTGCGTTCAAAAACAATCTCGCAAAGTTTACCGCTGTTGCGGATCCCACCACTGCCACCAGTTGTTGCGGATCCCGGCTCTGAGGACCCGTTGTTGCGGACCGGGGTCTTCCCGGTCTCTTGTGGTAGCGTGCTGTAGCTTCGGGTTGAGGAAAACGAACGCTCACAAGATGGGGATACGAAAAACAAACAAGTTTATGGCACTATTTACAAATATTTACAGCATGAGGTTAAGAGTTCACAAACCACGAGCGTGGTGGTTGAACCGTTACATGGTTCAGAGCGCCATCCCGCACTCTGCGGCGTCGTTATAAGCCCTGCCGGGCTCCTCCTTCTTGACTAGAACACCAATCACACACACACACACACAACAGGCGAGGGGTACGAGCATGCATGGCTCACGTGAACATTCAATATTGAGTCGTGATCACTGCACTGCAAGGTGGCGCCAGAGGGGCTCTTCCTCGTCGTGTGTGTGCCGCTGGTCGAGGGGTCCCACGCTCCTGACAGCAGACATCAAACGGTCCGCCGATTTGTCCGCTCAATTAGCAGGGCAATTTGTGGCCGCGGCCGCGGTTTCTTCCAAGGAAGACGCTGTCTTTGTTGTCCTCTCTGGAACGGCTTACGGTGTCGTGGCGACACGACGTCTCATCCTCCGGCAAGCAGGGACAATACCTGGCGGGCATAGGCAGCCGGCCAGTCGGCTACTTGTTTGAGGATCAAAAGAGCGCCGCTCCCCCGTCAGCTCTGGACGCTGGTTCCGAGAGAACTGGGATTTCAGGCGTGGGAACGCTGCCCGGCTACGCTTCTCAGCGACAGTATGGCGCCTACTGACGACGGTCATAACACCGCGCCTTCCCGCACACTTCACCAATGATTGAACATTTCTGTACACTAGCAAGTGGTCTCAGAGTCGGGCAGCACTGGCGTGCTCGTGAGCAGTGACGTGGCAAACTGCTTGCTGTGCGAGTGCCTCTATTCCAGCGCGTGACTCTGTTCCTTTGTCAGGCAGCGCGTGCACTCGAGCTATTAGATGTGAGGCAGCTCATGACGAAGTTCAATCTGGTGTGTGTAACCATCCTTACTGAGCATGCGCAACAGCTCCAAGCACGCGCTTGGGCCTTTCGGCCTGTGTAAGAGGCTGGATAACACGCTGTGGCCTCTCCCTCTTACCGTCTCCCAGCAATCATGTGATAGCGTCGGGGAACGATATTCTGCAGACGCACGATGGACCAGCGCGTTGCATGCTAGGCAGAACGCACTGGTACGCGCTAGTGCGTGCGCACTTGCGTAAGCAGCTGTGGCCTTTCTCCCTTACACCATCTCCGCATTCATGTAATGGCGTCGGGGAACGAGATTCTGCAGAAGCGTGATGAACCTATGTTCTCCCAGGTGGCGTGGCGATGAAGCCGCGTGACATGCTCCAACAAGAGATCGGGACGAGAAACAGCGACAGAAGCTATAATGAATTAATTGTGTGCTTCACTTGCATGACGTGTTAAGATCGGACAAGGTACCAGCGATGAACGGTACTTTAAGTCGATCCATGCGTTGCTTCGCGGGCTATGCGTGGTTCCCTTTTTATGGGAGATATTGTGTAATTTTTTACTTGCTCCGCTTAGAAATGCAGTGAAAGTGGTGTCTATGGTTTACAAACACACGCGTCCTGTATACATGCTTTACAATACATTGTCTGATATCGCAGTAATCATTCGGTGCACAAGCGTACGTTGCCGTCGGGCGTCAGAACGTTTGATGATCATAACGATTTTATGGTTTAACGCCGACCACTCACTGCAAGCGACACGCACGTTACTCCCCCTATTAATTAAGACAACGTAGTTGGTGCAAAAGTCTGAAAAGATTTCACGTGCAGTTGCACACGGTTAGAGACATTCTACCCATTACACAGAAGGCAGTCATATGTGATTCGAAAGGTTCACCAAGACAAGCTAACTTGAACGTTATCGTTACATTGCAGTAATCACCAATTTCAACTTGTCCAGTAATATTGCAGCACTAAGCAGAATACTTCTGTGTGGTTGTGATTTTGGTGCGAAGTTGACTATTTATTTAAGACATGTACCAACTAGCCCGACATTGATTTCTACTATGCACTAAACGGTTAAAGTATGCACTAAGCGCAAACTATTGCTATCACGTTCGACTGTTAAAGGCGGAGCTTAAAGAACCCCCAATTTTTTTGTCCTTTAAAGAAACGCCCTTTGACACAATCATTACAATCTCGTGACGTCTCGTGACACACGGGTGATAAAGGCGGAGCCTAGTGTCGTCAACAGGCGAGGATAAGTCCCCCCAAATGTCTTCACTCACCCGGATGAGGCAAACGGTGGAGATTAGTGTGGCCAGAGACTCCACCATACAATGAAGCGGGAGCACTGAAGAATTCTTTGACCCCTAGCCATAGATACCGGCAAGCTTTCGTCTTAAGGGGAAGGGCGGGGGTCAAAGCCGCGTTGTGTTTAAGACTGGAGAAGGAGGAAAGCGCTGGTGTTTCTTGGGTGAAAAAAATTTCCCGCAGCTTCCCTCGGGGGAACACTGAGGAGGATGCGGAGCATATAATTGGTTAACGGGGTGTTAAAGTGCGACTTACTTGGGTCGATGGCTAAATTGGTTAACGTGGTTGTGAAATGGGGTGTTAAATTGCGACTTACTTGGGTCGATGGCTAAATTGGTTAACGTGGTTGTAGGAGGGGGTGTTAAATGAGTGAACACGTACACACGTATGCGAAAGGGCGGCGCTGGTCGAAGGGACGTCGATCATTGTGTTTGTGGATTCGTTGGAATTCATTTCACCGCGACCTTGGACGTCGACGCGCCGTACAAACCAACCGACGAGCGGCAACTGAGCGAGCGAGCGCCGACCTTGAGTATATATACAGCACGACGGCGCATGCACTGTCAGCTGTTGAATGTTCTCGAAGCGCGACGCCACATGCGCGCCCACTGGAGAATCAGGAGAATTGTAGATGTCGAACGCGGTGTGTAGAGGAGGAAGGGTGCACAGATGGTGGAGGAGTGAAGCGCGCGCGGTATGTAGAGGAGGAAGGGATGCACAGATGGTGGAAGAGTGGGCGACCGCGCGACGGCGCATGCGCGCGCGTCAGCTGTCGAATGTTCGAGAAGCGGTGTGGACGGCGCGGACGGCGCGGACGGCGCACTACAAGGCGCGAGTATAAGATGCTCCGCATCTAAAAAGTGCTTGTTTGGTTTGAGGGAAGTGCCCGTTTTGCACCACCACCACCCCCCGCCACTTTGCAGCTTTTAGGAACTTTCTTGTTTATAAGTCTTTTTTGGTGCGAAATGTAGACGCGGCGTTGCTCTTAATTTGACTTGCCACCACAAGCTTTCTTTTTTTTTGCTAAACCGAACTAGCCCAAAGCGTCATTCCGGGCAACGTCATTAACAACGGCTTTTCTTGTTGTTTTTTTTCGACTACGAAATCGCTCACAGCCTCTCTGACTCGTCAAATAATGCTATTGAGTTGGTAGATAGTAATTTCAGTCTCTATGGATATCGGTTGGCTTTCTGTGAACGAAGAAATTGTAGCATTTCTCTCATTTCTCACAACCGAGAACGGAAAGGATCTAGCTTATTAATATTTCACAATTATCCGTGCAAGTGTTTCAATAAATTTCGAAACACAAGGTAATAGGAGACCACTTCTGCCTTCACTATGCGAACTCAGCCTAAGATTTTGCTGTATCAGTGCAGCCGATAAAGTAAAATGCGAAGTTGTCATGTTCCTGAGAACAAAAAGCATCATTCGGATTCTACGACTGCCTATATTTTAAGCGTCTAATCTTGAATAAAGAGGCCCGTTAAAGAAATTCTAGATAAAGTAAGACATCTCCATCAGGCCGAACAAGTAGATAAGTGAATCCCGCTTTTCTCTCCTCCGGGGAGTTCTCCCTCGTGTGAATCCAAGCGGGATTCACCAACACCACCTAGAGGAAATTCTTTCCAGGCCGGGGTGCTGCCTCTGTGACGTAGCCGGGATGGGGCCGACGGAAGCGGGGGAACGCTTGAACAGAAGTCCTTATATTATTTATTCAGACACCCTAAGGGCGCCGGAGGGCATTACGGAGGGCATAAATTGTGCGTTTGGCTGGCTTTTTTTGCTGCTACACGTGTAATATACCTATATAATAATATCTGGGGTTTAACGTCCCAAAACCAAGATATCATTAAAACAGACGCCGTAGTGGAGGGCTCCGGAAAATTTGACCACCTGAGGTTCTTTAACGTGCACCTAAATCTAAGTACTACACGTGTAATATACTGAATAAAATTAGGAAGGAAAAGACAAAAGAGACCACTCATATTTACACCCATCGCCGTTTTATTCATTTATTTGTTGGAGTTTCCAGCTTCCGCTTCTTAGACTTGTCCGGGTCCGAAACAACTTTGTTGTTCAAACGCCGGCAAAAGTTCTTCAGCAGAATGTTTGCGCTGCACCACAATATATGTTTGAGCACCACTTCACTTGCGTGTCCCTTTTCACAGACGTCGAAATCTGAAAGCTCCTTGTCGCTGAGCAGTTGCAGTGTTAGTTCTGTGGCCACTTGACGTTGGTTTTGAACTCTTAAAAATTCGGCACATTTGGAAAGCTCTTCCACAACAACGTAATTATGAGCCACCGCATTCGCAGCTGGCATTGCTGGGTAAATCAGCCCTCCCCTGTCAATTCTTTGACAAGACTGTACATGCGATTTTCCGGAGAAACTGCGACAGTCTTGTCAATTGTGAGGAGCTCTCTGCATTTGTCACTATTTAACCTCTTCACAGCGATGTGCACCGAGTAACCAGCAACATAGGTAACCACTGGAATGACATCCTTCAGTTTTGATAGCGCCTCCTGGGTCACAACAACGTTGAATTTTCCCCTTGGCACTGCTGCCTGCGTTTGGAGCTCTTCCCAATTTTTATTTTGGTCATTGTCGATTGCGGACGCCGTGCTTATTTGTGGTAGTGTGGTTTGCAGTCGCAACTTGTTCTCGCATTCGTAAATCTGTCTTACGGACAAATGATACTGCGAGCCAGCCAATTGTCGGTAACAACCAAAACGTTCTTCCAGAAGGTCTGTTTGGAACTTCCCAGGAAGCACAAAGGACATCTTTAGCTCCTCAAAGCAATATGCGCAGATTTCAATGAACGCCCGAGTCGTCTGAATAAGAGCCCCATGTGTCTCATCAGACAACTTACAGGCATCCGCTCTCCTTTCCTTCCACTCCTCCAACCAGTCCAAAAAATCGTTCAAGAAGGAAACCTTGGGGTCGAATGGAGAAGGGTAGACTGGCTTTTGCAAGTCATCCCTTAGTCTCAGTCCTTTGAAAGGAGTCTTTACGTTGACAACCTTCCACCATCTCACTGTTACATCAATGAAACTGGCGGTTTCTTCGTAGTGCTTCAGGTTGTGCTTGGCCCAAATGACTCGAAGTGCATTCGGTCCGTACTCGCTGAATACCTGCAAAGCAGGTTTAACATCCTGTTTCTCGATGTCTGTTGGGAAAAACAACTTTTCTGGACAAAGTGTAGCCGTGCCGGAGTAACTACTCACTCTCTAAATTATATGCGTCTTTAACTGTCTTGAAATACGCATACTGCATGCGCCGCTGCCCCGTTGTGCTTGGTTCGAACTGAGGTAACCAGAAACAGTGATTATTTTGTTTTAACCAGCTGTTGCGCACGCACTTCAGTAAATGCACTGGGTCGATGACGCAGAACAATGGCCTGTGGGGATCTGATGGGTGCGGAAACACGAAATGATTTGCCAGTGATTTTTTTGAAACGGCTTGAGGGGCCTTGCTCACCGAATACTTAAACGGCACCATTGCGCTTTGATTCACGGCGTTGTTGTCGGTCACGACACACATTACTTTGTATCCAATTTTTTCTAAGCTGCGAATGACATCTCATAAAATGTTGTGCGGAAATTCTCCATTAGCCTTTTGAACGGGAACAATGTGCGCTACCTCCTTAAACTTACACATGAGGCTGTGTACCATAAATACAAATGCACTATTTGCTGCTTCTGCGTTATTCAACGCGATACCAGCGATGTTGCCTCCCTTATGGTCAAACAATGGCTTTAGATGAATTTCGTTCACCATCAAAGTCACGTAGCGTTGCTGCTCATTCAATTCGGATATCTTCTTGGCCATGTAGCGGAGGAATGTATTGTCTTGATGCTCTTGTCGGGGGTTCATTCCGAAAGACGAACATATTGACCTAATGGTTCTTGGGTGTGGCATGATGATGCTCCCGTGACTGCGCATGTACTTGTACGCGTGAGGCGATATAGTAAATAGTATGCAGCAGTACACCATAAATTCTACAGAGTAGCGCCGTCGTTCTTTTTTTGTTGACATTAACATCACTTGCTCAGCGAGCAGTTGAATGATCGGGGTGTTATCGCTTTCTTGTGCTGTCTATAGTTCGTTCAGAAGAGAAGCGACAGTCTCGAAGATGTCTGCGGTTGAGTTTTCAGAGCTTGACCTCTGGGCACTGTCGAACCCCTCGACTCCTTCCAGCAATTCCAGCAGCCGTCGTTTGCTGTCGATCACGGACGGAACTACCATTTTGGACCCAAGCCGCTTCACTGATGCTTTTGCGACGTTTACCGTAAGAGTTAGGTCGGTTTTTACGACAACAGAGTACTTAATCTAAGGAGCGTCATCATTACAAATGTGAGCCAAAATGACCTGGTCACTGCATTCGATGACATGCCAAAATGTCAGCTTCTTGCCTCGAACGAAGTTTGCGACATCTTTCCAATCGCAAAGCTCATCTGCTTCTTCCTCTTTTTTGGCAGTGAGAATTGACTCGGCGAGCACTTTCTCAAGGGAAGCGGCCTCTAAGCGCATTCGCTTGCTCCCTGGGTCCTCTCTTCTAGAGCTTTCTATAGACAGGTAGCTTGGGCAATCAGGGAATACCGTCGGTACTGCCTCAGCTCGAAGCCGCAAACGTGAGAGTGGTGCGGTCACTGTGCGGCCAGTGGCTTGGTCAATATAGCTTGTTTCGCGAACGATGTCTTCGGCTTTAAAGTTACGTTCGCACACCTAAACAAAAGAAACATATCCTAGCATCAGTACGACTACCTCGTAGCAGCAACAGTACATTCAGGGCTTTGCGTGACGCGTTTAGGCGTAACGTGCTACAAACTACAAGGCTCGCCACGCAACGGTATGAGCAACCTCCATGAGAAAATTATAAAGCATTCGAAATTTCTTACCCTGGCATTCGCTGACACGACCAGGTTTTCACGTGGAATGGCACGTACACACGCTTGTCTTGCTTCGTCGGCTTGAGGGAACGAAAAAAACGTGCACCTTGGGGCCTGTCTTGTAATTGTCGGTGCACCGTGGCACACAACACTTTCCTGGCATTTCGGCGCTGATTCTAACTCTGCACGAGCCTGTTCGCCACACATAACACGCGATAAACACTTAGGTCACTCGCCGTTGCCCGAATACGCACAGAAACGAATATCTAAGCAGCAACGTGCATCCGCGCCACGAACGCTCACAGCGCGTCCAAACGTGTCCGCCGCGCCGAGGCCCCGCCGCTCTAGGGAGCCTACATGAACGGCCGTTTTAGATGCGGAGCATCTAATACTCGAGGCTTGTAGTGCGGCGCCATCCGCAAGCTTCCTCCTCCTTCTTCCACCATCTGTGCATCCCTTCCTCTTCTACACACCGCGCGCGCTTCACTCCTCCACCATCTGTGCACCTTTCCTCCTCTACACACCGCCTTCGACATCTACAATTCTCCTGATTCTCCAGAGGACGCGCATGCGCCCTCGCGCTTCGAGAACATTCAACAGCTGACAGTGCATGCGCCGTCGCGCTGTATATATACTCAAGGTCGGCGCTCGCTCGCTCAGTTGCCGCTCGTCGGTTGGTTTGTACGGCGCGTCGACGTCCAAGGTCGCGGTGAAATGAATTCCAACGAATCCACAAACACAATGATCGACGTCCCTTCGACCAGCGCCGCCCTTTCGCATACGTGTGTACGTGTTCACTCATTTAACAACCCCTCCTACAACCACGTTAACCAATTTAGCCATCGACGCAAGTAAGTCGCAATTTAACACCCCATTTCACAACCACGTTAACCAATTTAGCCATCGACCCAAGTAAGTCGCACTTTAACACCCCGTTAACCAATTATATGCTCCGCATCCTCCTCAGTGTTCCCCCGAGGGAAGCTGCGGGCAATTTTTTTTAGGGTGGAGACATAGAGAAAGAAGAAGACAAGAGCGGACACTCCGCAAAACCTGGCCTCAGGAAGTGCGTCACGACTACGTAATGAACTAGTGCTCCCACCAAACTTCAGAGGGCGCAAGCGCAAAAAAAAAACACAATTATAATCAATGCAACAGAATTGTTTTCACAAATTAATAATTACACGCCCAATTTGGTATGTTTTTTATACATAAAAACGATTTATTCAACACACCTTACGCGATTATTTTTCTTCAGCCGTACTGTCATAAACACCATCTACCCAGCGACAAGCCCATGCATGACTGACGGCGAGAAGCATTCGTCGCTTTCGTCAACGTCGGCTGCGTCGGCGTTTTCAAGCGTGAGATAACAGGTGAGACACGTTTTCAAGCGAAGCTTGTTGAATGACATGTTGTTGGTCTTGTTGGGTCATTTTTTCAGAAAACGGTTACGCCTGCGCGAAAAAGACACCATGCAACAATCATAGAAAGATGCACACACACACGTTGCGCTTCGTGTGTGCGAGTTTGTTTCTTACGTGGCGTCTCATTCACGCAGTTGTAACCTTTTTCTGAAGCTTGTTAAGGACTGGGAGGTTCGCTAAAAAGAAAGTTTGTGGCTCTATGCGGCGGCTAGACGGGAACATTGTGCAACGTATGCAGTATAGCAAAGGCGGCACGGCGTCAAGCCGAGGCGACGCGTGCTGCGTCTGCCACGGACGCGAGCGTCTGTGCGCTGAGCATAGCTGGGCAGCTAGGTCATAGGCTCGTTGGCTCGGTGCAAAATATTGAGAATAGTTCGCTGGGCCTCGCATGCTTCACGACGCGTTTCCCGAAGGCTCGGAGCACGAATAATTCTTGGTGTGCCGGAGGCAAATCTGGACTAGCCAAGTGGCCATAATCTTCGTTTCTTCGCTAGCCTTGTGCCACTAGTGCAAGCTGCCCACAATTTTTTTTTACGTTTCCAATATGATTTTACCGCACAAATTTCAACTACGATTTTTCTTCCCAATGTACTGCTGATACTGCGTACGCACGAAGGTGTTCTAAAGTTTTCAGGCCGCGATACCATTGCATTACAAGGGATAGCGGCCTGGAAACTTCTGATCTTTGTTCGTGGTCTTGACGTATATCTTTGTAAGTCAGAGTTTTATGGGTCAGAGATGTATCACTGGTTTTGTATTGTGCATCGATTAGCTAATCATTCAAAGGGGTTTGCTGGTACACTTATGACGTGCACATATCTTTTTCGTAATTTGACAGCGAAGCATCCACTTACTAACATTTTCAGACCGCGCTGACGCCATGCCGTCCGGCGGTCCAAGCTACGGCAGCTACTGCTGTGTATCGTGGTGCTTCAACAATGGCAGAACCCACAAGAAGCCTGGGACGAGTTTCTTCCGCGTACCACGGGACGGCAGGTGTGTTAAAGCTTTTGTATGGTTTGCATGTCTGTAGGCTTACTGTTCGTACTTGCTAAGTGAGGGTAACAATAAAAAATCACTATTCAAGCAGTTCCTCTTTCAGCTGATAGTTCATTGCCAATGCAGGATGAAAGCATGGATGCAGTATGCTGGACGCGATGATCTCCTGAGTAAGCCGGCCAGCCTATTGTACGCAACGTACAGGGTTTGTAGCGACCATTTTACTGCTCAAAGTTTCATGGACCCTGGGCACACAAGGCTTACAAGAATGGCTGTTCCCAGTGTGCAACCAGCTGCACCATGTAAGTGATTGACTGAAACTCAAATATGTGCAATAGCAGCCACTTGTATTGAATCAGTGGCGACAGTTAACCGTGAAGATTTTTTTATGCCGATGGAGAAACCTCACTACAGAAGTAACACTTGGAAAGTCTTAAATTCTGTGAATTGTGGGCTATTACCTTCCTAACAGCAGCTTTACATTTCTGTCATGTTTTGATGCTCTGGACCTGCGCAACTTGTTTTGAAAGACTTTAAAGGGCTATTTCACGTTATCTTCAAGACTGAGTGCACATGTACGTATACCTTTCATCAGTGAAAGCTGCCACTGTTGATAATTCCAAAAATCACAAATTACTTGTTTCCTAGTTGGTGCCGTCTCTTTTCTTCCACGTTCGACCAATTTATGCGTTTGAAAGAGCTGTTTAAGTTTCCCCATGCTACAAGCTTTGTAACTTGTACCAACTGCACATATATGCAGGTTCTCTGAGCGTCGCTTCAAGTAGTGACTGTGACATGGCTGCAGAAGCTGCACTGCAAGGTGCGGATGAGCTTCAGTTTGTGTTATTTTAAGCCTCTTACTGACGAATTGTCGTAATTTCATTTCTTCAGGACCTGCGGTAGAGGCTTCAAAAAGCGGCTCCCACACATTGAGGTGCCCCGATGAACAGGGTGCGTTCAGTGTCGCGATTTCTTTTTTTTTTTACCCAAATTGACTGTTGACCGAAACCTCTGCAGGTGGCAGCTCCCTTGTAGCTGGTGAAAGAATTTTTGCTGATTTCGTCTTGCCGGAGAAAACCTTAACCAGTCGTTCAGCTGTCACAAAAGGAACCTGTGTGGCCGGTAAGTTGTATGTTCACTTCAACACCAGAGTGGATTGATATAGAGACTTCCGCAGGCCGCTCGCAAGATTGTTCCGACAGCACTGTCCGAGGCACTGAACAAGCTTCACAAGACCCTCCAGAAGACGTCTCCGCCAACAGCTCCACGCCTGAGTGCCTTAGAGATAATTGTGACTATGCTTTTATTGCAGCAGTTTTTAATGTGCTATTTTATGTTTAGGACATTCTGAGGAAACTATCCTCAAAAGGACAATACGTGTGCACTTACAAAAAGTAGGGGTGGGCTCTCAGTGATTTTCATTTTTTTGTGCATTGTCAACATTGTGAATGGTTTGTTTTTAGGTAGTGGAATCGAAAACTTTGTATCACACAAAGTTGTGCACCTTGGGTCTGAAAGAGCGAGGAAAGTGCTCGTATGGGATTAGTTGTTCTTCGCTTTTACATCAATTTTTTTGTTTATTGCAGTGCGTTCCTGTGTGCCAGCGACAATGCCTCCATCAATGAAGTACAAGCAAACCATTAAACATCTGCAAGCCAAAGTAGCAGCACAGCGGAAAACTATCAAAAGACTGCAGAGACAGCCTCACCAAGCACCGTCATCGACTTCGAAGGCCCTTGAAGTTATCCGACCGCACGTCACCGAGGAGGTTTTTAAACTTCTTTCTGCACATGTTCGCTTGAGGCCCAAACGCAAGGGCAAGCGGTTTCCCGTGTGGTTCAAGAAATTCGCTCTTCACTTAAACTTCCGAGGTCCGCGAGCATACCGATTTCTGGCTCCATATTTTTCTTTGCCCTCCCGGCGTTCATTAAGGAGGTGGCTAGCTAATGTAAAGATGACTCCAGGCATAATTCCAGGAATCCTTACTTCCATTGCAACAAATACTCATGCTTGGAATGAACGGGACCGAGTGTGCGCTTTAGTTTTCGACGAAATAGCACTCAAAAAGAATTTGTACTATGATGCTTCAAGAGACGTTGTCCAGGGTTTTGCAGATGATGGCACTCATCGCACTTCAACCATCGCTGATCGAGCACTGGTTTTTCTGCTTGTTGGCGTTTCGAGAAAGTGGGTTCAACCGGTTGCTTTTACTATAGGGCACTTGCCCCGCCACGGTGGTCTAGTGGCTAAGGTACTCGGCTGCTGACCCGCAGGTCGCGGGATCAAATCCCGGCTGTGGCGGCTGCATTTCCGATGGAGGCGGAAATGTTGTAGGCCCGTGTACTCAGATTTGGGTGCACGTTAAAGAACCCCAGATGGTCGAAATTTCCGGAGCCCTCCACTACGGCGTCTCTCATAATCATATAGTGGTTTTGGGACGTTAAACCCCACAAATATATATTACTATAGGGCACACATCAACACCATCATCTGTTATGCATAACTTGCTTGTGTCACTCATTTTGGAGCTTAGGAGCATTAATATTGCAGTGAAAGCAGTCATTTGTGACCAGGGCAGTTCAAATGTAAGTCTCGCTAACCAACTAAGAGTGACTGTAGCAAAGCCTTTTTTTGAAGTTATTGGTGAGCGGGTATATTACATTTTTGATGTTCCGCATTTAATTAAAACAACGCGCAATAATGTCCAAGCACACAAGTTATACATTGGGGATGACATCGTTAACTGGTCGCACATTGTAAGCCTTTACCAATCCTCACATGAGTTGCGGTTGCGATTGGCTCCAAAGTTGACTGAACGGCACGTTCATCAGAAACCTTTTTCTAATATGAAGGTCAGCAGAGCAACTCAGGTCCTCAGTGCATCAGTTTCGATTGCTATCACGGCAATGGTGTATGCGAAGGTGCTGCCTGCCTCGGCCATCACTACAGCTCAATTTTGTGATCGTATGGACAGGATTTTCGATGCCTTGAACAGCTCGAGTAAAAAAAGAACTTCGCAAAAGCTGCGGCATGCAATCATGAAAAATGATTCAGAGCTGATTGACTTCCTCCGAGGCCAGCTTCCCTGGATTGCATCATGGCAGTTTGTTGGCAGACGTCAACCACAAACCATCGTAGGTTGGCAAATTACAATTCAGGCAATTTGTCAACTATGGGACGACCTCTCCAAAAATTACAATTTTGAATACCTGTTAACACGCAGGCTTCAACAGGATCCTCTGGAGAACATATTTGGCCACATTAGGCAAAAACAGGGTTGCAACACCAACCCCAATGTAGCACAATTTATTTGTGGCCTGAAGCACATCTGCATAAGAAAACTCTTCAAGCTGTCAGAATACGGAAATGTCGAGGATGATGAATGTGACCTCCTCCAAGAGCAGCTTTCGCCAATCTCTTTCACCAGGGCGTCTCTTGTGGATAATGAGGAGTGTGCACAGCCACAGCCTGACGACTTTCCCGCTCTAGACGATCTCTCTCTGAACTTGCGACAAACATTCACTCCCATATTATCGATGACTCCGCTGCATATTATGTAGCTGGTTTTCTCATCAAACACTTCCTTCGGAATGCATGTGACGGTTGCAGTTGCCCACAGTTACTGAAAGACGACAGTGAGACGCTTAAGGGTACCCACCAGTATTTCACAATGCTCAAAGCATACCACGTTCCCAGCAAACATTTTGGGAATCTCACTGTGCCATCAGAAGCAGCTTTTGCATAGTACAACAACTTGAATCTCACTTTCTTGCCATAATTGAGGCCACTGCACATCACCTGAAAGTGTGCGATGTTTTGTATCACCATCTGTCAAGTGTTGGCGATTTTCATTTCTGCTCTGCTGGGTGTCGCGCTAAGTTTCTGAAAATGTTTTGCCGGGTTCGTTTATGTTGGCATGTGCGTTTTGTGAACCGAAACTTAGACAGGGTTAGGTTCCAGTCTTCAATCTCGGGCATACAGCTTGACAAGTTCAAAGGTTAGCAATTAGCGGCGGGTTTACACTAAAGTATTCGAGTTGAGCCGAATCTTGCAATAGCTTTGTTATGTTATTACTTCTTTACAGCAGACTTCATTATGGTCTTATATGCTTATATTCAGTTCAACTGGACTAACCACTCCTTCGTTGCATTCATTGTTTTGGTTACCCGCTATGAGGAGTACGAACACTGTGTATTCGCTCGAAGTGATTTGCATAACCTTAAAAAGAATGTTGGGTATCCTGTCTGTATTTTTTGTAGCAAATACGGGCGAACTGTACACTTTACTGTGGGTCGCTTGGTCACTGTGTATGCTTTATCTCTCCAGCTCAAGTAATATATCGATAACAAAACCGCTTGTTGAAATGTCTTCGAGCGGGTAAGGAACACAGTATGAAGTGGGCACGGTTCATGTTATCACGCTTTTCGTATTTTAGCTTCTCATCAACCTCCTCATCTTGCCCATCAAAATTTTCAAAAGAATACCCAAACTTGTAGCGTTTGATGGGGCTGCGGACGCTGCCATTTTATTTTTATATAGCTTGTGAGTGATAACGTACGATGTAGAGCCTTTGTGAAAAATAATGAGCCAAAGTGGTTTCCTTCTGCTATTTATTAGCCCTGTAATACCGCTCTCGTAGCACCAATTAAAGTCCACAATTCTGGATAAAGTGATGACTACAATCTATTTTAGCTCGCAAGCGTCACAGCAACACCCAGACGCAAATCACTTGGGATCTTTAGTTTTTGATGAAGGCGACGCATAACAAAAGCCACAAGACCTGCCAGTGTTGTAGCATAAAGTTTGTCTTTCACGTAGTGAGCAAGCTGCAAAGCCCTACCTTTCTGAGGACAAGCAGGCATCAAGTCTGCTTTTTTTCATTTTGGATAAGCTGTTCTTAAGCACAGCCAGCACACTACACCTTTGCCTTTCTGCTATATTGTGTCGTGTGGTTTCTGTGCACTCTTTTTTTCTATGCATTATTTCGGTTAAGCCCAGGCGTGATTCGCGACTTCATTGCTGTGTATATGTCACTTCTTCCTTCTTCATCAGCATTGTGCGCTGTGTTTTTGCCATAGATCCTTACTTACCCACTGGCCCGGTGTGTCATACTTGACCAGCTTCTCGGCTTCTGCCAACTCTAGCGATGTGTGCGTTGTCTGTGTTCTCTATGTATTTGTTACAATATTTGTTACAATTTATTTGTAAGGCGAGATGCATTTGTTGTCTACCTTTGTCATATTGTGCTTTTTATATTCTCACACTCTACCTTGCCTTTGAATAAAACATTGCGGATGCTCTGTTTCTTTGACTGATATATACATTGATCACTTGTTCCAAAAGAAAAACACAAGCGCGATGAATAAAACCGTAGTGAATAATCATTACCTGCATCTCTTTTTATTATAACTTAATCGAAATAAAAATTACGTCACGACCGATTCGCACAAACCACTGAACAAAACAAAACAGGGAATCGCTAAATCAAAACGACCTACAAAAACTATCCATTTGGGCGACGAATAGTGGTCTGAAATCATGAATTTTCGTCATAGCCAAACGTCGGTTATGCAAAGTAATTCAAAATTTGCGCCAGTGAAACCGAAACCGGAAGCGCACGCCACTTGCTCTCATCAACCACTAGGTGTGCAAGAGTCGATTGGGCCGCTGGGGTCTATGGGAGTGTCCACTCTTCACCTTTTTTTATTTCTCTATGGTGGAGACATCTTAATAAGTGCCTTCAAGAAACTCAGCCAAAACCAGCGGGCAACGGGGCACGCTGTTGCCAGGTTCCACCAAATTCAGCATAGTTTTCTGCGCACCGCCATTTTGGTCGGGGCCCAGCCCTTGTAACAACACACAACACCTGGGCTTTTGACAGCGGCGGTTCTCAGGGTCGTGTAAGCGACCCAGTTCTCAAAGTGAGCGCACGAAGAAATTCGCAGCCCACACACAAACACTTGCGACATAACACTGAGGTTACGCTGACACGAACGCAAGCGTGGCAACAGCTCAGCGAGCGCGTCTCCGTACGAACGCGCGGACGCGTCCCGTTTGTGGGCTTCCTACTCGCAATGCGTGGACGCAGCAACGACAACTTCGGTTATCTACTCATTCGCGAACACCGCGAAACACATATACGTGTGCCGCAGGAAAAAAACAGTGAACGAAATACGCAGTACTCACAGAACAAATAGGAGACGCACTGGTGGGCTCCCAGCCGTCTCGCTTCACTTGAGCCAGCCATAGTTGTCGTCGGCCAGGGCTCGCTGGGAAGCGGAACATTCGCACCCCCTTTCTGTTGTGGTTAGTGCAGAGCGGTACGCAGCATCCAGGCATTCTAAGGCTTCACCGGCAGCGTTTAACACGCTACCGCAACGTTCGACGCCGTATTATTGAGAACTAAACGCAACCGGGCGTAGACGCAGTGCGTGCACCAAGATGGGGTGACAGCGCGGCGTTGCTGTCTGGCAACATTGTGTTTTGGCGGGCGGCGGTGCGTTGGCGGCATGTAGTGGGTCAAAGGCTGACATCACCCTAATGCCTAGTTCACACTGAAACATCCGCTTTCTACAGCGACCGAAATTCCCCTGCCGCCGAAACACAGCGTCGTTCGCACTGGACGCGCCCCGCGCCGCCGAATATGCCATCTACTACGGGGCGAACGCGGGATGGATGCGCTGTCACCCGGTTGTTGTAGCGGCTCGCAAACGCTACTACGCTATCCAGTGGTGCATACTTCGACAATTCTCGTACGCAAGAAGCAAGAAACGACAGTACTGCTTACTTTGCTGGCTAGTGGTTGTCTTGTAATGCACGAAGAGCAGAAAAACCACCGACGCCAGCGGCGTTGGTGGGTTTGTTTTGCTTTGCAAGACCGCAACAAGCTCGGTCACGCCAACAGCAAGCTCGGTCACCTCTTTTACGAAATACGGAGGCGAAGTAGGCACAGAGTAGGTTAAACTCCCGTTGGTTTCAACATTCAGTTACGTGCACTGCAGCACAACAAGTGAGTAGGGCTTGGCCGCCATTTTTCAAAATTTCTTGACTAGCGCTCCTATTGGTCCGCGGTGACCGATTCGGCGGCAGACGCCGCAAAAATCGGTCCGAGAGCGATCGGCGCCGAAAGAGCCCTTTCGGCGGATCTCGCCGCCGCCGAACCGGATTCGGGGCACTTTCGGCGGCCGGAATGCTCAGTGTGAACGCGGCCTTAAAACGGCCGTTCATGTAGGCTCCCTACGCCGCTTAGGGGACCAACGCCATCTAGCGGAGACGTGGGACTGGGCCCCTTACTGATGACGTATATTCACGGCCCCACGGGAGCCCCCCGGCCTTGAGTCAGTCTCGGTGGAGTTGGATTCACTCGATGGAGAAATCCCCGGAGGAGAGGTGAGGATGGCGCATCACGTGACACTGACGTCACGGGTTAGTGTGTTCACGCGCCCTCCTCACGGCTCCTCGGGGGAGGCGGGGATCGTGTCTCCGAGCGGTCAAACGATCCCCGTGCAGCCGGGGACGTAGCAGAATTTCGGGTGGGTCTCTGGCCACATTGTAGCCCTCTCTGCTGCAGTGCCTGCAGAACGCGGCAGCGGCGACTGTTTCAAATTACGCTCCGGACTTGCGTGCACTGTGATGGTGAAAATCAACGATAAAGCAACTTTTTTCTTTCGCGGAAGAAAAATGGGCAGATCCCACGTACAGTGGGAATCGATGATATGTGAAGCATGTATGTGGAAGGGTGATGGGCCACTTTAATATCAACGCAACGTTAAGAGGCGGAGGTAAATGATGCCGTACATGAATTCAATGTGATGATTATCATGTTGGGACATTTCATTTACATTCACCATCTATTAACGTCACCTGATACCAACTTTGGTATATATGGAGCTAGCGAAACGGCTGTGAACGTGCTATGAGCGTAGCATGTAGTCAAGTACGTTTGGCATGAAGTACACATCATGATTATCGTATTTGGACGTACCATTTACATTAATCGTTCATTCACGTCACGTAATACATAACTTGATATATGTGGAACTAGTGAAACGGCCGCGAGAATGCTATGAGCGTATAGCAGGAAGTCATGCTTTACATGAAACGCATAATATGATCATCATGTTTGGACGTGTCATTTACCTTCGTCGTCTATTCAATTCTCGTGATACCAAATTTGGTTTATGTGGAGCTAGCGCAACGGCGGAGAGCGCATCATGAAGGGCCCAATATATTCCGACGCAACGTTGACGCACGCATACGCTGGGCGCAGCGACGCCACGCTAGCATGACGCAGGCACTCTATAAGGGCCAAACCTCATAAGCGCGAAAATGCACGCGACAGCAACGAGCGACGCTATGAGCGACGAAACAAGGCGTTCGTGCGACGTGTCACGTGCTCGTTTTCGCGCGATCGCTCGGTTCTCCATATTTGGAAACCGTCGCTCATCGCCCGGAAGTGCTGGGCTCAAGCAGCCAATAGCGAAATACCGGAGAAGACAAAGACTACATAGGTGCACGTGACCCTGCCCGAGGCACGATTGCGCAACAAGAAAAAACGCAATGTTTACGCATTTGCATATAAAAAAGTGCTTCAAGGCAATAATAAACCTTTCCGTTTCCTTACATAACAATATATCTTATTTTTAAATTGCATACCGCTCGCTACGCGGTTTTCGTTTTTCTTGGTGCGAGTAGACGGCCTCATGCCAGCAACAGTGGAATTCGCTCGCCGAAGCCGTCGCGTGAATGAGGTTTGCCTGCGCTAGCGACTGATCGCGCGAAGCCGATCTACGTCGCGTCGCTTGTCGCTGTCGCGTGCATTTTCGCGCCGATGAGGTTTGGCCTTAATGTGACGCCAGGCACGACCGGTGCGACCAGCGTTCGTCGGAGCGGCCCAGTGACGACCGGCGCAAAATACGACATGTTGCATTTCGCGCCGAAGACGTTACTTAGACCGCACCGCGTCTGCCTCTCTTCGTGGCGGAGGGACACCGCGTGCGCTCAAACGCGCATGCGTCAAAGCAACGCAGCGCGGCGCGTACCTGCAAGTATATGGCATGCAGATCCTCAATGAATGCCTGTGGGCAGCACCACTGATCTCCACTAGGGAAATATCAGTGAGTGGCGTGGCATCGCCGGCGAAACGCCATAAAACGAACGCCGGTGCGCACGCGCGCCAGTTCACATTGAAGTGTATTGGCGCCTTGAATGCGGCGTGTAATAATGTTGCTTCATGACATGCATCTCATGTTAATCATGTTTTCACCGATATTATACCTTCGTCATCTATTCATGTTCCTTGATACCGAATTTGGTTCATGAGAAGCTAGCGAAATGGCCTCTAGCGCATCATGTGCATGGCATGTAGTCATGTTACATGACATGCATCTCATGTTAATCATGTTTGCACCGGTATCATACCTTCGTCATCCATTCACGTCCGTAATACCGAACTTGGTATAAGTGAGGCTAGCGAAACGGCCGCCAGCGCATCATGAGCGTTGCATGTAGTCATGTTGTTACATGACACGCATGTCATGATTTTCATGTTAGGGTAAGTCGATTGTGTTCCCTATGCAGTCATATCATACCATACCAGTTTTGCAACATATATCATCTGAATGAAACCACCGCAAGAGCAAAAAGACCATGACATGTAAATGATGACATAACATACATGTCATGATTTTCATGTTATAACTAGTCAGTTATGTTCGTCATCGATACCAGTATCCAAACAGCCAGGATAGCGAAAGGTTGTAGGCGGCTAGATAGATAGATAGATAGATAGATAGATAGATAGATAGATAGATAGATAGATAGATAGATAGATAGATAGATAGATAGATAGATAGATAGATAGATAGATAGATAGATAGATAGATAGATAGATAGATAGATAGATAGATAGATAGATAGATAGATAGATAGATACATAGATAGATACATAGATAGATAGATAGATAGATAGATAGATAGATAGATAGATAGATAGATAGATAGATAGATAGATAGATAGATAGATAGATAGATAGATAGATAGATAGATAGATAGATAGATAGATAGATAGATATTTTCAAAGTTGCCGAAGTTCTCCAAAAAATGCTTCGCATTCATTACCCTCGCTTGTTGGACATCTTTTCATAGGTCTATTGTAAAACTGACCTAAATAAATGGTGTGTGGGAGACGAAAGTCAAGCATATGATGGAGTGCTACCATCTCTATGAAGTGATTTTAGGTTTGTTTTAAAGTGGTTATTCTGTTACGAAATGTGACATCGCCCGCTTTTGTTGTTGTAACTGCTGCTGCTACTTATGCTTGTTCAGCCTGATGTAGATGTCTTACTTTATAACAAAAAATTTTTAACGGGCCTTTTTATTCAACATTAGATGCTCAAAATATAGGCAGCCGTAGAATCCGAGATCTGCTTTTTATTTTCAGAAACATGACATACTTTCCATTTTACTTCATCGGCTGCACTGATGCAGCAGAATCTCAGGCTGAGTTCATGTAGTGAAGGCAGAAGTCTTCTTCTATTACCTTGTGTTTCGACATTATAATGAAACGCTTGTACAGATAACTGTCAAATAATTATAGGCTAGATCCCTTCCGTTCTCGGTTGTACTCGTGAGAGAAATGCTATGATAGCATAATTTGTTAGTTCATAGAAAGCCAACAGACATCGAAAAATACTCAGAGAGGCTGGGAGCAATTTCGTAGTCGAAAAAAAGAAAAGAAAAGCCGCTGTCAATGACGCTTCCCATAATGTCATTTTGAGGGACTTCGTTTATGCAAAAAAAAATGCTTGTGGTAACGAGTCAAACCAAGAGCAGCGCCGCGTCTGCATTCGACAAAAAGAAAAGACATATAAACAAGAAAGTTTCTAAAAGCAGCAAAGCGGCGGAGACTGGTGGTGGTGCAAAACGGGCACTTTGCTCAATCCACAACAGCAGTTTCCTCATCCAAGAAACACTAGCGCCTTCCTCCTTCTCCAATCAAGACACAACGCGGCTATTTCCTCCTCCAGTCAAGACACAGCGAGGCTTGTGAAGATGGTGCGTATTATGCACCTTCCCCACAAACTTGGACGCCAGTTCGTGAAGCCGTCATAACGTTATGGAAAGTTTTACGTGAGACTTAGTTACTCATTAAAAAAACTGTAAGACCGGGACGCTTCTTTAGCAAAGTGAAATTAACATTAGCATGCGGCTGTTTGTTTCTGGTTGAGAAATTTCGGAAATAATTCGGCTTACTGGGACTCTTGGGTGCACGAATGAGAAACGAGATGTTCTTGCATTCCGCTCGTTTCGAAATGTATTCGTCACCGTTTGAAGCACGTTTGAAAAACGCACGTGCTTCGGCTAAGCGATCGTATCTGCTGACCGAACGCTACAAGAGAATCGTTTAGGAAAATGCACGCTGGTTCAGTGGAAGAGCTGCAACAGTAGACACAGGCTCCGGCCACTATGGACCCTGGAAGCTCCGCCCACTTGACAAGGTCGTAGAGTGCCTCGATGCGTTCACATCTAAGGCACTCTACGTCCTTTAGGCGTGACCTCTAAAGGTGACGTTTAGGCGTGATGACCTTTTGGTGACTTCTAGGCGTGACCGGTCACGCCGAGAGGTCAACTTGGCAAGGTCGTCACGCCTAGAGGCCGGCTTGACAAGGTCGTAGAGTACCTTGATGCGTGCACATGAGGGGCACTCTAGGTCCTTTAGGCGTAACCTTCAGGGGTGGCGTTCAAGCGTGATGACTCTCAGGTGACCTCTAAGCGTGACCGGTCATGCCTGAGCTTCCTGTATCTTGAAAAGTAGCGTCGCTTCTCGATTTTCTCCGCCACACTCTCACCGTGGCCGGGATCTGTTAACATTTGTGTCATAAAGGTACTCACGAACAGGGGCACATGCCTACGCTAGCGAAAATCACCGTGACCATTCGCCGACAGCTTCGGCGTTGCTCAGGAGAGCAAGGTTACTGAATAGATCCGGAAACTACATCATTTATTGTGTCGTTATACAACGTGGTAATCGTTAATTAAAAAAATAATGGTTGGTGATGATGCCGCTATTTGGCTGTCATTGACGCTGTCCTTTATCGGCGCCGACCGAGGACAAGAAAACTTGCTCCAACGTGTTCTCGCCAACAATGGCGTACTCAAGCGGGAAGCTCTTTAGCAGTGATGCCTTGTGGAACAGCTCGCTCCACGGTAGGCGCTCCGGCAACCGGTAAGTTAGCACATTCTGCGGCGGAGGAGAGAAAGTAATCGGGTCATGCGTATAGGAATGTCCCGCAACAACATTCTAAAGTGGCGAAGTTACACTACGAGCAAATTCTATGCAGTTCTAATTGACATTTTAAGCCCAAAGTGTTTTTAGATTCCGTTGTGGGTGACTGTCGGGTGACCATGAATCAAAAGCGACCACCGTTATCCGAGCACTCAAAAGAGACTAGCCGCGCATTGTGGCGAGAACGAAACGAGACATCCAGGCTGCCAGACAAGAGTTTTACGGCAGAGCTGTTTATTGAGACCCTGTGCCATCGGTATCGTCAGCGTAGTCACTCTGATAACATCACGTCGTGAAGGTAGAGAGTAAGGAGTGGTCCCGGAATGAAGTTTAAATAAGGCGGGTTATTCAAACGGTGGATTGACGGAGGAGGAGCTGTTGCGCCGGAAATGGTTGGAGGTGTAGACTGGATGGGACAAAGCAAGACTTAACAGGGAGAAAGAAAGAGAGAGAGCAGTATGGGGTCACCTTAGCCGATCAGAAGCGCCGAGTGAAAATTAATACTTGGTTTGGCTTGATAGGTGTGCACAAAAGGGGGGCAGGTGTTGCGACCACTTCTACTTGTCACCTAAAAGGATGGGTGGGGAAAGATGCAAAGGTAGTCCCATATATATATATATATATATATATATATATATATATATATATATATATATATATATATATATATATATATATATATATATATATATATATATATGACACAACGGGACCGTTGTCAACAAGGATAAATATATTTATTTCCCAACAGTTTCGGGAGGGGTCCTCCCTTCATCAGGGGATGAGTTATACTGACATGAACTTCCAAACTTCGTTGCTGCCGCGACCCTCTCGCCTTGAAAGATGTTTGCGAGAGTAAGAGGGAACTAAAGAAAAGAAAAGAAAGAAAAAAAAGAAAAAGGGGAAGAAAATAGGCGATAAGAAAAAAAACAAAAAAGAAAAAGAAAGAAAAGAAAGAAAGTAAAAACGACGAAGAACCACTGTCAACACTGAGAACGAAACTAACTGTCCGTGTACGTCCACATCTGGTTCTTATCACGTGCTGTTCAGTTTTCGACATGTGTCGGGCCACCCAAGATCGTCGCCGCGGTGGCGGGAAAGGTCCGTGACGGCGTGCATAAATAAAGGGTTTCCCCTTAATGGGTCGGTCGGCTCTTAACCTTTAATCTTCGTCCGTTTCCCTTCAATGGTCATCAAGTGGTAGGCGAACATAAACACTTTGTATGTGCAGAAAAAAAGAAAAACAAAAACAAAACACGAAAGGACAGTGTACTCGTACGAGTCAGAAAAAACACGCATGGTCTCCGGCTATCAATCTCTGTCACCAATTTCCTCCTGGCTTACTTCTCGGAGGCAGGAGAGTTTTCCGGGGTCCTCGTTGATGCCGGCTACTAATGTTCGAAATTTGAATTTAAAATATGCCTCACGCTGTTCGCGCTCGCGCCTGTTTGAGAAACCGGACTGCAAAAGAGTTTATCTGATATTTTCAAAACTGTGGTTTGGCAGGCGCAGATGTCTAGATAAAGGTAGCTTCGGCAGTGAAGTGGCGTGGTGCCGGTGATAATTGAACCGCAGCCGAAATGGCGTGTCTGTTTGGCCGATTATTATTATTGTCCGCAGATGTTGCAATGTAGCATGTATATTACGTTACTGAAGTCGCAATTAAGGCTTTCAGTTATGCAGAATTTGAAATACGAGAAGTTCACTTTGGATTCACGTGTTGTGACCATCTGTGGGCATACTTTGCATCGAGCTTTTCCGCAGGGATGGCACCCTGATTGAATTTTGGGGGTGTTTGTTTTTGCTCTGACAAGAATGTCCTTCAGATTTTTATCCCTGTGGTACACCACGTGAGGTGGCTTCGTGAAAATAGAAGTTAGTCGTTTGCTTTGCCTGATTATGTTGAAGTGGCGGGAAAGTATGTTGTTGATTTGTGGCGCTGATCAGGAGTATGTTAGTACAAGGTTCGTTTGGGAAGTCGTTTTAGATACTCTGTTTGGTCCCTTAATTATATAATTCCTGTTCACGTTGCGAGCACTTAGTATGGCATCGTCAATAATGTCTTCCGGATAATTTTGTTTCAATAAGAAGTGCTTTAGGTGTTCCGCGTGTCTGTCAAATTCCCGCATATCGGTGCATATTCTTCGGTACCGGTAGGCCTGAGAATATGGAATACCCGTTTTGCAATGCTTTGGGTGACTGCTGTTGAAATGTAGGTACATTTGACAGTCTGTAGGCTTTTTGTAAAGGTTTGTTGACAAGCGGTCATTTTTGACCGTGACAGTGACGTCCAAGAAGTTAATGCTAGTTTTGGAAATTTTGTGCGTGAATTTAATTGACGGGTGGCACTTGTTAAAATCCTCTATGAAGCGGAAAAGACTTCCCTCATCATGGTTCCATATCATAAAAATATCGTATAAGTATCTCCTGCAGTAGAAAGGTTTCAAGGTTCGTCCCTCAATGAATGGGATTTCAAGTGAAGCCATAAAGGTGCTCGGGAAGTTTGGGGCCATTTTCGTACCCATTGCAGTGCCACTGACCTGAAGGAAATGCTTGCCGTTGAACTCAAAATTGTTATAATTTAGTACAAGTTCAAGAAGTTTAAACACTACATCGCCACTTACACTAATTGATGAGTCATATTTTACATATTCGGAAACCATAGCCGCTATTTCGTCATGGTGGGGTATGTTTTTGTACAGTGAGCAGACGTCCATGGTCACCAGAAAACTGCCTCCTTGGATGTCGAGACTTGAAGTTTCGCAGATGTGGTTTGTGTCCTTTAGGTAATAGGGAAAATTAGGGATGTTTTTTATTATAGAATTGATGAATTCTGATATATTTTCTGTTTATGTGCTGTTACTGGGTACTATCGGACGTCCCGGATTGCCTGCCTTGTGTATTTCGGGGAGCAAATAGAATCGACCGGGAACAGAATGGGCCGGTAACATTGCTTTTAACATTTTGCCGGAATTTTCTCGTCCCGGCGGAGATTGTTTAGGGTTACTTTTATCTCCCTTTCAAATTCGGGAGTCGGGTCTGTTGGAATTTCTTTGTAGAATTTTGTGTCTGATAGTGGTCGTTCCCCTTCCTTTAAGTAGTCCGACGTGTTTAAAAATACTATGCAGCCCCCTTTATCAGCTGGTTTGATGGTAATTCCAGTGTTTTTTCGTAGTTCATCGAGTGCCCTTCGTTCTGACTTTGATATGTTGTTCCGAAATGGCCGATTTTTTTCATACGCTCTGATGATATCTTTTTGAACTGCTGATATATACATATCGAGGTGTTCGTCCCTCTGCTCACCTGGACACCATGATTTCTCACTACCAATCAATCTATTCTCATCCGTACAGTCCTTGCGATCATGAAAGTATTCACGGAGGCGGAGATTACGCGCAAAGTTATCGAGGTCTTGGTACAGTTCAGATTCATTGAATCTACCGGATGATGGACAAAAGGTCAAGCCTCTCGACAAAAGTTGGAGCTGAGCGGGTGTGAGTGTTGTGTTTGACAGATTGAGGACATTTTTCTCATAAGTTTTCGGCTGCTCTTGGCTATCACGTGGCACGGGAGTGTCAGCGTCATATTCGAGAGTAAGGATGTTTTGATTAGGATTGCACTGTAGTTTCGAGTTCCCATTTTTTCCCTCAAAGTTAGGTTGTGGTACGGGTGGTCTCTGGCGTTCTTGTACGGCCCCATTCCTATTTTCCTGTTGCAGAGCAGTGGAGCTTCTGCAGTCCCGCTTGAATTTTCTATCTTTTACTACTGAAATTTCGCCTCTCTTTTTTAGTTCATATCTTTCCAGTTCTCTTGCCTCATGCTCTCCTAGACTAGATACCAATTTCTGCGTGGCCTCCGTGACACTGTATTCGGCGGCCTTACGCTCACTATGGTCCGCAATGACCCGAGTCAGTTGCAAGGACGCTTATAGTAATATTTTTTCCCACTTCCCCCTTTTTGCTTCACTTAGTGTAGACATTGAGGGGTTGCAGGCTAGGCGGAGGCCCTTAGGTGCAATTTCGTGACATAGATATTTGGTTAGTTGTTCCGCGTGTTTTTCGTATTGCACCCGCTTTTCAATGATTTTTCTAATTGATAGAAATGAGTGGGACCATGCGTGTTTAGGACTGCCCGTACCTTTTGTTTCCCCGTGTCATTTAAAAGCCGCCGCCTTGGTCTTCGCCGCATTCGTCCGCCTGGTGTTGTAAGGTCTCGCTGGTGGGAGTGGCGACGTCGTCACTGCTGGGACCCTGGATGGCTCTCTGTGTCCCTCGGCTCCCTGTTGTTGAGTGGGTTTGGCACTGGAGTTTGCCGTGCAAGCAGTTGCCGCCAATCTCTGACTCACTGGGTGGCCTCGCTGGCCTCGCTGGTGGTAGTGGCGGCAGCGCTGGCCTCGCTGGTGGTAGAGGCCAAATTTGGTATTACGTGACCTCAATGGATGACGAAGGTATGTGGCTGGTGCAAACATGATAATCATGAGATGCCTGTCGTGTGAGAACAAGACTACACGCCACAGTCAAGGAGCCAATACATTTCAACGTGAGGTGGTGCGCGTGGTCGCTGGCGTTCATTTTGTCGCGTCACGTGGGCGTTGCGACGCCAGGCGCCGGTTTTGCCATGTACTCCCAGGCGTGCGCCGCGCTGCGTTTCTTCGACGCTTGCGCATTTCTGCGCATTCGGCATCCCGCCGTCACGAAAAGAGGGAGACGCAGTGTTCTCTGGGTAATGCATCGGCGCGAATTTCGCGCTGGTTGCCGTCGGGCCACGCCGACGGACGCTGGTCGCGCCGGTCACACCTGGCGTCAGACTATAGAGTGCTCGCGTTTTGCTAACGTAGCGTCGCTGTGCCCAGCGTGCGCGCTAGTCAACGCTACATGGGAGTATATTGGGTCCTTTATGAAGCGCTCGCGGCCGTTTTGCTAGCTCGACATATACGAAATTTGGTGTGACGTGATGTCAATGGATGACAAATTATATGAAGTGGTGCAAGTATGATAATCCTGACACGCATGTCATGTAGGAATATGAGAACTTACCACAATAATAGTGTGCTCGCGGCCGTTTTAGTGCTGGGTACGCAAGCTCTTGGGGCGTTGCGGGCTTCGGGGCGCGCGGCTTTGCGTACTCAACCCATACCCAACTGGAATGCCTTATAGAGGCGCGCAAGCAAACGCAAGCCGCACGAAGGTCACACGCGCTCGCATTGCCACAGCGTCTTTTTGCGTAAGTATTATTTAAATATTTTTATGATTTAAAATTTTAAATAAACATACATAGTGATCAGGACACTTTTTTTATCGTGTAAAGTATCCTGGTATACGCAAGGTGAAAAATACAAGGTTACTGTAACGACAGTGTCGTTATCTTGTGACCCTTCATGCAACCGCAGTCATGAACATGTTAGATTACGCGTACTGTTTTTTGAGGTGAAAATGAATAAAAGGGTTACTCATTTGTAATTATGTCGCTGTGCAGTTTTAAAATGTACAATGCACAATGTTTCTGTAATAACAATGTTGTGGTTGTCTGTTTCACTATGGCCGCGCTAGATGGCGCCACCTATTCAGCTGGTAGGGGGCTGGCATATTTTTAGTTTCTATGTTCCAGGCCATTCTAGCTTTGGTATCTGGCCAAAACCGTGTAATCGCTATAAGTGCTCACACTTTGTCTTATTTTAACTTGACGGCTAGAGTATCCGCAGTGCGGATACTGTGAGTTCTTGCGAAGGTGGACCTTACAAGGCGGCCGATCCATGCTGTCCGAGATTTCGCGCCTTTGTGCCATGTTATTTGTATAGTGCCTAGCCACTATAATATTTGCGCTTAAAACCTAAAAGTGAAAGTGGTGGCTCTGGCCCGCGTCGGCTTTGCTTGACGTGAAGATAACATGATGCGCCAGCATGTGCGCCGGGCGCCGGGGCAGCTTATCTCCGCTAGGAGGCCAGTGGTGACAGCGTTGTTTATGGCCGCGCGGACGCATGGCGCCATCGCCCCAGCGATCTTGCGACGCATCTGTTTGTGTTTCGCGCATGCGCAATACCACCCCCCAACGTCCTGGGTACGCAAGCCGCTTGGGTGCGCAGCACTAAAAATCCCTATTATATACCAGTTCACAGTCGTGGCGGAGAGATAAAAGTGAGAAGAGATACGAAGCGGAGGCAACAATCCGCCACCTACTCCCACCTGTTCGCGCTCCCACGAAAGCAGGGAGATAGCTGGCACGCGCGCAGGGGGTGTGTGGATGGTCGCCGAGGGATCGGACGCACCACGGCCCACTCCCGGTTGGACTAGCGCCGCCCTTTTGTCGTCGTTTGAAGGAGGTTTTGGCTGGTTCGAGTGGGACGAGACCCGCTGTTCGCATGCGGTGACCCGGCGGACTCTCGTACTAGTTTTTCGTTGGTTTTCGCAGGTTTTTGGTGAGGTTTATTGTTTCTTTTTCTCTCTCTCCTTTTTTTCTTTTTTTTCTACGTCAGGTTAGCTCCTAACTGACTTGGTAGCCTCGTGGTAGTTTTACCACGATGACTACCAACCTTCTCTCGCAGATTAGGCCGCGGGTGCACTACGCACGCGTGCCTAAGGGTGTCGGCAGTGCCGACATTTGCAGGGAGCTCGTGAAGCATTTCAAGCTCAGTGAGCTGAAATGTGTGCAGGATTGTGGGATGGGGAAGTTTGAAGTGACATTCGCGAACGACGAGGCGAGTCGGCGGTTTTCCGACGATCCAGTCTTCGCCATTCGCGATGCGAGGATCAGGTTCTAGTACCGAGGTAATCGGGTCAAGGAAGTGCGCGTTATTGGCTTCCAGGCGGACGCGGATGTGCGCATCATAGCGCAATTGTGTGAAATGTATGGCGTTGTTTTGGATGTGTCGCGAGAGGAATCGGCGTTTCTGCCGGGAGTCTGGAGCGGCATCCTCGTGGTCAGAATGGAGATGCACAAGAGTGTCCCCAACCTCCACCAGGTGAGGGACGCCATCGTCCAGTTTGAGTACGAGGGTGTCGCGCGGGTTTGCCGGCACTGCTGCAGAACCGGACACCATGCGGCGAAGTGTACTTTACCACAGTGTGTGTGCTGTGGGGTTTTTGGTCACGACCAATGCGTGCTCAAATGCAAGCACTGCGGCGGCGATCATGGCCCCTCAGAGTGCAAGGCGCGGATGAATTCGTCGGCCATCCCGCCTGTAGGCTCTTCTTCTTCCCAGGAGCAGGTGAGCAGCGTTGCGGAGGATCGGGAGGCTGCTCCGGGGGACGCCGAGGGCTCGACCCAGCCACAGCCGGAGCCCATTAGTGAACGGGCTCCAGGAGGAGAAGAGCAGGAAACAGTGTTGTAATTAGCTGAGGCCCCCACCCTTCCTGCCGCCACCGAACCGTCGCCGCCTCGCCTGTCCGTGCACCCGGGACCAGCCCTGCTGACGCGCCTGCTGCCGAGGACAAGGAAGAACCCATGAGCTGGACCGGTGCTGTTCGGGGCAAGAAGCGGCGCGCCCGCCGATCACCAGGCCCTCCAAGGAGAGGCTGGCGGCGGCTCCGAGCGGCAGCCCTAAGGACGACCTCCCGCTCCGAAGCGACCTGCAGCGACAGAGTCTGACGAGGAATCTACCTCGTCGACTGTCACGGGCAGTACCATGGGTGAGTTGAACAACAGTTCTTCTTGCCCTAACTGTAGACCAGGCAATTGCGAGTGTTCGTTAATGTCTGACACAAGGTACTCGTCCACGAACGAGGACTCCCACTCCGAGGGAATCATCGTTCGTGGACGAGTATCCACGAACGACGAGCGAGAGTCCCCCTCTCCGAGGGAGACTCTCATTCGTAGGTTTATCTTGGGTAGCTTTTCAGCAGCTGATACCTTCGAGTATTTGCTGTTTCCTTCTCTTCTGTGATTTTCTTTTCGCTTCTTCCCCATCTTAGTGTCTGTTTTCTCTCCTATTTTTCATCATGGCTTCTTCTAACACTATTACTGCCTTTAATTGTCGAGGTATCACAAGAGCAGCGAAACAAGCCGAGGTTATCTATTTAGCTCGGTCTCGCAAAATAGACATTCTTCTTTTGCAGGAAACATTTGTGTCTAGATTGCGACAGATTAAGAACTCCGACATAACGTTTGGCACCAAATCCTACTGGAATTACGGCGGCGCACGTTGCCGGGGAGTTGCTGTCATTTTAATGCCACGATTCACCGGTTACGTGCTACACTACGCCAGGGATTCGGATGACCATGTTCTGTCAGTGGATCTTGACTCTGGCGTTAGAATTGTGAATGTTTATGCTCCAGCGCTGTACGTACAGCTGAAAGATTTATTTAACTCCTTATATTCTTATCTAGTTGGCCCTTCCCGTGTCATTTTTGTAGGCGATTTCAACTGTGTTTTAGAACAAGCAGAACGCGTTTCCCTCAAAGGAACTCCAAAGTTTAGAGACAGAAACGGCAACCTAGAGTTGCGGGAGCTTGTTAAAGAGCTGGGGCTTGTCGATGCTTGACAGTCCTTCCGCCCTCTCTAGTCAGGAATGACTTGGACGGGGAGGGGAGCCGGCCGAGGATCGATCGTTTTTGTCTCGCCCTCGCTTGTTCCTAGCATGCACTCTAGCTGGCTGTGTTCTTCCGCATTGAGTGACCATAGCCTCCTTGCATTGAGATTTGCCGACTCTAGTTTAGTGCCATGGGGCAAGCGACCGTGGCGATTGAATCCGCGGCTCCTTAAAGATAAGGACGCCACAAAAGATGTAGCAACACTCTAAAACATTTTACACTCTAAATGGTGTAAAACGGTTGTAAGCATTACAAGCACCCATATTAACACCCTTTTTACGCCCCAGTTATGAAATTTGAGGTGTTCGTAATTAAAACACCCTCAAAACAACCCGTTTACACCCTTATATTTTGGGTGTAATGAGCAAGGCTACAAATAATTGATTGATATGTTGGGTTTAACGACCCAAAACCACCAGACGATTATGAGAGACGCTGTAGTGGAGGGCAGCGGAAATTTGGACCACCTGGGGTTCTTTAACGTGCACCCAAATCTGAGCACACGTGTCTACAAGGCTACAAATGCACGACATTTTCGGGCCGTTTTGCTTATACTGTTAGTATACGTTAACCATCTTGATACCAGCAAGGCTCCCACTACTAGCTGCTTGCGAGTCTAGTAATGAATCGAAGCAGAAAGTAATGTGAGCGAAACGCAGTTTCCATCGATAAAGCACGCAAACTACTAGAAGATGGAAGATACAATAGGAGCGACGCTTGTTCAATAGAGTAAGGGCCAATTGTCCTGTACCTGTTTCTTCCATCTGTGTCATTTGCGTGATTAGTCAACACTTACAAAGTGCACTGATTTACTTGAACAAGGTAATGTGGCGCACATTGGTGTAGCCATGCATAGAACACTCCCCCCCCCCGTCCCCCATAAGATCGAAGTTTTTAAAGCTGGAGATAAAACAACCAACACCTGCAAAAAAAACAACAACAGAACAGTTGTTTAGCCATAACTACCACGTCAGCAGGCCATCAGGTCCCTTAAAAACGAACATTGACATCATGTATCTTTAGCAGGCACGTTTTATTTAATTACTGTAGCGAATGTTCACCTTCATGTGTCCTTAAGAGTACTTTATGGAAATTAGGAAGAGCACACCGACCATGAAGAAAAATGCAGAATAAGGACATTTAGGTGACCTTGACGCAGCCTTGCTCACAATGATGGGGGCCTTGTGGACTAAATTGCGAACAAAGCTCTCCTCAGGGGAGCCGAAACGCATTGTCTAGTTCTCTCTCTCTCTCTCTCACACCGTTTTTTGTTGTGGATCCTTTTCTTTTAATTTATGTAACTTCCCCAGCAGACGTGCTTCGGTCAAAGCCTTGACTTTGTAGGTAGTGAGAAAACAGCATTGATGAAATATTTTCAGCCGCGGTCTTGTTCCAAGGGCTGCAAGCTAAGTACAAATATATTGCCGGAACGTGAAGACAGAAGTAGTAATTAACAGTTGGAGAAAGTAGCAGCAGGTCCGTATTTTTATTTACTGCGTGCCAGAGCGTTCCTCTTTCTTGTTATTGCTTGCTGCATAAAAGCGTGCAGATGCGCGTATGCGCTGTCGTCTTCGTCTTCCTAGCAGTACGCACGTGGCAATATGTTCTCATCGAATAGTGTGACGGCCGATGCATGCAATGTTGCAAAGTATTTACCGAAATGAAAGTACTGATAAAATATCGCCTGTGTCACCTTGAATGTGCAGTCCCTAAAGACGCATAGAGCTAAGCAAAAAGCATCAGCTTAGCTTTTTTACCAAAATTCACTACATTAGGTCGGTGAAGGTGCGCTAAACATTGCTCCTGAATATTACAAATGCGCGTTCTGACTAGTAGCTCGTGCTGGCCGCACTGCACCGTCACAGAGTTCACTGCGATTCAGATGCACTGTTAAAGAACGAGTATAACGCAACAGATCGCTGCCGCAAAAAAAAAAAAAAAGCAGCACCCGCGTTATCAGCAGGGGGCCGGAGCTAGCGTTAAACCGCATCTAGCCGGTCTGAGAGCGCCACAAGGCGCCATCAAGTCTCGTCGCCTAGACAACCTTGGCTGCCCGCCTTCCTCCGTGGCTGCCCGGTATTGCTGCGCGCCGGGCGCACAGCGCGGGAAAGGGGTCGACATCGTCTTACATGTCACTGCGTGCGCTGGCGATAAACCCTCCCGTGTGTGGGCGTGTGGTGCGCGTGGATTCTCGATCGGTAGAGTTTATTAGTCGGTGTTTAGTTTCAAATGCGCCTGCGCTCTGTGTTCCACCAGTGTGTTCTGTTAGTGCTGATTATTGCGAAGGTGCACCATCCTGAAGACTGGACCTGTGGATTCATATTGTGGAGCACTCGAAGTGAAATAGTGAGTACCGCTCACACGTTGTTCCGTTCAGCGCTTTGTTAACTGTGTGAGCACGAGAATAACGCCTTCAAACTATTTTGTTTTCAACTAGTTGATGACAAATCAGCATTTGTTTACTTAGCCAGAATATTTGTCCGAACTGTTTCACGGGGATGATGGCGAAGTGTGATGGTGGGCAAGTTTTTTTGTTTGTTTAGATTGTTTGAAGTACAGAGCAGAGTGAGCGTGCGCCGCTGAGGTTCAGCGAAGAAATTGAACAGATTTTTGCGGTGCCCTTTGTTGGCAGCCGTTTTTAACGGGGCCCGCTCGTGCTGCCCACCAATTTTAGTTTACTAATTAATACATGTGCGGGGACGGCGCCTGTTAGCTCTAAGCATCAACAGTATCTAAGACGCTTATGTTTGGGCATGTCGGTAGTTCATTTACTCTCTCTTTTTTTCTTATTGCACAAAAAGACCGAGAACGGAAAACAAGGGCGTGGTGTCCATGTCGTTCTTTTCGGTTCTGTTTTCGTTTTGTGTGGTAACACTACCGTGATAACTCGGGTGGATGCATCGGGTGACAACACAGCAAATTGTTTCGCGTTAGATGCGCCTCGCGAAGTTTGCCTACTTGCTAATACATTCAATTTCGTTAAATTTGTCTTCACCGGTATTTGGTATTTTCGTTCACCCGCTACGTAGCGTGACACTGCCGACAGCCGGGCCTATGTAGCGGATCGAGCACTGAAGCTGGACTTTTGTTTCAACAGACCTTTAGTCTCTGTGTGTGGTCGAATTGCCTACTTGAACAGCGCAAACGCTTGTTTGAACATAACTGCTAACGTTCGAGCACATTTTATTCAGATTGTTTCCATCATGTGTAACTTTCAAAATATTCTTGTTATTCAGAGTTTTATTGCCATCGCCTCGCTTTGGCGTTTAACTTCGCTAAGTACTTCAGATGTTAAAGGTATTTTCGCTATGTGAAGCATATTAGTTTTTTGTTGCACAAAAACACTTTGATGTTATACATACTGCACGGTATCTAAGCATGTGTTGCAGCCAAAATGTAAGACGGGGCAGCATATCTATCTGGGAACGCAACACGCACAGCCACTGAACAGCCTACGCTGCGTCGGGAAGGAGTTATGCTTTCTCACCCTGAGAGCTTGATTGAAACAAATGGCCCTAATTTAGCAGTATGCAATGGTCATTGAGTGAAGGTAACAGGGTCACTTTATTCGACATTTCCCAGCCAATTTTGCGGCTATGGCTAATGTGTTTGAAAAAAAAATCAAGCTGATTTAATGCACTGAAAACAGTGAACTGCTTGAATATTTCGGAGAGAAAAAAGTTTTTGGTCACGTGGTTGCCTTTCGAACTTTGCGGACTGTTGTTTGAGTGTTGTTTGTGAAAAAAAAAATATTTTATAAGTTCCGCACCTTTCTTATATCAAGTTTGGTACAGGTTAAGTAAGGGGCTTATGTAAGGTGTTTGAAACTCAGCCATAATAATAGAAATTTTCGGCCACATACGTCTGCAAGAATTAGCCAAAGTGTGTCATGTTTGCATGTTCTCATTGCTATACTGCACTTTGTATGAATATCTGAGCTGTGACTACCTACTTCACAGAAAAGATATTTTCATGAAAAATTATTTTTAGACATCTTAAGCTGTTAACCTCTACGAGAAAAGATCAGTCATTTCACAGAATTGTCATTTTTGTCCGTATTGAGACGCAATTTGCACCATGTGTGTTCCAATTAAAAATCACCTTTTACCTAAATTGAAAGCGAACGAACAGTTCTTTGTATGTGACAAGTTTCATCTTTACAATCTCTATTTCAAGGAATAAAATATATTTTTTTTTAATTTTTCCATCAACCGCAATGGGGAACTTCGAGGCTTCGGCTGCCAGATGACCAAATGGCGAATGGGGAACTTGGAACTTCAATAATCATTTAGGGGCAAAGCTCTTGATGCCGTGGGTCGTTCCTTCCTCTGTAGTCGTACTAGTATTATGTAGCCACTTGATGAGTTGCACAATAGATAGCGTTAGTGGTTTTCACAGCATACACACGGACAAAATGATGATTCGTGGGGCGAATCGTTCTTCCGCACATTTGTGCTTTCTTCCGTTCGTCTGTGCATCCATCCGTCCGGGCTTCCGTGTGTCCGTCTGTCCGTGAGTCCGTCCGTCTTCCTGTTCGTCCATACTGGCGTCAGACTGTCTGTCCATCTGTTTGTGCGTCACGGACGAACGCTACGCCCCACTCATCATCATTCACTCCTTAGATATGCTGTGATCTTTTTCTCAAACCATAAATTGCTATGACAAAACTTGAGACATGAAAAAAACTGTTTATTTGCTTCGATTTAGGTACAAAGACAATTTTAATTCAACCACCACATCGTGCAAGTTGCGTCTCATTATAGACAAAACAATTATTTTGTGAAATTTGCGATTTTTTCTCGTAACGTGTGACAGCTTGAGAGGTCTAAAATATATTTTCCTCCAAATATACTTTATGTGGATTAAGTATTCACTCCTCAGATATCCATTCAAAGTGCAGTATTGATATAGAAAAAATGCAGATATAACACATTTCGGCTAAATTATTTGAGGCATATGAGGTCAAAAATGGTAATATTACTGAGCTTCAAACTCTTTACGCAAGCCCTTCACTTAACTTGTAAACCAAATTTGGCACGGAAGAAGAGATACTTATGAAAGAATTTTTTTCACAAACATCCAGACGAAATGCCGGGAAGTTCAGGAGGCAGCCACGTCACCAATAAATTATTTGTCTGCGAAATATTCTAGCAGTTACCCCTTTTATTGCAGTAAAATCAGCGCGACTTTTTTAAATACATTTGCGGTGGTCACCAAAATGGCTGGGACGTCTGATGTGGAATGCCCCAATAGCCAATTCTTCCATTATATAATCGTGTCAATGTTAGCCAGTTCAAGAACACTAGTATCATTTGCATTTTATACGTAACTGTACATTACTTAATTTTACAAGTTACCTGCACTGAATACCTTCTCAATGCGCATACCGTCATGTATGTTAAGTGGCATTGTGCTTTTGTGCAATACAGATAAAATATGTATGTGTTGTTGCGCGTTTCACTGTATTCCTTTTAATAAACTAATCGAATGAGTACCATGGTAGATCAGCAGCAATACAAATACAGCTGTGTTGATGCATACTTAAGCATAGAACTTGAAATTCACTTAGATTGGTCATTGCATGCAGCTAATGGAACATTCTCAACTTGGAGCAGGTCCTTTTTATTTGCCTGCGCGAGCAAGCTGAAAGGGTAAAGTAACGTTTATATACGGCACGAAAGGTTTAATGATTCTGCCACAGCGCGTTTTTTATGGCGTTTAATGCTCAGTATACCTTTTCTAGCATTTCTCACTGCAGTGGAGCCCGATGCCACTGAATATGCTTGCTATGCACTCAATTTATACTTACACATAAGAAAGCAGTTAGTTATGCATGGTGCACACTGTATGTTGCACTCTTTGTGAAATTTCAGTCATTCTTCCTTGTGTATTTATTTTAGGTTTCCGGGATCGAATTTCCTGTACAGAAAGAACAGCTTCGCCCCACTTCTCTCGAAGGCAACAGTCATCTTAGCAGCTGAAGATGATTGTGCAAGCAGCAGTGACGAGTGGTTTCGCTTCGCCCCACTTCTCTCAAAGGCACCAGTCATCTTAGCAGCTGAAGATGATTGTGCAAGCAGCAGTGACGAGTGGTTTTGCAGTTAGAAGTGTACCAACACTGACATTATTATAATACAACCTCGATTACACTACCTTGTCGAATGTTCTCTTTTTTTGATGTCAAAATTTATACTGCGAGATGTAATATGTTTTTATTGTATAGGTGTCAATCAAATTTCATACGTCTCAGTCGTTTGCCCGACTAGCGGAAATGTTTTTGAAAGTTGTGGAGATTTATTTTATTCAAAACAATGAATTTTTAGTATAGAGAGAACGAAACTTGGTCACGTGACGTACTATAAAAATTTTGCAGAATGCCATCAGAGTCCTGTTTGTCAGAGTTGCAGCTTTTTTAATAATAAAGGCACATGTTAACATATGGGCTTAATTGTTTTTTGCTTCGGCGTTATGTTCGGTTGAACCTTACGTTACAGATTACTGCTTGCACTACTGTGGTGTGGTGCGTGCGTGCACGCACGCGGTGTGTGTGTGTGTGTGTTTGTGTTTGTGTGTGTGTGTGTGTGTTTGTGTTTGTGTGTGTGTGTGTGTGTGTGTGTGTGTGCCTTTCGCGTCTTTGTCGTTTACGGCCCAGTCTACGTACACATATATACACTGGTTTCATGCAGCTCATTCAAGACCATGGCCCCGTATTTTGTCAGCCGCAGAGAAGGTTCATATATGCTTCTCCCTGAGAACAATTGAGGCTTGGGCCAGTTGGTGATGCATATTTGATGGAACGAAGTGCTGTGAACGGCTCTCCTCAACACACAAGTCTAAGCGTCACCTCCTGTGTCTCCGCTTTTGTTGCCCGTTAATTGCGCTTCATTTGATCAAGTATGCTCATTCATATAACTGCCAGCGTTTCAAGGGGGTTTTCAGTGTACACCCCACTCGCATGGGTGTAGCTTCATCCAACGCACATAGTTTAGGGTTGTTCATAAACACCTTTTAAGGTAGGGTGTAACGTTTCTTTACATCCTACGGTTCAGGGTGTTTCTAAACACCTTATTGTTTAGGGTGTTCCTAGACACCAAAGAGGGTGTTGCCCATGGGACAAAACAAATACACCATTACGGGTGTAAAAATATTTAGAGTGAACCTATCTCATCGTTTCACTCATGGGTGACCAGAACTTAGGCAGCAGCGAATGGGACACGGTGAAGGCCGGAGTCGCGGAGCGCTTTCGGGATCGGGGCAAGAGGTGGGCGCGGGAGGAACGCGCCGAGATCAAAGCGGTCTCTGACGCGATTCTCCTGCTCTCAAAGCCTTTGTCCGGTGGCCCGGGGGTAACCGCGGCTCTTACTTCACTGCGCAAAGAATATTGAGTCCTGCTCCAGTGACGCTGGGACCGCTTGCGGGCCACAGCACGCGCAGAGCAGTGGGAAATGGAGGCTTGGTGCAGCAGGAATGTCCTTCGCAGACACTTAGTTAGGAAGAGCTCAGCGATAACCTCTTTGGTCAATCCAAACACAGGCAGTTTAGTGAATACACACGATGAAGTATTAGATGTGGCAAGACAGTTCTACAAGAACCTTTACGCCGAACCACCTCCCACTCCGTACTCGTTTCCTTTCACCAAAACTTACGAGGACTTTGATATTTGTGACACTCCTCTCGTCGAAGAGAAGGTGTTTGCAGCCCTTAAATCCATGAACCGTAATCGCAGCCCAGGTTCAGATGGTTTGACAATCGAGTTTTATGTCAAGTTTTGGAAGGTTCTTTTTTTTGGGGGGGGGGGCTTTTACCACAATGGCAAACAGGCTTCTTCGTGAGGGGACCCTGTCAGCAACTTAAAGGGAGGGGCGGATCACTCTCCTGTGCAAGGGTGAGACGAGACGCACCGACCTGAGAGCCTGGTGGCCCATCACCCTTCTAAACTGTGACTACAAGCTCATAGCTAAGTGCCTGTCCGTTCGACTTACTCCAGTGCTCAGTACTGTTTTGGGTCCGTACCAGGCGTGTTGTGTCCAAGGTAGATCATGCCAACTTCATAGTTTTGCTATCAGGGACCTTATAGAATGGTCGAATTCATGCAACCTAAGTGGAAATCCTTTGTTCTTTTGATCAAGAAAAGGCTTTTCATATTATCAGTCACAAGTACATCTTTAAGGTTTTAAAGCAGGCGGGCTCCAGTCCCAAGTTCATCAGCTTGGTCAGGGCTCTCTACTTTCGTCCTAGTTCTGCTGTTGTCCTACAAGACCGCGTCTCGGAGTCGTTCGGTGTGTGCCGTAAAGTCAGACAGGGCGACCCGCTGTCGCCCGCTCTCTACGTGCTCGCATTCGAACCGCTCTTGCAGACGCTTTCTAAAGACACCAACATAGGTAGATTTCCCCTTCCGCCATGTCCCCCCCCCCCCGGTGGCAATGTTTGCCTATGCTGATGACCTCTCTATTGTCGTCCCGGACGAGGCAACTGTTTGCACCGTCTTGGACGTTATGAAGGGGTACTGCTCGGCGAGCGGTGCCAGGATAAATAAGTCGAAGAGCGCAGTCATGTATCTGAACTGCGCTCCCTCTAGTCCACGTCCTGTACATGGCCTCCCCATACAGAAGCGCCTACGTATATTAGGTTTCCATTTCGAGCCAGATGGCCTGACTAACGAAAACTGGCGGTTAGCAACGCAAAAGCTGACCGACAGGATTAAGAAACTGGGTGCCTTGTCTTGTCCGCTTACAGCTAGGGCCACGATAATTCGATCACTGTTGTTTAGTGTCCTTACGCAGATAGGTTCGGTTATGCTAGTTAAGCCCCACACCAAGGTTATCTTGGAAAAGAAAGTTTTCGATTTCTTTTGGGGTCGTGCCTCTCATTTCGTGTCGCGCACCGTGTTGAAGTTGCGTAGGGACGAAGGAGGACTAGGTATTCCCGACTGTGTACGAGACGATATCATGGGTCGAACAACGCTTTATTGCCTATAGTGACGAGTTTAAGTAGGCCAGGCGGGTGACGTCACGCTTACGTAGGAGCGACAGCTTGCGCTCGCTATCGCGGCCGTGCCAACTCGGTTACATCTTCCTTTCCTTGGGGCAATATAGGTCGCTCTGGCATGGGGTACCGACGAGGCTCGCGACGTTCCCGAGTGCTTCTCCGTGGTAGTAGCGGCTCTGGAATGGGACCCGAGCCTGGTAAGCCTGAGGAAGGTGTTGTGGTAGTGTCGGGGCATGGTAGCTCTGGAACCTCCCTGAGATGTTCCCGTGTGCGTCGCATTTCTCGGCCATCTTCTGTTTTTACCAGTACGGAGCGTGGAGCTCCCGCTGATCCCAGCACAACGACCGTGGACCACGTCCGTGTGTGCGTGTCGTACAACGAGGCCCTCTGACCTGGTGAGAGGACGCGCAGGTCCCGAGCACCTCGATTGTAGTAGACCGTCTGCTTGTGGCGAATCTCCTGGAGACGGGAGTGCACCTTCCTGTTGGGCAATGGTGCCGGCTTCAGGTGGCAGGAGGGAACCGGGAGCAGTGTTCTCGTCTGTCGACCCATCAGCCTCTGCACAGGTGACATCAGAATAGCATCACGTGGAGTATTGCGCAACTCAAGCAGAGCTAAATGGAAGTCTGGGCTGTTATACGAACACTTCTTCAGCAGCGTTTTCGCTTCTTGAACTGCCCTTTCGGCCATGCCATTTGCGCGAAGGTGATAAGGGCTTGACGTCACGTGGGTGACTCCTAGTTCATGCAGAAATTCACGGAACTCTTGGCTACTAAAAGGGAGCCCGTTGTCCCTACAGAGCTTCACTGGTAAGCCGTGGACAGAGAAAACTTTCGCTCACCACTCCTTCAAGTGTCGGGCTGTTGTGTATCGAAACTCCTTTATTTCAAAATAAAAGGAGTAGAAGTCTACAATTAAGGCAAACTCTTTACCACCGTGATGGAATAAGTCCATGCCAACCATTTCCCATGGCAGACTGGGGACATCATGTGACAGTAGAGGCATCTTAGTGTTTTGCTTTTAACCGTGAACGCACTCGCTAGCGACCAGTGGACCGCGACAGTTTCCATTGAAGGCCATCCGATGGTCTGCAAACTTGATACTGGGGCAAACTGTTGTGTGATTTCAAAGGAAGATGTCTTGTCGCTTCCGAGAAAGACTCGTGAAGCCTGCCGAGCCACGTTAACGAGTTTTTTCGGCCACAAAACGACTGCACAGTTTAAAGTAAAGTTGTCGCTATCCGTGAACGATAAACAGCACGATGAAACCACCTTCGTCATTGAGCAAAACGTGCCGGTGACCCTCAGCGGAGCAGCAGCAGAAAGCCTTGGCTTGATTTATCGCGTTGATAGCGTCGAGACGCAGCAACTCTACCCGGCGGCTCAGCCCTTCACCGATGTTTTCACAGGATTAGGACAGCTGAAGAATTTTGAGTACGAAATGAAGCTCAAACCCGGCGCCGTCGGTGTTGTTGTGCCAGCCAGAAGGGTTCCGGTCGCCATTGAAGAAAAAGTAAAGGCCGAACTTCAACGCATGGAGGAGCACAACGTCATAACCAAGGTAACCGAACCAACAGAATGGTCAAGCTATATGGTAGCCGTAGTTAAAGGTGATAAAGTAAGAATTTGTCTCGACCCAACGGAGCTTAACAAGGTTATTCTGCGTGAACACTACCCTATGCCGGTTCTAGAAGAGGTCACGCAACGACTAGCTGGAGCTAAATATTTTTCTACCTTGGACGCAACATCCGGGTTCTGGCAAAAAAAACTTTCTGACAGCAGCTCCAGATTGTGCACAATGAGCACGCCCTACGGGCGCTATCGGTTTATCCGCATGCCTTTTTGAATTGCTTCCGCCCCGAAAATATTTCAAGCAGCCATGCGCCGCCTCTTGGAAGGCCTGTCTGGAGTAGCGGTTGTAATGGACGACATATTAGTCTGGGGCACAACGAAGGAAGATCATGACAAAAACTTGACCGGGGTGCTTGCACACTGCCGTGAGCACAACCTCCGTCTGAACTCACAGAAATGTGTTTTTTTGCAGAAGAAAGTTCGCTACGTGGGACACGTTTTCACCACGCAAGGACTGAGCCTGGGACCCGATCGCGTCCAAGCCATTTTGGACATGCCAGCACCAAGTAACAGTAAGGAATTGAAAGTCTTCCTCGGAACGATGAATTACGTGAAGCGCTTCATTCCTCGAATGTCTGTACTCACCGCACCACTTAGAACATTGCTGCGCAAAGATATTGCCTGGGTCTGGACAGAAAAAGAGCAATGCCGCTTCAATGAGCTGCGCCAAGCCTCAGTAACAGCGCCAGTGCTTGCTTACTTCGATCCGAAAAAGCCAGTCACCCTCTCTGTTGACGCCAGCCACATGGGCGTTGGCGCCGTTCTGATACAAGACGGCCGCCCTATCGCTTTGAATTTGAATTTGAATTTGAATTTTATTTCAGACAACCCGTATACACAGTTTGCCTAGGGGATCGGCGTAAAGGCAAAGAAAGCCTGACAAAGCGCCAACCCCCTATGTACACACATACATAAACAGGTTATATAGAGCAGTACAAAAATTGAAATTGAGATACATACAATATCAAAAAACATTTACATTTTTTTTTTTTTTTTTTACATCAAGCCAGTATTGACAAAGAAATGAACAGCAATTATGAATTAGCACATAAAGAAATAATAAGAGACTATTTACGCACAAACAAACAGGCAGACAAAAGCAAAAAAAAATTCATAAAGTCACAGCAGCACATAAAAGTTACATAAAATAAAATGAATCGAAAGAGGTATGAGAATCTGTTTGAGTTTTAAGAAGGAATGTGTGTATCTTCTTTTTGAAAACATAAATGGAGGAACTTTGTTCAATTAATGCCATCACAGTGGGGTGTTCATTAAGAAAGTGGGGAATTTGGTAAGTTAGTTTTTGTGTACCGTAATTTGTACGAAGCGTGTCTTTCTTAAAACTAATGTGTCGTAAATTATGACTGTGGTCACGCTCATGATACTTCCTGAAAAATTCAATTCGATTAGATTTAACTTCACGATATATAATCATTGCTAATTTTTTATGTCGGATATTATTAATGACTAGCAGTCTATGTTTTTCGAAAAAAGGGGCTGTGTGCGAACGAAAAGGTAGAAGTTCAATTAATCGCACAGCTCGTTTTTGTAATAGATATAAATTATTGAGGTTAGTTTTTGTCGTCGTTCCCCAAATCAGAAGACAATAGTGAAGGTGCGAATGTATGGTTGCGTAATAAATCTGTCTTTTTAACCATACTGGTAATAGGCTGCGCAACGTGCATAGTATGCCAACTGCTCGAGAGATGTTTTTTCGTAAGTAATTTATATGCACAGACCAATCTAAATATTCGTGAAAAAAGACACCGAGAAATTTAAGAGACGCAACGCGTTCAATAGGCTGTCCCTGAAAGCTAATAATATTCTTACTAGTGTATGTTTTGTTACGAGGTCTAAAAACAACAAATTTTGTTTTTTTAGCATTTAAATTTAACCTGTTGGCCCTAAGCCATGTAGATAAGTTTTGTAGCCAAATATTCGCTTTCTCGTCTAGATCGCTCAGCGATGCTCAGACGCGGTACGCGCAGACTGAAAAGGAAGCTCTGGCGATTGTGCATGGCTGCGAAAAATTTCACGACTATATTTTCGGCCAATCTGAGGTTACGGTGGAAACCGACCATCGTCCGTTGGTGCCAATTTTCAGTAAACCACTTCACCAGTGCCCACTTAGACTGCAACGAATGCGACTGACATTGCAGCGATACGCCATTAATCTACTGTACAAGCCAGGAAAAGAGCTGTTTTTGGCTGATGCGCTCTATCGTTTTCCAAGCAAGGCGTTATTGACGGAAGAAACCGAGCGCTTCAATGTTAACGTCATTGCCCTTGTTCCAGCTTCTGAGCGTCGCCTCGAGGAACTACGTGTGGCTACCGCCAAGGATCCTGCTCTGTCGGCCATCCGATCCTATGCAGAGACTGACTGGCCGGAAAACAAAGAGGACGTCCCAGCATGTGCCAGGCCATTTTGGGCGTATCGAGAAGAGATGCATACACAAGATGGCCTCGTCTTTCGCAGCTACAAGGTAACCATACCAAGCGCTAAGAGAGCTGAAATCCTTCGGCTTCTTCATCTGGCCCACTCGGGGGCGGAAAAGATGAAAATTCGGGCTAGGAGTGTCATGTTTTGGCCATCCATGTCGAGTGACATTGACCAGGTTGCAGCATCATGCAAAGTTTGCCAGGCTCACCAAACGTCCCAGCATGTGCCAGGCCATTTTGGGCGTATCGAGAAGAGATGCATACACAAGATGGCCTCGTCTTTCGCAGCAACAAGGTAACCGTACCAAGCGCTAAGAGAGCTGAAATCCTTCGGCTTCTTCATCTGGCCCACTCGGGGGCGAAAAAGATGAAAATTCGGGCTAGGAGTGTCATGTTTTGGCCATCCATGTCGAGTGACATTGACCAGGATGCAGCATCATGCAAAGTTTGCCAGGCTCACCAAAAGCAAAACTCGTGGTAAGTGAGGTTCTTCGCGGGCTGGTAGAAGTCTTCAAATTTTTTCAAGGGTTACATCGGTTGTGTCCCCTCCTGGCTCAAACTTGAACGAAGCGAACACTTTTCTAGCCTCTTCCCCAATGGTCACTAAAAGCGTCGCCGCCTGCACTTCTTTTGGTTGCTTGTTCAGCTGATTTGCCGTGGAAAACAGTTCAAACTCACTTTTCCAGGTCTTCCACCCAAGCCAAGCGTCTCGCGATGTGTCGAGGGGCTTCGGAGGCGGCAGGAGCGTTGTCGGCAATGCAGGCGGTGTCGGCAACGTAGGCGGTGTCGTCATGCTGGCTGTTTTCCGCTGCCACCATGTGTACGAGACGATATCATGGGTCGAACAACGCTTTATTGCCTATAGTGACGAGTTTAAGTAGGCCATGCGGGTGACGTCACGCTTACGTAGGAGCGACGGCTTGCGCTCGCTATCGCGGCCGTGCCAACTCGGTTACACCGACCTTAGCGTTGTGACCACGGCATTACGCTATGTTCACACTACGGTCGTAAGGCGCCGATTTTTCATAACACGCGTAAGCGGAAGCACAACAAGCGTATGCGTCTAGTTCAGACTGTGAACGTAAAGGTACCAACGTTCGCAACGAACGCATAAATCGTGGGTGAGAGTGTTAAAGGCTAGGCAACTTTTACGACTGCGATACTACGACCGTTACGACACAGCCAATGACCGATCAGCTTTCGGTTTTCAACAACCGGTCACGAGACCTGACGGGACTTCCGTCCTCCCGGCTGCAGCAGCATCGCGGAGCCGATGGCGGTAGCTACCGGCGCGGGAAGTGCTACTTCGCCATGAGTGGTCTCACTAAGTTCTCAAGGAAGTCGAACTGCTGGGGCGACATGCGCATGAAATTATGAAACATCGCAGTGTCTCCAAGTCGGAGCTTGACGAGAAGGTTGTGAAAGTCGCCATCCACGGCCCTGTCGAGGAATACTTGGCGCACCCAAACTTTTCTCTGTCGCCTTCGCCGTCTTCGGGCAATTGAATACACGACTATAAGCTCATTTTGAGCGTGAATTTCTTCCAACTCGGCCAGCGCTCGCGTGTTGATGGGAGCCATATTGGACCGCTAGTGACGTCGATTCTACAGCGACAAATATGATTGGCCTATCGTAAAAATCGTAATGTACGTAGCTGTAAATGTGAACAAAGGTATCGGCATAACTGCGGTAACGCTTTTTATAGCCGTTGCGTTCGATACGCCGAACGAGCTGTTACGCACGTTACGACCGTAGTGTGAACATAGCTTAAAATAGACACGGGTAGCTCTTGATTCAGATATGCTCCTTACTAAAAGCTTCGCGTCGTACTTTCTGAGCACGCGGCTGAGGTTGTTCTCGCCTGGGGCATTTTCGAATTCGGTGCCTCGAGCAGGAACGCCTTCTGCCTTCTATGCAGGGGCCGCTTCTACTTTGGCCCGTCTCATAGAGGTCGACCCCGAGATATATTTAGTTTCGATCGAACTCCGCGAGTTAGTCGATAGACTCGCTCCGGAGTTACCTGAACGCTGTATTGATATGTGGGGTTTAACGTCCCAAAACCACTCTATGATTATGAGAGACGCCGTAGTGGAGGGCTCCGGAAATTTAGACCACCTGGGGTTCTTTAACGTGCACCCAAATCTGAGCACACGGGCCTACAACATTTCCGCCTCCATCGGAAATGCAGCCGCCGCAGCCGGGATTCGAACCCGCGCCCTGCGGGTCAGCAGCCGGGTGCCTTAGCCACTAGACCACCGCGGCGGGGCACCTGAACGCTGTAGAGAACATGACCTGTCCCAACACAGTCCTAACTGGCAGTTAATTACTGCCGGTTTCCTGGACGCCAAGCGCGCTACATTCATGTATCGCCTGGCCAGAGGGGGCCTGCCTCTAAAGTTCAGGCCCTTCACGAGAATTCCTCAACGAGGAGCGTGCCCGTTTTGTGCCACTATGGAGGACCTGGTTCACGTGTTCTCCCAGTGCGCACTACCAGCTGCCCTCCATCGAAGGATAGCTAGCTTATTTGGCCACCCAGGTGTTCCTTTCAACACCGTTCGTTTTCTTCATCCCTTGTCGGGACAAGCGGCTAAGCAATACGCGCTTCTGCTTGTTGAGTGCTCCTACCAAGTGTGGGTGGCACAGTGCTGTGCCATCTTTGATGGCAAGCGACCCGGGCTTCACGAAGTGCTTGCGAAAGTACGGAAGGAGGTCTGGTTCGTTCTCCACAGGGAGTGGCAGCGCCTAGGTGCAAAGAAGTTTTATGAGATGTGGCACCGTCCGGCAGTGATTTTCAGTGAGGCAGGAGGGCAGATAACTATCAACTTTTAATGATGGCTTTCTCTAAGGCTCCACGACTAGGCCTAGTGAGCCGGTCGCCCCCCGAGTTTGGTCTGTATGGTCTTTCACCCGAGCTGTGCATGTGCTAAGGTGATCTTGTCACCTTGTCGGGCTTTACCCGCAAGGTCTGTGTTTGCCCCTCTGCAGGCTCGGCGACTCTACTCGTCGAGGCGGAAGGTGGCTCCCTTCCCCGAGAAGGACTAAGCCGGCTTTCAGCCGTGCCGGTTTCCGTGGGTACGTTTGGTTTGCGTGCAGCGGCAATGGCCTCTGCACCAAATAGTAGTCCCGGAGACTCCACAGGACAGATTGTGTCTCACTGCGCCCTTGTGGTGAGGAGACGGGCCGTGACCGCAAAGCGCCTCGCGCCGAGCGATAGCCCATCCGTCGTGAGGGGGTGTCGTCGCAGGCTCTCAGCCGCAAGACAGTGTGAGGGCACGAGCACTTTGGTTGTGGTGACTGAAGTTACCGCAACCGAGGGCAGTCCCGCTGCCACGTTTTTGGGTACGTCCGCTTTGCGTGTGGTCTCGAGATCCACCGCGTCGAAGGGTAGCCCCTGTGTCAAGTCTCGCTGGGCCCTAGCGGTCAGGAGACGGGCCATGACCGCAGCGCACCCCACGTGCTGCGATAGCCCACCTTGCCAGGGTACGTTCACTTTGCGCGTTGCTACCGAAGTTGCTTCGCCGAAGGGTAGTTCCTTTGTTGGGGCCTCCCTGGCTTGTACACCGGGAGGCAGGCCACGTCTGTTTGGCGCCTGGCGCCGAACGGTGGCCCCATTGCCAGGGCATGGCAGTCTGCCCAAAACAAAACGTCCCCCCCACACGACCCTGGGGGGGAGGCAGTGCCGGGACAGACATAGGACGATGATGGGTTGATGAGTTAAGTGTGACTCTGGGACAAAGCACTTCGGTGCCGCGTCTCCTTCCTATCTAACAACCGCACCGTTAATTCGCTATAAGTGCTAGCATTTTGGCTTCTTTTAACTCGATGGCTAGAGTATCCGCAGTGCGGATACCGTGAGTTCTTGCGAAGGCGGACCTTACAAGGCGGTCGATCCATGCAGTCCCAGATTTCGCGCCTTTGTGCCATGCTATTTGTATAGTGGCTAGCCACTATAATATTTGCGCCTAAAACTTTCACTTAAAAGTCAAAGTGGTGGCTCTGGCCAGCCTCGGCTTTGCTCGTCGTGAAGGTAACATGATGCGCCAGCATGTGCGCCGGGGCAGCTTATCTCCGCTAGGAGGGCAGTGGTGGGAGCGTTGTTTATGGCCACGCGGAGGCATGGTCCCATCGCCCCAGCGATATTGCGACGCATCTGTTTGGGGTTTCGCGCATGCACAATACTGCCGCCCCAACGTCCTGGGTACGCAAGCCGCTTGGGTACCCAGCACTAAAACTCCCTATTAGGTCCCATATTCCTTCTCTTCTAACTGCCACCACCACCACGCAGTGCCGGCACTCGACGCAAGCTGTGCCTGTGGGCGGTGCTGTTGGCCATGCCACCGCTTCTCTTCCTGAACGACCCGTACACGGGAGTGGACGCCATGTCACGCGACAGGATCAGCAGCGCCCTCTTGCGCATCAGGCAGGCCACGCGAACGGCCGTCATAGTGGCCTCTCACGAGTGAGTAGGCTTAGTAAGTGTGGTGGAACGACTGCCTGCTCCTACGGCACGTAAAGATGCTGCTCACTGGACCACGAGTTGACCCAATCGCACAAATGAATTCTTCTAAGAGCGGTAAAAGCTGTCACAAGATGGACGAAATCTTAATTCTACTCCAGGTACGCGTACTACGTCAACATACGTCCCCCGTTGCCGTGTCCCCACTTCAGTATAAGCGCGGAGCGATTCGTAGTGTGTATCGCAGTTGAGATCGTCCGGGAGCAACGATGAAATCCTCGCTTGCAGAGTGAAGTCTCTCCTGATGCGTGAATGATGGCTTTGGAGGGATCAGGACTACGCACGTGCCACGTGACTGATCCGTCCGCGATCATGTCCGTCGTGTGAATATGGCTTTATAATAGAAATAAATGGCTGAAATGGTTCACCTTGTGTCTTCAAAGGGGATACAAGCCAAGTGAGCGATGGTCTATTCAGTGGCAGATCCAGATGGGGGGGGGGGCGGTAGGGTGATCTCTCTCCTTTCCCAAAGCCTGTCAGCATCCTCTCCCTATCTATTCCGCGCGCTTCCGTCCACCGGCTTTCACCAGTTAAGACAAAGGTGTGGGACCACTGCGAACACACAATAACAGTATTTATGTCATTCCAAGTTTTTTTCTGCCAGTGAAACTAAAAGTAATGACTACGCCACCATTTCCAGTGTTAATTCAAGTGACCGCCCCCCTTCCTAAATTGGGTGGCTGGATCCGCCCCTGAGTCTATTCCCTGTGTTAATCAAAGTGGCATGGTTCCTTGTGGTACGTTCGATTACCACTTAAGATGTCACCGAACTGTGAGCGTAACCCTAATATAATGTTGGTGGAGGTAACCAGCGGGTTGCCTAATAGATCAAATCGATCGCCTTTCTAATGCGTGCAGGTGGCAACCGCTGTACTCAGGTGATATATGCACCAAACAAAACTTCTAACAGATCTACAGCAGGCATTAAGTTTTTTTTGTTCAATATTATCTAGAGGGGATTCTGGCGCTGCGATCGTTTAGCGAACATGAGAATTATGAGTATAGTACACGGATTCGCCTAGTCTTCGTACTTGCGGGTGGGGAGGCGCACTTAAGGCTTCGTTTATTGGCGTTTTCCGGTTTCGTTTGGAAGGAAAAGACAAAACCGTTTGATTTTTTTGTGACCTGATTTGAAATGGTAAACCTAAAAGAATAACGTGGTGAAGCGCCACCACTGAAAATTTACTGATTTCTGTTTTGTGACAGAACAGATCCAAGCCACGCGAACACAAACGGAGCCAGGTGTACAAATATTAGACAAATACGCGAACTACCCAACATATGCATGCTCGAAGCGCTGTGAGTTTGAGCTTCTATAGACACTAGCGCCGGGGTACCCACTAGTGTATATTTAGGGAACTTTATGGCAGCAGGTCTCCAACAGTTTACCAAGAATCAACATTATAAGAATTACTCTTTAAAACACCCAACAAGAACCTAACAGAACAGAGCACGCTTCAAAAGAACCACTTCTTCAGAAACCCGTCGGAAAGATGCATTGCCAGAGTTTCACAAACCACTAGCATTTGTTCGTTTGGTACTTATTGATGCGTGTAATGGGTATATAGTGACAACTATTAGGGCTTATGCAAATGTAATGACTTGAAGAATAGCATCGCATAGGTGCGAGAAATTGCTAGACAAATCAAGTTATACTCTTCTACGTATAATCACTATATAATAAGCTCGGCTAGTACACTGGCAATACTGTGGGATCGAGTTCTCTTTCGCTATTTGCGATACACTGATACATGACATTAAAAATTGCAATTGTTGGAATTCTCCGAAGTTGCCACAGAATTCTGATATGTAGTGGTCACCGTCAGGAAATCAGAAGTGAGTTCTGCCGCCTGTGGGCTGCTCTCTTGATATCAAAAGCGAATTCAGCCGCTTGTGCAGTGCTGCAATATGGTCCACAAACATTTGCACTTTCGCAGAAAAAATGTGTCGTTTTAGGAATCTCCGACTATCAAAACTCTATACCACTACCGAATCACCGAATACAAAAACTGTGAATGAACAACAAATTTTAGTTTCTTTTTTGGAATGTAATACTGAGTGGTCCCATGATGGCTGACGATTGGAGCGCGAGATTATTCCCTAGTTTTATGTTAAACTAACCTGAAATGGTCGCTTATCCAGGATGTAGTGCGAAGCCATGCTATGTGCAGAAAGATCTCATGGGCATGGGATCAACACACTTGAATGAGAAGAAAAAAAAAGAGTTTCGTTTTTGAAATAATTGATATCAATGGTTGCGGTTTAACGTCCCGAAACCATCATATGATTATGAGACACGGTGTAGTGAGTGGCTCCGGAAATTTTGACAATCAGGGTTTAATTAACGTGAGCTTTCATTAAACACACACATTAAACACATAATCAGGTTTTATTAAACGCGCGGGCTTTTAGCATTTTGGCCTCCATCGAAAATGCAGCCGCCGTGGCCGGGATTCGATGCCGCGACCTGCGGGTCGGCAGCCGAGTGTCTTAACTGATAGAACACCGTTACCGGTATTTAGACTTTCAGTTATCTTAGGCGAACGTATAAAATACACCGTGAGTTTATCTTTAAATGGTTTGTTTATAAATTGTTGTATGTGGTAGAAGAGGGCGAAAATAACAAAGGCGCACGTTCGCTGCCACACCCGACTCGGCGAATGCCTGTATACTCCACGCATGTTACCAAAAGGCCACCCGCACATTCGTCAGGCGCTGTTCTGTGCACCATAAAAGAAATTGCACCATATCCTACAAAAGGAAACCATGTGGCGATGCGAATCAGCGCTGACGTTCACTTGTGTTTCCAGTTGTATGTTTCTTTGTAAGCTTCATTTGCGTGTGAAGATGTGTATACGTTGTGTACAGCATATGTCAGCTGCTCCCACTTGTGTGTACTACCGTGTGTGTGCCGGAAGGGCAACACCCGGCGCTACTAGAAGAGTGCAACGAAGCGAGCGCACGCAACATTTTATGCCAGTGCACAGTCGTGGCGGAGAGGTAAAGGTAAGAGGAGATACGAAGCGGAGGCCACACTCCGCCACCTCCTCCCACCTGTTCGCGCTCACACGAGGGGAGGGAGATAGCTGGCGCACGCGCAGGGGTTGTGCGGACGGTCGCCGAGGGATGGACACGGCCCCCAGCAAATGCTGCTTCGCATCTAAAACAAAAGTATTCGCTGTGAAACCTAACTTTCCAAACGATTGTATTAAAATCTCGTTACCAAAAGACGGCCCATATCTTTGTCACGCGCAGTGATACGCGCTATAAAAAGTGTCCCGAGAGTCACCCTGCCCCATCCTTTCAGCATGGAAGAGTGCCAGTACTCGTGCGACCGGATCGCCATCGTGGCTGACGGCCGGCTGACCTGTCTGGGCACGCTACAGCAGCAGCGGGACAAGTACGCCCGTGGCTACAGGCTCGAGTTCGGGCTCGAGAACGCGGCGCACCCGAACGCGACGAAGCATCTGAAAGAGGCCGTCCAGAGACACTGCACCGGAATCAAGCTTGTGGAGTCATTCGAGGTGCACATCACCTACCTGCTCACTCTCCACGTACTCCGAAAGAAAGTAACCACATCCCACGCCGTGAAAACGAAGTAGCGAAGAAATAGTTCCACGCCATCTGACAGCGAAGATGTGGCCTTTTTTTTAACTGAAGCCTGGTAGTCTCTTTCCTCGGTTAGCCCAGTTAACCATAAGCCATTGCATTGTTTCTTGTTTAAACAAAGGCCTGCTCGGGTTCCCCTTCCGGTTGAGGAGGGGGGTGAAGGTTCGTCGCAGCGCTTCCCTCCCTACTATATACATATCATCACCACAACCTGAACTGGAGTGGTGATGATGAGTATATACAGATGAAAAGATAGAACGAGTAATGATGCTCACACTTATTTTCTCTGCGCACTTGATCGGCAGATCCGGCCGAGACTTAGGCAGGAAAGGTACGGCGACCAAGAGGTTTAAGGCGTGAAAGGTGAACTATCTCGGATGCACAGTAACGACGGTCCGAGGAACCCTCGACGAGAGTGACAAGGTAATTGACAGGAGATGTTCGTTCACTAACAACGTAAGGTCCGAGAAAGCGTGACTGAAACATTTCACACAATCCGGGTGTACGAACAGGCGTCCAAAGTAGTACTTCATCTCCAGAACGGAAGGTGACACCTCGACGAAAGCTGTCATATCGTTGCTTGCGGTCTAGTTGACTGGCCTCCGTGTTGAGTTGAGCACGTTGCCGTGCGTCAGCGAGCCTGGAGACGAAATTTTCTGGCGTACTCGTGGACGTTTTTGTCGTTACATTGAAGAAAGAGACGTCAATAGTGAATGTCGGCGCACGACCATAGACAAGGAAGAAAGGTGAATACCCGGTGGTTCGTTGAACAGCGGTGTTGTGTGCAAACGTTACGAACGGCGAGATTTTGTCCCAGTTATCGTGGTTCGGTCCGATGTACATGGATATCATGTCGATTAGAGTCCGGACAAATCGCTCTGTCAGGCTATTTGTCTGCGGGTGGTAAGCGAATGTGGTCTTATGAACTGTGCCACAAGTTTTTAGAATTTCGTCAAGAATTGTCGACATGAAGGCCTTGCCCCGGTCACCCAACAACGTGCGAGGTGCACCATGACGCAACACGATGGCTTCTAAAAAAAGGCGGCAACGTCTGAGGCAGAGCTAGTGCGTAGATGAGCGGTCTCCGCGTATTGTGTGAGGTGGTTGACGGCTGTGACGATCCAGCGGCGGCCCGCTGGCGTTACGGGAAGTGGTCCGACGAGGTCTATTCCGACGACAAAAGGTGTATCGGTACATGGAATGGGTTGTAATAATCCAGCAGGAGCAGAAGTTGGTCGTTTCCGGCATTGACACAGTGCACAAGAAGCGACATAATTAGCCACAAAGGTAGAAAGACCAGAAGAAACGGCTCCTAACGCGGTTGTAGGTCTTCTGAAATCCCAAGTGTCGAGCTGATGGATCGTCATGGAGTGCTTCGAGAACTTGTTTTCGCAGTGAACGGGGAAGTACTGGCACTCACCGATGCCCATCCGCATTGTAAGTATAGCGCTGCAGGACATTGTTGTCTAGCTTGAACTGCCGTAGCTGACGACGTAGTCTGGCATTAGGTGGAGAAGGCGAGTCGTTTAAGTACCCGATGATGTGGTTACAGTATGGGTCGTCACGTTGGCACGCGGCAAACTGAGCGCTGCTGTTTAAAGATAGTGGCCCAGCAACTGCCAGGGGTGATAACGTGAGTGCAGAGGAAGCCGCTTGATCACCTGAGGGGCATCGAGGATGCGTGGTTGGAGATGAAAGTGGCAAAGGGCAACGAGAGAGAGCGTCGGCATCCTGATGCTGTTTGCCAGACCTGTACACAACGTCAAAAGTGTACTCTTGCAAACGGTGTATCCAGCGACCGAGTCGCCCAGACAAATTCTTCAGCGAGGACAACCAGCATAGGGCATGGTGGTCGGTAATGACACTGAAGTGGCGTCCATACAGATAAGGTCGAAGCTTCTGGATGGCCCAAACGACAGCAAGACATTCCTGCTCGGTTATCGAGTAGTTCTGCTCTGCAGGTGTTAGTGCGCGGCTGGCATACGCAACTACTCGCTCACGTGAAGTGTCGTCGCGCTCGAGAAGGACGGCACCAATTCCGTGGCCGCGGCATCTGTGTGAAGGAAAGTGGGTGTGCTCTCATCGAAATGACGGAGGACGGGGTCCGATGTCAAAGCATGTTTAAGTACTTGGAAAGCACACTCGCACTCGTCAGTCCAAGTGAAGGCCGTTCCTGACGTTCTTTAGCTGCTCTCAGAAAGTTGTCTCTCAAAGTCTGTGACACAAATCGGACGACAATATTTGGGGGCGTGCCACTTTTTGTGGGAACGCGATGCGCAGCATCAATTTCTTTGCTGGAGTGTTCAATGCGCAAGCATTTGGCATCCTTCTCAATCGTGTCGAGTATGTTTCCGTTTTCCGCAAGCGGAAAACCCTTCACTTCAACATTGTTCCTTCTTCCGTACTGGCAACGCACCTCACAACGCAGCGAACTGTGCAGGGGCCCGATTCGCGGAGACGACCACCATCGATTCTGACTCACCAGACCAACTGGATTGCATGGATGCTGACGACTTCGAACCCATGGACAATGTTGGGCCCAGCAACTCTACCCCTGGTCCGAGCGGCGTTGCCGAAGCGTCCAACAATACATACCTGCGGCCATCCGTGCCTCACACTCCATGGTTTCGGGTGATCGACGCTCACCGAAAGAAGTTTGTTGCCGAGGAGGCCTCCACGACGCCACCAGCCACGTTCCACCAACGTGAGCACCGACATGGAACCGGCCGGCCCCACCTGCCACGCCTTCCCGTAGAGGACCACAAGGTGATACTTCGTATAAGAGGAGGCATATCTCTACAACAAGAAGCGGTTTTACCCTTGCGCGCTGCTATACAAACCGCGTTCCGAGCCCCCTTGCCCATGAGTGCGCGGATACGAATACGCAAGGAGCAGAACATCGCCCTAGTCAGCACCTCCAACCCAGACCTCGTGGTACAGCTGTGCCATGTGCAGACGCTCAAGCTCGGCAGCAGATCGTATGAAGCCTCCGCTTACGTGGCTTCCCCAGATAATTCCTGCAAGGGAGTAATCACAGGAGCCCTCCCTATACCCACAGAGGACGCCCTCATCAACGACACCGTCACTTATCCCCAAAGTATCAATATTGTCACTAGTACAAGTTCTGAAAGTATTATTTCCACAGATGCTGGCATGCTTGTATGTGCCGCTGTTCAGAAGAGGACAAAGATGCGCGTGCAGAGAAAAAGAGTAGTCATACTGCCGTTGTTCGAATCAGTTTGAAGTCCTTGTGTGCCAATATCTACTGGTTACAGTTACGTTGTAACGTGACACTGGTGGAGGTGCTGGGTAATAGTCTATGCACTGTTACCACGAGGATGATCTCGGCCCCAACATCGACGCCTTGGTAGAAACAGCCAACCTTCGACGCAGTCGGCGGCAACTAGGCCTACCACCTCAATTCAGCCTTCTTCCGGAACGCTTCGAAACCATTGCATATGCGACAACTGCAAGCCAGACCGAACAGACCGCGACTCCGCCAGCTCCATGGCTACCAGCCTCCCGAACGCCAAAGCCCTTCCATAAGGAGCCCTACGAGGACGTTGAAGATTGGCTGGACCAATACGATCGAGTCGCCATCGCCAACGAGTGGGACGAGCACCAGAAACTGCGGTATGTCTATTTCTACTTGGAGGATTTGGCGCATACTTGGTTCGAGAACCACGAGGCCGCCCTGACAACCTGGCCGGTGTTTTGCACTCAGCTGCAGAACACGTATGGTAGCGCCGACCGGAAAGAACAAGCCGAACGTCTCCTCAATTCTCGCAGTCAAAGACTCAATGAAAGCGTTGCCATGTTCGTTGAGGAGATGTCTCGTCTGTTCCGTCGAGCGGATTCTGCAATGACGGAAGACAAAAAGGCACGCAATATGATGTGGGGTGTCAAGGAGCAGCTGTTTGCAGGACTTGTACGAAACCCACCAGCTACCGTGGCAGAATTCCTCCGTGAAGCGACGACAATGGAGCGAATGCTAAGACAGCGGTCTTCGCAGTATGAGCGGTCCGACAACCTTGCATGTCTGTCAGCACGCTTGGTAACACCCGATGTCACGAGCGTGAGAGACCTTGCTGAGCTAGTCCGTAGCATTGTACGCGACGAGTTGCAAAAGCTTCACGGAGTGCCTTCACAGCCTCAAGTGGCTGCTCTGACAGACGTCGTCCGTGAAAAGGTGCGGCAGCTGGTACGACCATTAGCGCCACCTCCAACCGAAGCTCCTCTGCTAACGTATGCGGAAGCTGTACGTACTCCTGCACCGGCAGCCAGCTATTTCCCCCGACCGACTAGCCTGCAGGCGGCACAGCACTTCTCGGGTGGGCCGCACTACGAAAACCAACGGCCGACTTGCCTGCAGATGCCGCAGTACTTCTCGGGCCCACCACACTATGAGAATCCGCGACCTAATTTGCGGAAATCTAGCGTGTGGCGCGCTTCTGACAATCGATCACTATGCTACCACTGTGGTGAGCCAGGTCACTTGTACTGGGAGTGCTCGTACAGACAGATGGGCCTACCTGGATTTCGGCCAGACGCTCGTCGGCCTAGGGACGGTGAACGACCCAGCACCATCGCAGAATACTTGGCAAATATACCGTCTCCGAATCTTCAGCGACGCCAATCACGCTTTCCGTCTCCTCGACGCTCTACGTCCACGAAATAATACTTCACTTTCGCCGATGTTGTTGCGGGATGACACGCTAGGTCCCCAAGTCCATGCCGGGGAAACTAGAATCAGCGGGCTCCGGGGGTGGGAACGCTGTTAAGCTATCGTCAAAACAGCCTCCTCCGACCATTCCACCGACCTTCGACGATTCCTTTCAGCCGACACCTCACATCGCTGACGAACCCGTTTCTGCTGACATTGCCGTTCGTGTCGACAACCATCCAGTGACTGCTCTGGTCGACACCGGCGCCGACTACTCAGTTATCAGCGCTGAACTTGTGGCTGAACTCAGGAAAGTCGCGACATAGACCGAACCTTCGGACAGACGGTGGTTATCTCTTGACACCAATCGGGAGATGCACCACAAGGCTGCAAATCTGTGAGTCGACGTTGATTGCTTCTTTCGTTGTGCTTCCCGAATGCTCCCGAAAAGTTATCCTTGGCATGGATTTCCTTCGTGAGCACGGCGCTGTTATAAATCTTCGAGACTGCCTCGTAACGTTTGCTGACGACTATGGCCCGAAGCCTAGAGATACCAATCCGCAGAAGACTGCACTTCGCATTGTCGACGACACCGTCACACTTCCGCCACGCACCAGTATGTTCGTTACAGTACAGGGCGACATAGACCATGACAGTAGTGGTATCACTGAAGCCAACCTTTCAGTGCTCTTGTCTCAGCAAATCTGCGTTGCCCGCGGCATAATTCAATTTAAACGTGGGATGGCTGAGTTGTTGGTTACCAATTTTAGTGGAGCATACCAACATTTGGCCAAGCGAACAACTATCGCTCATTTCAAATCTATTGACGATGTAGCGTGTACGACGATAGCCCCAATTTCTGCAGCCGTTGAAAGTGACACCGCGGTAGCCGATGACGTCGATGTCAATCCGAAGCTGTCATGTGCGCAGAAAGAGCAAGTCCGCTGTATCCTCCGCATGTTTAGCGACTGTTTCGCGTCTACATCGAAGATAAAACAAACGACAACCGTAAAGCACCGCATTGTCACTGAGCATGCTAAGCGACCCATACGTCAGCACGCCTACCGAGTATCACAAAAGGAACAAGAGGCTATACGTTCTCAAGTGAAGCAGATGCTCGAAGATGGCGTAATCCAACCCTCCAACAGTCCATGGTCGTCCCCCGTCGTACTAGTAAAAAAGGACGGCACTATACGATTTTGCGTCGATTACCGCAAACTCAACAAAGTCACAAAAACGTTTATCCGCTTCCGCGCATCGACGACTCACTAGACCGCCTCCGACGCACCCGATACTTCTCCTTTATGGATTTACACAGTGGCTACTGGCAGATCGAAGTTGATGAACGCGACCGAGAGAAAACAGCATTCATAACGCCTGATGGTCTGTACGAATTCAAGGTGCTGCCCTTCGGTCTGTGTTCTGCCCCTGCGACATTCCAGAGGATGATGGATACAGTGCTCTCTGGTCTCAAGTGGGAAGCATGCCTTGTTTACTTAGACGACGTCGTTGTCTTCTCCCAAACGTTTGAGCAGCATTTGCAGCGACTTAGATCTGTGTTTGCTGCAATTCGCACGGCAGGCCTATCACTGAAACCAGAAAAATGTCATTTTCGTTACAACGAATTAAAGTTCCTCGGTCACCTTGTTAGCCCTGATGGTATCCGGCCGGACCCAGACAAAACATTCGCTGTCGCAGGTTTTCCACCACCTACCAACAAACGTGATGTGCGTCGATTTTTAGGCCTCTGCGCATACTACAGACGCTTTGTGCAAAATTTCGCAAACATTGCCGAACCCCTCACTCGTCTGACGAAAGACGACGTTCCCTTCGTGTGGGGCCTTGAGCAAACACGCGCTTTCTCCGAGCTCCAGCAGCGTCTCCAGTCTGACCCCTTACTCGGACACTACGACGAATATGCCGACACTGAACTACACACAGACGCCAGTAACATCGGCCTTGGTGCAGTCCTCGTCCAGTGGCAAGGCGGCGTCGAACGCCCTATTGCTTATGCGAGTCAGATTTTATCATCGGCGGAGGCGAATTACACAACAACTGAAAAGGAGTGCCTAGCTGTTGTCTGGGCAATAAATTCAGACCGTACCTGTATGGTCGCCCGTTCAGAGTTGTTACCGATCATCATGCGCTCTGCTGGTTGGCGAACCTTAAAGACCCTTCCGGACGTCTGGCCAGGTGGAGCTTACTCCTTCATGAGTTCAATTTGACAGTCGTGTACAAGTCTGGCCGAAAGCATACTGACGCGGACTGCCTTTCCCGAGCTCCTCATAGCTCAGGTGATAGCGTCAGGTGATCACGATCTCGACGGCCGTTTTCTCTGCGCCGTTAGTGTATCCGACTTGGCTGAACAGCAGAAGAACGATCCCAAGCTTCGACAATTCATCGAATATCTCGAAGGCCGTACGCTGCATCCACCACCAGCATTCGCCCGCTCGTCATCATCGTTCTGCGTCCGCAGAATTATCCTCTATAAAAGAAACTTCGACCCTTACGCGACTGAGTACCTGCTCGTTGTCCCGCCAGCATTACGAGCCGATATCTTGTCCGCCTATCGCGATGAGCCTTCCTCAGGCCACTTGGGATTCACACGTACCTTGGCCCGGATTCGCCAACACTACTACTGGCCTAAGCTCAGTCGGGACGTGAAGCATTACGTGAAGACGTGTCACGAGTGCCAGTGCCGTAAAGCACCACATCAGCGACCAGCCGGCTTTTTGAAGCCCGTCGCTCCTCCGACACAACCGTTCCAACAAATACGCATGGATCTACTCGGACCTTTTCCCAAGTCTCGTGACGGCAACCGCTGGATTGTAGTCGCTACTGATTACATGACGCGCTAATGCGAAACGAAGGCATTACAACGTGGCACCGCCATTGAGACTGCCCACTTTTTTGTGAAAAACATCGTCCTCCGACATGGAGCACCAGCAGTTGTCATAACTGATCGTGGCACAGCTTATACCGCCTGGATGATACAAGACGTCATGCAGCTTAGCGGCACAGTACATCGAAAAACTAGTGCATACCACCCACAAAGCAACGGCCTTACAGAGCGACTAAACAAGACGATCGCCAACATGCTATCCATGTACGTTGACCAAGACCACAAAAACTGGGATGGCATCCTCCCTTACGTCACGTTCGCTTACAACACCGCTTGCAAGAAACAACTGGATTCACACCATTCCGGTTGCTTCACGGCAGGGAGGTCACTACAATGCTGGATGCCATGCTTCTACCAGACAGACACCAGATTAGTGTCAAGACGAACGAATTTATCAGACTGGCAGACACGGCTCGTACGCTTGCAGTCGAACGAATCCATAAGCAACAATGCATCGACTCGCTTTGGTACAATGCTCGTCGTCGCGATGTCTCTTACCAACCAGGAGAACGAGTTTGGTTGTGGACTCCCATTCGACAACGGGGCCGGTCGGAAAAGTTGCTACGCCGCTATTTTGGTCCCTATAGAGTTCTCCATCGTCTCAGCGAAGTGAACTACGAGGTTTTTGACGAGGACATGTCTCGTCAATTCCGCCGTTCACAACAGCCACACGTCGTCGATGTTTCGAGGATGAAACCATTTTACCATTGCTGACTATTCGTCACACTCCCTTGAGTAGACTTACAGTGATTGTGAACACCTTGTGCACTGCTTATCGTACGTGTTTTCTTTCATCTGGTAATTAATTATGTTATGACATCGGGACGATGTCCTTTGGGAAGGGGGGTAATGCCACTAGTACAAGTTCTGAAAGTATTATTTCTACAGATGCTGGCATGCTTGTATGTGCCGCTGTTCAGAAGAGGACAAAGATGCGCGTGCAGAGAAAAGCAGTAGTCATACTGCCGTTGTTCTAATCAGTTTGACGTCCTTGTGTGCCATTATCTACAGGTTACAGTTACGTTGTAACGTGACAATATTATCCAAGGGCGACCATTCGGGATGAATGGAGCATGCCTCTACACCTTCGAGGGAAGGCGTGTTCCCACATACGTTTACTTCCAAGGCGTGAAATTTCGATGCAGACCTTTTCGACCAGTCACCCAAGTGTGCCACTGCTGCCTCAGAACTGGCCACTGACACGTCATCTGCCCATATCCACAGGAATTCCGGTGTGGAAATTGTGGCATTTTCAACCCAAGTGAACACCACGATGGTTGCGTCCCGCGGTGTTTAACCGGTGGCTCCGACGAACACCCCACCATCGACCTGGGTTGCCGAGCCCAACAAAGGAGACCTGGGCCCCGTGTTGAGATGAACGCCATCTCCTAGAAAAGCCCAATGATCCTCCACGGAAACAACTTTCTGAACAGTTGCCACCAAACAACCAACCTCGCAGCCGTCCTCAGCACGCCAGCAGTGAAGGCCACGGTAGGAGGCCTCGATCCAAGCGCTCAAAAACCCCAAAGCATGGAAAGCAGACCTCGCAACCTATTCAACCCGGAGCACCTCCACCTATCCAGGCATCTGCGCATTCATCCAAGACTACCCACCGCCTTCTTCGCAGTGCAGTGCGAAAAGCTACAATACGTGGCCAACACTCCCGCAACGAGAGCCCACCCATGCACCTGGCTTGGAGGCCAGGGCAGCCGCCTCGAGTTCATCTGGCCTTGCTGCAGGAGGTCGCCTAGATCAAGCCCCACAGTCGCAGCTACAGTGACGGCAGAACCCCCTGGCCGTCCCTGGTCAGTCGCCCGTTGAGCAGGCCTCCCAAAATCCTTCGCGATCAACACCACCCCATTCACCAACCCTCGTTCAACAGACGTGTGCCCAGTATTTCAAAACCCCAGAATTCACTGAAGTCCTCACACAACTAGTTCTAAAATTCTTAAGTTATAGCCTCGAGGCTGTTAAAACACAACTGATTAACGAACAAGAACAGGCCCTCCAGAGAATGGAGACTACGTTTAGTCACCGCACGGAAAAAGTTGAGGCTGCAATTAATCACCTGTACGATATGGAAGCTCAATCATCACCAACCCGTAAGCATAAACAACGCAAATCTGCTGCCGCTTCCTCTCAGCACACGGCGCAGGCGAACAGCCCACAATCGGGAGTTTCCACTTCCACAACGACCCAACATGGCGAATTCCAGTAATCGACAAGATCCCGGAAGAGCAGGCTTGCCTTTTCCATCCGGAAATCAAAATTCATCTGATATCAACATAAGGCAGTGGAACTGTAGAAGCATGAAAAAACACTCTCAATTGGCCGCCTACATTCAACACTCCGCTGAACCACCTCATATAGTGGCTCTGCAGGAGACGGGGTCTGTCCCTTCCTCTCTGCAAAAATATCAGGTGGCATTGGTAAAATCGCGCACCGCTATTCATATTCATAAAACCCTTCCATTTATAGGTCGGACCAGTACGAGAAGCTCATGAGAGAATGGAACCGAGTACACTGCTCTTGAGGTAATCCCGTCTAATTGCACATCGGGAAAAGGACTCTTGGTAATCAACATATACAGCACCCCTAAAGATGAAGGCACTGGCATACCCAAAATTCTTGCTCAAACGCGGTCCACACATCGCATTATAGTAGGTGACTTTAATGCACGCCATACCGCATGGGGTTGAATAAGTAACTCACCGAAAGGTAACCTTGTACATAGCGCCATGATGCACCATGCACTTACCTTAATTACTGATCCTACTGTGCCAACACGAGTAGGCACTAGCACCGCCAGGGATACCATGCCTGACCTCACGATGGTTAGTGCACATGTAATAGTAAAAACACATGAGGTTCTGCCGGATACATTAGGTAGCGACCACCATGTGATTCGAACTGTCATAACGCAAAATTCTAAAATTTTGCGACCTAAAATGCAGTACCCCGTTAACTGGGATAAACTTCGCACATATATCGCCACAGAGGATACCACTCCGCAATCTTTGGAGTCCTAGACTCAAAGGATACAAGATGCTGTTGATAGGTCTGGTAAAAAGATTAAGAACACGCCAAATGCACCTCAAGTTGACCCCCACCTCCTCCATCTGTGGGAGGCCCGACGAAGCCTTTGTAAACGATGGAAGCGTCAGAGGCTGAACCGCAAACTTCGCCTACGTATCGCTGCAGTCACAGAGGAAGCCGAACAGTATGCCACCCAGTTAGCGAAAGTCAATTGGCAAAACTTTTGTGGGACACTAAAAGGAAGACTTGGTACAAAACGTACATGGAACATCCTAAGGGCCCTTCTAAATCCCACGTCGACCAAAAACCACATTCACACCACTACCCAACGGCTCATTTACCTGGAAGAGTAAAAATGCACAGACATTATGACACACATAAAAAACCTTTACATTCCTCAGCCCCTACCGGCGGATCTGAACGCACTCCCTTTAACACCCCCTGATCCGGATGAGAACCTGGATGATGATATCACTCTCGCAGAGGTAAAACAGGCGCTTGCTTGTATTACCCGGGACATTGCACCAGGGCCGGATCGTATAGCATATAAGATCCTCCGAAACTTAGATGACGTGCCTTTACAGGAGCTCACGGTTCTCTTTAACGAACATCGGAGCAAGGGCACACTGCCCTGTGTTTGGAAACATGCACACATTAATCTGATTCCGAAAACACGCAAATCACTACTTCTCGAAAATTTACGACCCATCTCGCTCACGAGCTGTGTAGGTAAACTTTTTTAGCATGTTGTTCTCTGTCGAATACAGCCACATTTAGAAGCTAGCAATTTCTTTCCCAACACATGGTTTGGCTTTCGCCCCAACCTATCGGCGCAGGATGTCCTCCTGCAGGTTAAAGAGACTCTATTTCATCCCAAACGGCAGACAGCCCAAACCAGAGCCATTCTCGCATTAGACGTACAAAAGGCTTTCGACAATGTAGGTCACGAACACATTTTCTGGACATTGGTTACAACTGGCTCTGGTCGTAGGACCTGCCGTTAGGTCAAAGCTTTTTTGAAAAACCGCACCGCCGATGTTAGATTAGGTACACTTACATCCGCCACTTTTTCTCTCCCAAACAGGGGTACACCTCAGGGAGCTGTCCTATCGCCATTCTTATTCAATGTAGCCTTGGTCCCACTGGCCAAAGAGCTTGCTGATATTCCTAAATTACAGCATGCATTTTACGCTGATGATATGACTCTGTGGGTGTGCCATGGTTCTATTAGGGAGGCACAAGACGTTCTGCAAACTGCCATAAACGTCATCGAGTGGTATAGTAGTAGAATGGGCCTCCACTGTTCGCCAGAAAAGTCGGAGTTACTTACAATTAAACACCGCATGCACGACCCAAGCATTCACCTGTACGTGCATGGTCAACCTGTGCCAAGAGTACATAAAATCAGGGTATTGGGTCTACACATATAATCAAACTTAGACGCAAACTACACCTTGAAGATTCTTGATAAAAGATAAAGCTAATTTCAGCACTGATCCACCGGATTGCGTCGCGCAATCTAGGTCTATCTGAAAAGGACACCATGAAAATTGTTAAAGCTTTGGTGGTAAGTCGCCTCGCTTATCATCTTCCGTATCACCATTTCACTCAAAAGCAAAAGGAAAGGGCTAACAGCCTAATCAGGCGGGCGGTTGAAAACGTATTGAGGTTGCCGATGCGCACCAAAACTACTCTTCCTAGAGACAGGTCTGCATAATACAGTACAAGAAATAATAGAAGCACAGAGAAGCAATCAGCTCCTGCGCCTTTCTCGGACACCCACAGGGTGGAACCTGCTCCGAACCCTGGGGTTTGAATCAAGTGACACGATGCAATACGAAGAAGCATGGTCGCCTATTCCAATAAGGGTCGCGGCACACATGCAACTCGAACCATTGCCACGCAACATGAATCCACAACGCCATCCAGGCCGACGCAAGGCACGCGCTGATTATTACATACGAAGGTACAAAAATCGTGAAGACGTCCTCTATGTCGACGCTGCGGTAGGCCCACTTGAAGGAACGGCCATGGCTGCTGCCATGACAGAAGACGGGCGCATTAGCATTTCCGCGTCCGTTAAAACGGCACGCCCCGACGTGGCTGAGGGGGTTGCACTAGCCCTAGCAGTGGTGCGTGCGGCCGCAGATTCTACCATTAGAGAAATTTGCACTGATTCCGAGAGCGCTTATCGATACTTCCGTCAAGGCATAGCACCAAAGACAGTCTCACGCATACTGAGCAACATTCCTTCACTTCTCCATCCAGTCACTATCACGTGGGTGCCTGGCCATGAGTGTATCCCCGGGAATGAGCGCGTTCATGCGCATGTCCGAGGTCTTTCCATCCGGACCCTGGGGGATCGCTCACCCGAACCCGTGAGAAAACCACAAGAGGGAATCCGCACCTACCATGAGATTACGAGGTATTACCGGAATGGCAGACAAGATTTCCCTGCCCCACACTTCTCCCTCACCCCTAATCAGAGTTCAGTTTGGCGCCAGCTGCAGACAAAAGCATTGATTTCTCCCTATTTGGCAAACCTATTTTACCCCACTCTTCACCAACCACATTGCACCACCTGCGGGGCACCCCGGGCTGATCTTTTCCACTGCTTGTGGAACTGCCTAAAGCCCATGGCGGTAGACCCTATCCCTAACCCTTCTCTTTCCTCGTGGAAGGACGCTCTTCAGGTCACTGGCTCGGACGACCAGTTGTGGCTGGTGCACCAGGCCTGCTTAGAGATGTCGGCCAGGGGACTCTCGGACGTCTAGGGGCCCAACCACAATTACTTTGATTGTTTTTTTCAATTAAAGTTGTATCCTCCTCCTCCTCTTCCGTACTGCTTTAGTTCTGTTTGCTTTTTCCTAATTACCTGTATTTCACTGCTCAATTTCTTATTTATTTTCAGAATCTCAGCATTTTCTTTCTTCACTTCTGCAAGTTCTTGTCGAAGCGACTCGAGTTCCTCGTTAAATTCTTCAAAACTCGTATTAAGAAAGTTCATTGACATCTTTACTGATGATAGCTCAGCTTTTATGCTATTGATTGAGGAATCGAGTTTCTTCATTTCTAACCTGAGATCGTTCATTGCATCGGTAAATTTAGTGGTCATTTCCAGTAACACTTTCACCACCTCCTTTATGCTGTTAGAGTCTTTATCACCCAAAGCCTTCGTGAAGGTCACTAACGCATCAGTGTCGGTGTCCTCCACGTCGCTCTTCCAGCCATGGTAAATGCACAGCACAACGTTAAAATGACATCAATAAAGCACCGAAAACAGCGGATGGCACCAGAGCAGACCAACGGCCATTCTAGTCAAAGGCTTTTTAGTTCATACATAGGTAATGATACAGGATGCCTACCTGCAGCAAAAACAGGACAGCGTTAGCGAGCGTGCCCGTGCGGCTGCCGGATCTGCTCTGAACCCCTCTCACCCGGTAGCAAATGTCGACTGTGGCGCCGCGCGCGGAGTCTCCCGTGAGGTTTTGCGCGCGTGCGTCGGGAGTGAGTCACGGATTCTTCGGAACAGTTTACGGTGAGCACGCATTCCTTTTTCCGTCCGTCGACTCCCGTGTTTGGGGCTCACCGACGCTCACCCGAGGCGAACGCTCCCCTTTTGTTGCCCTTTTGCGTACGCTCGGCCGAAGGGCGGTACGGTGTCCTTGTGCGTGGCCAAGCTACGCCGACCCGTCTTCCTCCGAAGCCAACAGGAGCGCCTTTGCCCTCACTCGAGCAACCGGGCCTTGGTCCCGGTGTCTCCGTGAATCACTTTTACTACGGAGACGTGCTCATGGCACCCTGTGTAGTACTTTTCACCCGTGGCGTGGAAAAATCCATTTGCTTTCCCGCCGCGCCTTTGCAACGGGCGGTACTGCATTTTGGTGTTGCCACAGACAAGTGTTGCGACCTTCAGCAGTATCGGGTTCTCGCTACGGCGACGGTTAACGCGTGCCCTGCGGCTCGCTAAAACCGGACCCACGCTAGTGGTCGTATTTCTTCGGGATACGTGTCACTACAACGGTAGCATTTTTTTATTTGCACTTTTAGGTTGAATTAGGTGCTGATATTTATAGAATAGGTGGTTCATGTGACATAGAACCCAAAAATATGGTTTTTCAAACACAGATTTTTCGCAATTTTTTGGTTCTCAATGGCCGCGTCTTCCCCTAAATTCTCTCCGTTTCAATCGTCTCAAACTCGTGAATGGCTTGTCCGACCGCAGCCGTGTTGGTATTGCACACAAAAAGTGAAGTTATGAGTCATCAAAGTTCAAAACTTGAGAAGACGATGATGAGGAACGTTCTCTTTCGCATTTCACTCGCCTGCTGACGTCGAGGTCCCCTTCACACAGTACCTAGCTACCGCTCTCTTTAAACCACGTGTGTAGAGTACCAGATGCCCCTGAAGTCACACTGTGTAAGATACACACACTGACTTTGAATTGGGTCACTTTTCGGCTTGCATACAAGACGACTTTTACGGAAACACCGGCGTCCGCCGCATGTAATTTTTGGCTCGCTAATAATGTGGCATGCTTTTCCACCTTTAGTTCTTGCAGTGCCATAGTCTCATTGGCAGACTAATTGTCATGTTCGTTGTTCTGAAAATGCGTCATTTACAAGCAGGAATGACTCCGTTCTTAGACAGTGTAAAAAATGTTTTTGTCGTTTTCTAGCGTTCACTCATATGACCTAGCTACCACATCAATATTGCACGCAGCTTATTACGTCAAACCAATCAAAAGCGAAATGTCTTTGTTGTCACATCACATGACATAACACGACTTCCCATAACAAAAATAGCTGACTTGTGTCGCCGTAGTTCGAAATCAAGGTAGTTTGTCCAGTGAATTCAAATTATAAGTGTCGATTTCGGTGCTACTATTTGGACTACGACATCTTCGTGTTCCACAGCATAAGAAGAACTGATCAAAAATACGTACTCAAATTGTGTCGCAGCGGCCCTTAAAGATGTTATTTACGGAACCAGAGAGTGCCGCAGAACCCATTTTGAGAACCCGTGGGCTAAAACAGTGTTGTGGAAGCTCTTATGACCGTCGTGAGCAAGCTGTTGCTCTGCAATCTTCTGTAGGTGATTTTATTTTATTTTTCAATTTTGTAACAGTAACAGTGTCTATTTATTAAGAGATTTTTACTCTAGCATAGTTGAAGTCGTCTTATTAGGTCTTGAACGGAGTCCGAGTGTGATGATGGCTTTTAAATGCTTCCAGGTGAAGCTGGATGAGAGCAAGCTGAAGCCTTGGCAGCTGTCTCTGAAGCAGTCATTTGATGCCCGCCGTGCAGCTGCGATCAAAAAGAGGGGTGGCGAGGCCAAGGACCCTGCTTCGAAGAAGGCCAAGGTTGGAGGCAATATTTCTGCCAAGACGTGAATCGTTCTGTGTCACATAAAATAAAGAAGACGGTCTTTGTGCTTTTTTTCTTGAGCTGTTTCTTTGTGGAGGTGTGAACTGACAGTTATGTGACCTTGAAAACTTAGCTGCATGTCCACACGTCTGCAATAACTCAGCTTTGCTGGCTGTTCTGTTTGGAAAGGTAACACGCTAGTATGGGCATCTGAATTTGTGGCTGCATCTAGTTGAATTAAAAGGCATTAAAAAAAAGCTGCTAAAGCCACGGAGGGTACAGAAGTCAGTTGTATAGATATCTGCAGTGCTCTGGTTTGGCAGTTCTGGTTGGCAATCGGTGTTTTGCAAAAAGCAAACTTCTCATATACGTGTCTGAAAATTTTGGTGGTAAATTACACTGCTCTGCCAAAATACTTGCATTTTTTCTGCACGAACTGTTGACCGATAGGTAAATAAACTATGTTTTGCAACGGTGGTTATTTTATTAAATATGCGTTCAGCAGCATCAAGTACCTACATATTGTGGCTGACGATCAAGTATACAACCCTCTCACACAATATGTATGAATAAAAGGTGAGCAAAGTTGGTATTGGAATAACAGCTCTGAAAGTGAGAGAAGGAACATCGACAGTTCAAAGGGAAAGATCGGCAAAAATGTAGAAGTGCTTCTAAGTGTACAGAAGCAATTGCTTATATTTCTCCGAAGTCTAAATTGTAGAGTTTCCTAATATACACTAGAGGGAACTTTGGGAGCTGCAACGCCCGGTGCTTCAGCGAGCATGGGAATGATAGGGCAGTACACAGATTTGTCTAATCTTCGTATTTCTGGCTTTGTGTGTGTTCGTGTGGCTTGGAGCTGTTTTCTCACGAAACAAAAATCCACAAATGTTAAGCAGTTGCACTAGTGAGATTCGCCGCCTGCAAGTACAAAGACAAGGCAAATGCGTGTACTACCCATAATTCCCATGGTCGCTGAACGATCGCAGCGCTAGAATTCCTTCTAGTTATTTTAAGGAAACTATGGTCTAAAAGAGCAAGTGCCAGCTGTTTGCGGCATAGGTATATAGAAAAAGTCAAAGAATTGAACACCGGCTTTAATGCAGGAGGGGGCAAACACAACAAATTAATTATGTATCAAACAAACGATCCAGTTGGCGGGTTCAGCAAGGTCGCCTATTTGTGCAAGATTGGGATCGCCATAAAATTTGTGTGAAGTACTGCACACATCATGAATGCATGCGGACAGAACACTGTGGTAGTGCGATGTGTTGTGTTTCCTCTACTTTTTCATGCACTCGTTTGACAATCTAATCGAGTAATCTGCGCCTTGCTTCGCCCGTTTTCTATATTCAACAAGATGTAGATGCTCATTTGTCACAACGATGCTTGAAACAGGACATCACTAACGCAGCTTGCTGTGCGATTTGTTTCGTAATATTCGGATGAGGAAATCGACGAAAGACGCGAAGACTGTAAAGGAGAACAAGCGCTGGACTTCAAACACAATGCTTATTGCGGAAGAGGGGGACCCCCATGGTGTGCGGCTGCACTTCACATGGGCTCCTGCTTTCCATGCTAGTTTTCGTGGTTCATCGCTGTGCTAGTCCTAGGTTTTTGTACTGACCAATTCCCCGAGTCGCAAGGAAAGGTCTTACACCTTCCACTAAACAGTGTGATCATCTACACCAAACTCTTTCTGTGCTGACTACTGTGCGACCTCAAGCGGGTGATGGCTAGTTGCACGTATTTCTTGTTGTACGTGAAAAAGGCAGCTTCGCCGCAGTGGTGGTAAGTGCGATGTCAAAGCTATACCACTCCTTCCTTCTCGAATTGTATTTTCTTCACACAATGCTGCTTACTGAACTTATGTGGTTTAATGCCGTCCTATTGTTCTGTCTTACCTAAAGTCTAACGGTAATTTCACTTAAATTCCCGTTTTTAGAGGTGCGGCTGGTGTAACTAATGCAGCATCTTTATAGCTAATTCTATATAACAGCCAATTACCCCTACAATAAAACTCGGTCACGAAATGATTTTGCTATTACTTTCACCTACCTATGCACTGCAATGTACAATTAACATCACTCAATGTTTAGAATGTGCCAATATTTAAAAGCATTGCAAACAGGAGTTTGGCCTCGTTCAGCCGTTTACTTCCGTATATAACTGCTGCCAAGCTCAAGCACCGCATCTTTCACAGTGAGCTAAGAATTTCAGAGGCAAGAGGAACAAGAAAATGCAGTGCCTAGGCTTGCCTGTTCATTTCTTACCTAGCATTCCATATATTAAAACAAATTATGTTCCTTATGTTGTGTGGAAAGTATACATCTGATAAATGTTCTCAGTGGCAACATAGTTCTGTGCACCAAAACGGATGCAAGAAACACACAAAAAACAGTGAGTACACACAAAATATTTTATTTCACACCTATGATCTCGTTTTGATGCACAACTCTTTCGTTCTTTAAGATGTTCATGAACACTTTCCAAGTGAACTCATTCTTTGGCGGCAATGACCGATAAGGCGATCCTTGCGTTCAGTGGCAAGACAAAGTCGGGGGAAGGACCACGTAACAGAGATGCTGAGGAAAAGGTGAGTTCGCAGTACTGCAGACACTGCAGGAATCTCAAGGTGATGGAAAAAGTACACAATATGTTTAGTATTTAGTAATAATGTCTACCTTAATTGGCAGAAGCACTGTCATCAGGCACTCGCACTGACGTTCCACTTAAAATCAACGGTACAATATAGAAACCTCACCTCGTTGATTTTGTGGAGATCTGAATACTCTAGACTGTTGGATAAGTAGCGTTGTGAGGTTTAATAAGTGGTTACACTTGTAAACACACAATGTTCCTTTTTTCCTTAAATCACAATATCTGTGGTTTACAAAATAATTATCCTAACTAATGTGCATTTACTATATAAGTAGTGTAAATTTGCAGGTCTCATGTTGGCTAACAAGTGAACCGTCCTTTCAAAGCAAACCAAGATATACATCTCGCAGAAAACAACATTGCACAAGAGGTAAAAAGGTCTAATGTGAAAAATAAGATATGCCAAATTTATGTTAAATGCATTGTATGGTACAATTTGATCAGCATTTTGGGAAAATTGCAAACTTCTTCATAAGGACAACTGCCATTTGCAAGCTACTTCCATCATCACAACACAAAATTGTGCAAGTTAGCAATGTAGAAAAAGACTCCTGGAAGCATGAAGAAGTGGTGTTATATTCCTTTTTTTGCATGTGAACAGCATAGGTTTCGAAAATCTATAATATGCTTAGGAACCTAAGACTATAATTTCACAGCTTAAAGAGTAGTATTGAGTAGGCCAGACTAGCTTTGGTGACACTGGTCACACTCTGTGGTATACTGTTGCTTATTGGTTTCAGTAATGATACACCTATATTCCTATACTCAAGTCAAAATGTCACAGAGCTACTTCTTAATATGAATACTTTAATGAGTCTGAGGTCACCGGGTCAGACTGGTGCCGAGGAACATATACAATGGAATGCAACATAAAAAGGCGAAGCACAATATTCCATGCCTCAGAAAGCAATGTGCTCAAGTATACTTGATTGAAGTACTACTGGAAATCTTCCTCAAGGCCTTTTCCTTCACACGTGGGGCATGTCAAGCTCTACTGGCAATGCAACGTACTACCTAATGCTATGCCGTGCTCGTCGAAGTTTCCTCTAGGGGCTTTTGAATGTCTGTCCTGGAATAAGCGTAAGCAAGAAATTAGTACATAAAATAAGCAAGCAGCATTTTTTGACAAGCAATAAAACTTACTTGGAGCAGTAGTAAATTTTAACTTCTTGATGGGTCATGTCGATGACATCTTGCAAAGTGCACTAATAAACCCCCCCCCCCAAAAAAAAAACGAGGCGGGGGGGGGGGGGACACCACTTCAGAAACTGATAACAGCAACAAATCGAAGCATGCGATTTCAGCGCTGTAAAGGCAAATGTCACTAGATGTAGTTTATTACATGAGGCAAATTTCTTGATGACTGTTCTTTGTAAATTGTGTTTACTCTTTTTCTACTAGCTAAATATAGTTATTGCCAGTTCTGGTGTAAGATGCAATGCCCCGCCACAGTGGTCTAGTGGCTAAGCTACTCGGCTGCTGACCAGCAGGTTGCAGGATCAAATGCCGGCTGCATCAGCTGCGTTTACTATGGAGGTGAAAATGCTGTAGGCTTATGTGCTCAGATTTGGGTGCAGGTTAAAGAACCCCAGGTGGTCTAAATCTCCGGAGCCCTCCACTACGGCATCTCTCATAATCATATGGCGGTTTTGGGACATTAAACAGCACATATTAATCAATGAAACATAAGATGCATGCTGCAGTTCATTTTACAGAATTTCAAATTAATCGAAAATAAAGACTGACCTCCTGTGAAGCTGCCTAATTCACTGCGTTGGGTACATGTATTTAAAACAAGCCACTATGAACAGAAATGTGGCAAAAGTTTCTATTTACAACAAAGCCTTACCACTTCATGTGCTTTCAGAGCTAAATAATGACACACTGTGACATTTCTTCCATTTTCCATGCACTTGACCGCTATATATAATGAAGGCGCAGGCCTTCATCAAATTATGAACACAGGCCTAGGATTGCATGCAATAGTGGAGACGGTATATTTTAGTCTGTGGTATCCAAATTAAGGCCTTCGTGATGTCATCATATGCTGGTTTGCTTTGTTCCTGTGATTAGTATCAGATGCTGAGGGCAAGTGCAAAAGCCAGAAGAAATGCCTACAGCACTGGTTAAGTATTATTAATTTATCGATTAGCAACATCATCATGCTTGGTATACTTCTGAATGAGATCAGAAAATGTTATTGCAATGTGTTATACGTCACAATGATGGTAATGCTGACAGGTCTGCATTTCATAGTCAAGCTCTGTATTAAATTGAAATGTGCATAACGCATATGGTACAACTGATACAATATTGAAACTATTTGTTAATACTCAATTGACATAGAATGAGGAAAAGGTTGTACTGGTAACAATGACAATTCCTTGCACCGTGGACATTTCAACTCCTTCTTTTACTGTGCCGAAAACCACCACACAAAACATGTTAAGCAGCCTTTATAATAAACAACGTTATCTACTAGTTCTCAAAAAAGGAACATATTGTGCAAGGGCATTGAAGTTTAACAATGATGCACAAATATATTAGAATACATAGGGCAAGAGCAAGAACAGCGCCCATCCTTGTTCTTGTGCTGTGTATGTGCATTTGTAAAGTGCAATGTATTGTAATCAACTGTATCAATCAGAATGCTTTGACACCCTCCCAAGTAAATAAATCTAGTAGTCTCAAATAAACCTCAGAGCAAGCAACTTAAAACCGTTAGCACTCCGACTGAGTTCAAGCCGCCAGATGTGAAGGCATAGATGTGAAATTACCCGAATGTTGCTGCCCTGACGGCGCAAGAAGCAGATATTCTCTTCGTTGTCAAACATGGCGTGGATGCCCATCTTGCTCTTATTCAACCCACTGTTTCTCGGGTCAGAACTGTCCCATGCAGATAGCTTAATCTCCACAACATACCGCATCACCGATCTGCCCTGGTTTATGCAGGACAAAAAAATCAATGAATTCAAGAAATATAGCGAATCGAACGGTATACATGTAGGCTAGGCCACAAACCAATGCATAACATTCCGACTGGAAAAACAGCACTATAAAAAACTTACTAGCAGTACAACATTAATGGAATGGCTAAAATACAGAAAAATACACTTGTAAGTGCAGCGGCCAACATAAAGTAGATGTTTTCACTTGCATCAACATTGATAAGTAACTATTGTTATAGCAGTAAAGATTAGACGACATGCCACCGTAGTGAGGACAGCTTTGTTTTTTTAATTTTATGCTGTGGTCATTTAAATCTTTCTTGAACATAAACAAAATATATAACATGCAATATACCTAAAGAAAATATTGTCTGGGTCATTCTGGTGAGACATTTACGTGTTGCATTTAAAAACACATGAGCACTTTTCTTAAAAATCAATCCCGTCTGTATTGCCACGCACACAGGCTTTGCTCAGGACTTAGCTCAGTGGGGTGAGGTGCTTATTCACCCGGAGGCCTCGCTTGACTCGCCCCATTTCATAGAATGTAAATATTTCATTTTAACCACAAATCTACACGAGTTTGAGTGTCCTTCCCCAAGCTGTCACCCTCAACCTAAAAGGTAGCTGTTGGGCTCTAAACATGCTTGTAAACAATAATTACCTTTTCATCTGTAGTGCATTAAGAGGTCAAAGATGTGCTTCGAATTGCACAGTATTTTATCTGCTGGTAGTGCTTATGATCACAAAGCTAAAAGAAATGAAGTCGTATAGGCATAGACAGGGTTGTTTGCATCAAACACTCATTAGTCCTTTTACAGTAGAGGTAATGTCAACCATGAAAGCTCTCACCACACTTGATCCAGCATATTCTCCATGTTTAACAGTGTTTGGACGGCCAGTATAATGATTTCTTAGGGAATCATTGAAATACTGTATTAGCATTTCATTTCAATTGTTCTCGTAGTAACCAGCACCAAATAACATGCGCAATCATGTGCACTTTCTCATAGAAGCCACTACGAAAGGCAGAATAACCAAAAAATGTGCACAGGGTAGCAACATGGCTGGGGCTTACAAGACTCAGCTGAGCAGTAGCTTCATCGTCACACCAGCATGGGGTCGAACACTGCAATTTGTGTGGCCTGAACCTCTCCTTGCTGTTCATTTCACGTCTGCAAAAACAAAAGCGCATGTTTGTCTCAGTGCAACAGGTTAAAAGGCAGGCAAAAAAACAAACAAAATATGGCATTACACATCTTCACATTATCTTGGATATTGTGCTGCACTACTCGGGATCGGGCGCCAAGCAAGACAACATGCGAAGAAAGAAACTTGCTTAGATATGAAGTTACAAATAGAGCTAAACAATAAATAACTCACTATTGCCATAAGTGGAGGACAAACAAGTGGTGTCACACTTACAGTATATTTTGCAGTGACTACCACTTAAGATTCCTGACTGGCACCCACAAAGAACGAGTGGAGACCCTTTTCAACTACCAAGCACTTCCACTGCCTATCAAATAATGTAAAAAAAGAAAAAAAAGAATGTCTTACATATGACAAAACATAAATTGAGCATCGCACCTTTCGTTTGTTGGCAATGGCACACCCTCAAAGATGACTGGAACAAACCGCAGCTCGTACATGTGTTTTGGGACAGGTGGCTTGTACCGCTGCATCAAGTTTTCAAGACTCAATGCCAAGTGGTCTTTCTGGTAAGAAAAAAAAAAAGAATGGGGAACATCACGTCAGAGACGCCTTACTGTTTTTCCCTCTAGAAGCAGGCATAAAAATGTTTACAGTGCAGTTTACAATCTCTTGGTACGTGGTCAGTAAAATTTAGTGATGTCTCAAGTGGCCTCACAAAACAGAGTTCCTTTACATAAGCACAGATACACAGCAATGTACACAGCAATGGCCTCACATGTAGAGACAGTTTATTCACTGTGGTATTTTTACAATTGCAACAATTTTCGAGAGAGAGAGAAGAAACTTTATTGAATTGTTCCTGCTGGGTTCAAAGATGGTGGGGGGCTGGGAGACTGGCCCCTCTGTAACCCCCTTTCTCAGGCAGCGGCCAGGCCTTGAACATGGCAGCGTCTTCGGCCAGCCGAACAATATTCGAAATAGAAGGCACAAAGGAGACGATGGACAGAAAGGGGGACACACAGAGGGGGCCATCACTTACAGCAGAGTTTATTCCAAGAAAAACTGTTGCTATTCCTGTGGACAGTGTTGTCACAATTCATAGCTGGACAGTCACATTGAGATATTGCAAATCTTTCTGCAATAAAGACACGAAGGCCACATGCAACGATCTCTTTTTTGCCTCAATTATAATCTGTTCTACTTGTCTCAACTCATGGCAATCATAAAGCTTTTGCAAAGATCTGGTACACACTTGCAATCGCTACAATGTCTCCACAAACACACTCACAAGAGAGAAGACATGAACACACAGGCGCTGTGTAGCTGAAACAATATAAAAAAAATCAATCAGGAACCCGCCAAATGGACTGGGAGCCAACTAGTGTAAGCAAAAAAAAGAGAGCCGTGTTACCGTATGTTCATAGTGTGTCCCATAACTTGAATATTGCTAAGCTAGCAGATGTAAAGGTGATCATTGATCTCTGCAGCTTTGAAAATGTCTAAACTTTGCGAAATGTCAGACTCTTGCCTTCAAAAAGCAACAGCCTGTATCATAAACCATGAAAGTAAATATGCCGAACGCCAGATTGGTGTGGTCTACGATATTCCTCTGTCCAAGCACGTAGGCCAAACTGAACAATGCTTAACGACAGGCTCATAGAGGATTGTAACAATGTTAGAAATGGCAGAGAGGATCACCTTGCAACACATTGCACAGATTGAAAGTGTGTACCGGTTTTTCGCACACGATCCGTGATTGCAAAGAGCCGTGACAAGTGGAACAAATTAATATCTGAGACAAAAAGATAATTAAAGCCGGGAATCATTGTGCTAGTGTGGCCTGTGTACTTCTATCTCAGAAAGAGTTGCAATATCTCAATGTGACTGTGCAGCAATGTAATGTGACAGTCTGCATAAGTATCTTTGATTTTTTTTGGAATAAACATTGTTACAAGTGGCGCTCTCAGTGTGTCGCCTTTTCGTCCGTCGTCTTCTTTGCGCCTTCTATTTCGTATCATGCAGTACCAACACGCCGAGTTGTTCACTATCACATTTGAACAAGCTCATGCAGTTATATTGCCTTTAGAATGACAAAGCAGTTAAAGGGTAGTGCAGAGCCCTGCTGCAAGCTTTGCAATCTCGCAAAAGCAATAATTAATAGGCTATATACAGTCCTTCACTGACTCTCTTGGTATTCTGTGAGATGGAGACCGTTGACATCACCATTGTCAAGGATTCCCAGAAAAATAGTCCCACCTCTCCCAGTGTTCAAGAAGGCACAGATAGTCCTGCGTGATGTCAATTAAACACAGTGACATAGAGTTAATATGAATCAGTTGCAGTCAAATTCGTTACAAACATAAATCGTATAAGAATCAATAAAGTCAACTTTACATGGTAAGTGTGAATTTCAACAATTTTAACAGTTGGCCATGTGCACATGTAGGTATTTTACCAGCTGATGTGTTGAGCTAGAACCTTATACTAATTAAGCTATCGTGAGCCACAATACTACAATACACTCAAAATATTGAATTCCCTAGCTGGAATTTTCCTGAACAGGTGAAAATTTTAACGATAAATTCACTGAGGTAGACAATACAAATTCCCGCACTTCCGCATTCAACACACGAACTAACAAACCACACCACGTGATTGTGCGCTACAACCGAGAGCAGCGGGAACGTTACCACATTGTAAATACATTAGGGAGCTTTAGAATAACGTTTGCAGGCGCTGCGGGCGTTGCCGTCATAGCGGGCGTCATATGAGCTTTAGAATAGCGTTTGCCCTCCTGCGAACCGCAACGCACAATCGCAGCGACACCGTAGCCTCGAAACCAGCGTTTGGGGGCCGCACACACCACCCGCTATTTCGGGTTTTCTGTGGGTGGGCCGCGAACGGCGGCTCGCGTTACGACGCATGCGCAGTGGCAGCAACCGCACCGCAACGACTCGCGGAACGCTATACTAAAACTCGCTATTCGGGAGTTTTCGAATAGTGCACAGTGACCCCTCGCGGTGCGGCCGCTGCCACTGCACATGCGTCGTAACGCGAGTCGATGTTCGTGGACCACACGCAGAAAACCCGAAATTGCGTGCAGCGATCACAGCCCGCATGTGGCCCGCAAGCGCTGGTTTCAAGGCTACGGTGTCACTGCGACCGTGCGTTGCGGTTATCAGCAGGGCAAACGCTATTCTAAAGATCATATGGCACCCGCTACGCCCGCAGCGCTTGCAAACGGTATTCTAAAGCTGCCTTATCATTGGCGTCCCCTAAATAGCATAACTGATGCACATTTGCCATTGTAAATGCGTCATAATAAAATGCTTACGTTTCTTTTGTGGTTCATGAAATTTAGGTATTAGTTCTCTGAGCATTCTCTGCAATAAGTCAAGATACCGAGCTAGTAAGCGCGGCGTTGCGCGTCGCCCTCACGGAATACGTGTGTCGGCAAGTCATTCAAATTAAATGACTAATGTATTACCTTGAGATCGTCTGGCGAGAGTGCTGGTCCTTGCAAGCCGGCGACAGCTCTTCGATGGAAATGTACTTGTGTGCCTTGAATTCAATGCGTTGATCTTCCTCCATCCGAACGTGTTCGCCGAACTTGTAGAAATCTCGCTTACAAACGCCGGTAGCGTCCGCACGTTCCTCGACATTCTTCCCACCATCCTGCATCGTAACTTCCATCTGGTGCATTCTGCAGGTGTGACGAACCGCTTGACACAAGCTGTGGGGTTTCAATAAACCAGAGTTCTACACAAAGAAAGCTTTGAAAGAATTCCCCGGTGCCGGTACTGATCACAAGCGCACGGCAATGTGCTTCCAAACGCTGCCCTACCCTCTGCTTTTGCCCTCTCCCTTCGGTACGGAGGTGAGCGCCTCTAGCGGTCGCTTTCTAAATACGCCGACGCACGGCTGGCTTGTCGCGAGCAGACGACATCGTCCCGACCGCGCGTTGTCACCGCTCCTACGTGCAGACAACGAGATTGAAGTGGTTTCTTCATCTCTGTAGGGAGATAGCAAACCGCTAAATCAAATAGAGCGCACTTTCTTTAATGTAGCTTAATTTTTTTTTTGCTGCAAATGAAGTTTTACACGAATGGCGGTAATTTCTTCTTGATGTGACCGAGGAGCGGGGTACAAACTTTCACCCAGGCGCTGAGGAAAAAACTTTTGCGACGCCCCTTGCATAAAATACGCAATTTATTTACATATTCACAGCTCTAACCAAACTAGGCGTGCAGGCGTGCCTTTACATCAGAGAGGACAGGACCAGGCGAAGTTCAGAACGCCCCCAGCCTTGTTGTTCATTGCTCCAGAGCACACGCGACACTTCTTTTACATCCCACGGTCTGTGCGTTTGTGCCTGTTGCGTTTCTGCTGAACGCGAAGTGCGTTTGAAAGATAGGCCGATGAGCGTCTCTTGCATGCCCAATCCATGCAGCGCCAGTCATAGCAGTCTGCTAATTGTAGCATATCTTTGCGATAGTTTTTCGCCGTCTCTTACTGCAACGCCTTTCGTTATTGCGGAGCCGTCACTCCACCTAATTTAGGCTGCAATGCTGTGCCGTTGTGTACTGGGCTGTTCTTTTAGTCACCCATGAAGCCAACCGCGAGTTCCTCCTAAGAAGTGCCAGGCATGATCCCTTTGCGTGATAAGTGGCTGTCATAGTAGTCTGCTAATTGTAGCATATTGTTACGGGAATTACAAACACACGGAAGAGAGGAACGAGTGCATTTGCAATATTCACAGGTAGGTGTGACACCCCAGGGCTGCTAGCATCTCGTGCGCCGAGTCCGCTTCTTCATCGATTCGTCAACGACGGCGGAGCCGTGCTCACTCCCTCGTATCATCACCCCCGGTGGACGAAGCGCCGTCACGGCGCCGCTAAGTCAATCAGGACTGGCAGTGTAGCAGCTTTATTTGTAGCGACACATGAAGAACATCAGTAGGTGGCAGGGGCGGCGCCAGGATGTTTTTACTGGGGGGGGGGCAACCACGAAAAGTGAGTTCCTCCGGGGGGGGGGGGGGGGGGCAAGCCGTCGGTTGCTAGCTCTGCTCCTACTAGGTTTTCAATATATGCTTCCGGGCACTTGGGTGGGCATAGGGGAGGCAGGCGAGAATTTTGGGGGGCTCCAGCCCACCCTTGCCCCCGCCCCCCTGGCGCCGCCCCTGGTAGGTGGTGTGGTAGGAGATGAGTGTGGTTGAGCGGGAGTGATGAGGTAGTCGACGTCGGTGACCTTGCGGAGAACTTTGTAGGGCGATACCTTTGGTTCAGAAGATCAGAGTTCAGAAGAGTTCAGAGTTCAGAAGATCAGACTATAACGCGCCTGGAAAAGAAAGTCATGGCGGCCGTGAGGCTAATACAAAGAGTATCAAATAAACGAAGGGGCATTAAAGAAAGAAACGTTGTACGACTCGTCCAGGCCTTCGCGATCAGCCATGTCGCGTACGTAGCGGCGTTCGTCCGCTGGAACAAAGCCGAGAAAGACAAAGTCGACGCGCTGATTAGAAAAGCGTACAGAGCTGCGCTGGGTCTACCGCAAAGAACGAAAAGCTGCTGCAACTCGGAGTACATAACACGCTGGACGAGATCGCTGAAGCACAAAGGATAGCGCAACTCGAACGATTGTCTGGAACCATGGCGGGTAGAGAAATCATGGAAAAGATCTCCATTAATTACCACGGAATGAAAGGTCCCAAGGCGCAGATTCACCCGGACGTCCAGTCCGCGATAATTACGGAAAACATCCCAAAAAATATCCACCCTGCATACAACGTTGAGATACGAAAAAGCCGCACGAAAATGATCCTTGAAAACCACGGTACGCGGGAGGGTGTGCTTTTTGTAGACGCCGCCCGGTATTCCCGAAATAAAGATATTAGTAATAGGGTTGTGCATGGCTCCTTCTTCGCAATGGCCGTCATAGACACAAAAGGGAAGACCTTGACCGCGGGCTCCGTTAGGACCACATCGTCGGAGGCAGCGGAAGAAATGGCCATTGCACTGGCCGTAGTCAATGGTCGAAAACACGACAGATTAATAATCAGTGACTCCAAGATGGCCATTAGGAATTTCACAAAGGGACGGGTCTCCACCGAAGCAGCCAAAATCCTGAACCGCAGAGCAGAAGACTTCCGGAACGGCAAAATTCTACCCAAATACCTCAAGTGGATCCCGGCCCACATGGGGGAATTAAACATCGAAGACACAACCATCCCTCAAAACCTCAACGAGAAGGCCCACCGAACCGTGCGAGAACTAACCCACCGTGATTCGGATAGCGACGGCCCGGCCCCCTGCACCCACCACAGGAGAAGGGACGACTCCGGTGCAGGCGATGGGGACGATGGAGGTGATGACAATAATGAATATGCGATACAAGATGACAGAGACAGACTGGTCACGTATCATGACATATTGGCATACTATACGCGACAACGAGAATATCCGCCACCACACAAACAGCTAGACAGATCTCAAGAAACAGATTGGCGAAGATTGCAAACCAGAACCTTTTCAAATCCTGTACACCTGAACAGAGTAAATTCCAGACAATACCCGCAAACAAGCTGTACCCAAGCTCTGTAGGCACGAACACGCAGATATGGCACATATTCTATGGCAATGCACATAGGTCACAGTAATATACCGAGAGGACAATTAGAAACCGGACCTTCTCGAGGAGCGTTGGCTAAGTGCGCTGTTTAGCTCAGATCTGCACGACCAACTGTGGGCAATCCAGCGGGCCCGGACAGCGGTGAAAAGGCTACGCCTCACCGCACAAAACGTTGGGGTGGCCTGAGCCCGGGCCGGTAACCCTGCAGGGTTTCCTTTTTTTTTAAAATAAAGTTTTTCCGTCCATCCGAACTTTGTAGGGCCCGGTGTATCGTGGAAGGAGCTTCTCGCACAAGCCTTCACGCCGATGCGGTGTCCAAAGTAGGACGAGAGAGTCAGCAGGGTAGTCAATGTTGCGGTGCCAGTCATCGTAGCGGACTTTTTGTGGGACCTGAGAAGCAGTGAGCCTAGTGTGCGCGATTTGGCAAGCGACGTGGGCTCGAGAAGCAACGTCCTGAGCATACACCGTTGGTTCGGTCGTATCAGATGGAAGGAGTGTGTCGAATGGCAACGCAGGGTTGTGGCCGGACACAAGAAAAAACGGAGAATAGCCGGCGGTGTCATGCCTTGATGAATTGTAAGCAAACGTAACGTACGGGAGCATTGCGTCCCAGTCACGGTGATCAGCAGAGACGTACATGGACAACATGTCTGTAAGAGTTCTGTTGAGGCACTCTGTGAGACCGTTGGTCTGGGGATGGTAGGCAGTAGTAAGGTGATGCTCGGTAGAGCAGCTACAGGAGATTTCGTTGATAACTTTTGCGAGGAAGCAGCGGCCACCATCCGCCAGAAGCTGGCGCAGAGCCCCATGCCGCAGAATGACGTCATTCAGTAGAAAGTCTACGACGTCGGTAGCGCAGCTAATTGGCAAGGCACGAGTTATAGCGTATCTGGTCGCATATAGTCAGTTGCGACAGCGATCCATTTGTTGCCTGACACAGACGTTGGGAAAAGTCCGGACAAGTCGAGGCCGACGCGAAAGAATGGTTCTGGGGGAATGTCGATAGGTTGGAGGAGGCCAGCCGTACGGAAAGCAGAACGTTTGCGACGCTGGCAGCGCTCGCAAGCAGCGACATAGCGGCGCACAAATTTATACAGGCCAGGCCAAAAGAACCATTGCCGCACGCGGTGATAGGTGCGTGAAAAACCCAGGTGTCCTGCCATCGGAGCGTCATGCAGATGTTGAAGATTGGTGGCACACAGGTGTCGGGGAATAACTAACAAAAATTCCGGGCCATCAGGCTTCATGTTGCGGGGATACAGAATTTCGTTGCGAAGGACATATTGACGGAGGGAAGGGTCGGAATCTCCTGAAGATACTCGCTCAATGACCGTTTTGAGGGTTGCGTTCCGGCGCTGCTTTGTGCCGATGTCGCGCAAATTAGATATGGGGAGCACGCAAGAATCGCTCTTATGGACAGCGAGGCTAGCAGGGTCCACCGGATAACGCGAGAGGCAATCGGCATCTTAATGCAACCTGCCAGACTTATAAATTACGTTGAAGCTATACTCCTGGAGACTGTTACGCCTGCGTGTCCACACCGATCAATGCCTCTGAAAAAGGCAATCTGTGTCAAGGCCAGCAATTGAGCCCGCCTTACGCGACTAACTCGACGACGTCATCAAGCGGCGGCGCCGGTATGTCACGCAACGTACCGCGAGCTCCCTCAGGCCGCGAGCCCGTTGAAGCTATCGGCGCCTTCCAGTCTGGCGAGTCTTACGCAATGCGGGGGAACGTCACTTGTCCTTGGCTGCAACCACGCGCAGCAATCGGCGCCTTCTAGTCTTACGCAATGCGTGGCAACATCCCTCGTCCTTCGGGTGCAACCACGCGCAGCGGCGGGCCCCATTGGAGGATTCCGACATCACGGCCAGCGGCGCTTCTGGTTGGACATTTAGTTACTCAAAGAATCCACCCGGTGCCTATAAAAAAAAAAGCCCTGCGGAGCGTCGCGAGCAGCTGACCTATGCGTCAGAGAAGCCTCTCGTCGATTCGACTTCCCAGTCGGCGCGCCCGGTGTCCTTGGCAGCGGCGAGTTTCGTGGCGCCCATCGTAACTTCGTCGGCGGTGCGCCTCGTAACAGCCTGCAAGAGAAGACATCTCGGCTCCTCGAGTCCCTAAACTGTTGGCCCCAGTGCCGAATTTGTAACACCTCTGTTTCTTTGCTGTACATAAACCTTGCCTTAACTCACCATCGTCTCGTCCGCTCGTCTATCAGCTCTGCGCAGAAGCAGTCGCAAGCTGAGCAACACGCGCTACCAAACGGCTGGTGACCGTGTCGGCGAAGTTCGGAGCAGTGGCACCTTCGGGATCGTGTTGGCATCGCCGTCTTCGTAACAAGACGTTGAGCCCAGCGACCTAGGCGACCAGTTGGGTCCTTGAGCAACGACAACCAACGCAGAGCGTGGTGGTTTGTAATAACTGAAAACTCCCGGGCATACAAGTAGGGGCGAAATTTCGCTACAGCCCAGACCAACGCAAGACACTCGCGCTCCGTTATCGAATAGTTTCGCGCAGATGTGGAGAGAAGGCGGCTGGCATACGCAATAACATGCGTTTGGCCTCCCTGGTGTTGAGCGAGGACGGCGCCGATGCCGTGAGCACTGGCGTCTGTGGGAATTTCAGTCGTCGAGGACGGGTCGAAGTGAGCCAGTATTGGTGGTGAAGTGAGCAGGTCGATCAGCGTGGAAAACGCAGCTGCTTGGTCTTGGCCCCACGAGAAGAGCGCGCTCTTTTTGAGATCAGTTAGTGGTCGTGCAGTTGTAGCAAAATCGCGTATAAGACGTCGGCATAAGCCCACAAAACATCGAACATCTTTGGTAGTAGAAGGCAGAAGTTCTTGACAGCGCTAATCTTCTCATGGTGCAGTTGGACGCCAGCAGCACTGACACGATGACCAAGAACCGTGATTTCTCGTTGGCCAAAATTGCACTTTTTCGAGTTCAGCTGGGGTCCCGCTCGTCGAAAAACGGCTAGAATGGTCGACAAACGAGTTAGGTGGCTTTCAAATGTTGGGGAAAAAACAATCACATCGGTGAGGTAGCAAAGGCAGATGGACCACTTATAACCACGGAGGAGTGAATTCATCATGCGCTCGAACGTTGCCGGGGCGTTGCACAGCCCAAAAAGCATAACTTTGAACTGATAAAGGCCGTCCGGTGTGACAAAGGCAGTTTTTTTCAGTCTATGTCGTCGACAGAAATTCGCCAATAGCCCGAACGCAGATCTATAGATGAGAAGTATCGCGCGCCATGAAGGCAGACAAGGGCGTCGTCGATTCGTGGCAGCGGATATACGTCTTTGCGGGTTATCTTGTTCAAGGCACGGTAGTCAACGCCAAATCTCCAACTGCCATCCTTCTTTTTTACTAAAACAACAGGTGACGCCATGGACTTGAAGAGGCCTCTATGACTCCTTTGGAGAGCATCTTCTCGACTTCTTGTTGTATGACCTGGCGTTCGGACTGGGAAGCCCGATATGGTCACCGTCTAACACAACTAGCATCACCGGTATGTATTTGATGACGCACGACGGAGGTTTGACCCAAAGGGCGGTCATCGGTGTCGAAAATATCTCGGTAGGTGGTCAGAACGTAGCGGAGTTGCACAGCCTGATAGGGCGGAAAAGGGCGATCATCATCGTGATTTAATTGGCAGGTGCGTTTGCTCGGCTGGCTGCAATACGAGACGAACAGTCTTCAGGGTCTAATGCCACAATGTTACATGCATCAAGTGGGGAACCATGGCCTTACATGACAAAGGTATTGAACGCGTGTCATGTAAGAACATGACAACATACCACACTCATAGCGTGCTCACGGCCGTATCGCTAGCTCCAATTATATTACATTTGGCATCGGGTGACGTGAATAGATGACGAAGGTAAACAACACATCCAAACATGATAATCATGACACGGAAGTGGTGTATGGCGTAATTTACCTCCACCTCGTAACGTTGGGGTGATTTGAAAGTGGCATATCAACCTTCCTCATTCGTGCTTTGCATTTCATGTGATTCTCACTGTATGTGGGATCTGCCAATTTTTTGATAACTACGCCCAAGGAAAAACCGACATGATCACTACCGGGAAGTTTCTTCAGAGAAAGCCCCTTTCAAGAAAAACTATTAAATTGTAGCTCGTTCAGTTCCCACAGTACTCGGGACATCGCTCCGCAGCGTCTTCCTCCTGTACAAAAGTGGATGTAATATCACGTATTTGTATGGGCCGCGCTTCAACAGATTACGCGATACATGTGAACAATGCTAGCACAGAACCATTCCAAGAACAGTTTTGTTTACTGTGTGCTTACAGTGTATAGTTTTGCTTCGCCTGTTTGGTTTAGTTGTTTCTGTGTTTCCATCACTTTATGCCCAATTAAAGTTCTCTGTGTCTACGTGTTTACATCGGCGCCTTTATTTCTTTCTCCTTCACCTGGAGTTATTTCGCGCCACTAAATGAATATTTGTACTTTATAGCACGCCCGAAAGCGGAGAACCTTAAAACGCAATCATGTACCTACAAGCAAACAGTTAGGTTACTTTCTACCAGAAAAAACGTGAGTGACACTCGTATTTTCCACGCTCTATTTATATTGTCCATCGACGTACACTATGCTTATTTTCATTGCAATAAGCTAATCCCGCACATTTGTCAAAAATTCCATTACTTACACCACGTAGCGCGGCAAGCTGAATATGCTAGATTCTGCCCCCGTTGAGGCTTTCCGCGATGCAATTTGCAGGCCGGGGGGAGAGAGAGGGAGGAGAAACATCTTGAGAGTGACCTCGCCAGTGCAATTCAATGTTAAATTTAAGCTAGAAAGCATTCGCATGTCATATACCATGCCCGTTTTTGGTGTGCAGCAAATTAGGTAAACTAAACGTCTATGATGCCATCAATATAAAAAGTCAAGATGACCGAAATGACCATAATTGAAGTGTTAATGCGGCTTGCGTCGTTTTTTTTTTCTGCTGCGAGCAACTGTAGCTGGAGTCACTTTAAAAATGAAGCCTAGAGACTAGATATCTAAGACCTTTACACTCCCTAAAAAAAAAAAAACTTTGTATTTCTCTTATGTTGTTTAAGTACCAGACATTTTGACACAACTTTGTATGCAGCCGCGCAACACTCATTGGCTGGCCGTGGTGGTGGAGAGGGCATCGTAATGGCAGACTCCGTGGCCGACGACGCGGTTGTCCCCACCCTCTAAAGCGGCGGATGGGGGCGTGCGCGTAGAGGAACCCTAATGGCCTCCGAAACCGCGCGTAACCTGTCGGCGCGCAATATCGGAGGTCTGACTGGTCAAAGCTCAAATCGTCGAGTGCACGTCGACATGATGGCTCTGCGGGGCCAGCGTGCCCCATGAGTTGAGGCCAGGCAGATGTGAGAGGAGTGTAGGGTATAATTGTCCGTGGCTGCCTCGGTACACGGCGTCACTAATTTTGTGGTGCATATGGTTTGATGATGTACTGCCTCAAGGCTGACAAAACTTCAAAAAACAGGTTAAGGGTCCCTTTAACATACCAGGGAAGTGTCGTTCTCTGGCTTAGTGGTTATCATCGTGCGCTGAGGTGCGTGAGGTCACTGGTTCGACCCTCTGCTGCAGAATATATCCTTCTCGTTTTTCTTTGCAATCTGTAAAAATATTAATATTACACTTAATACCTGTGCCGGAAACGCGTCACAGAGTCGTGGTGTACCCCAGCATAACACTTTCATGTTAAAAATCTAAATTTGAGAAATGTTTTCATGAAACTGTTTAAACACAGTTGTTCATATTGTGCAACCAATACTTGCAATGGGGTATAATAAAAACCCCTTTAACACCCATACAACAACTTTGGTTTCGATAACATATGATTAGCCAATAGCTGATGAGAAGTTCTGACAGCACATCTTGAAGCAAGTGGGCTGGTGCAACTGCCATGTCCTGAACGATGCCCCACAAGCTCGTGGTTTCAGTACAGGTGAGCAAAAACCTGCCTAGCAAGGGTTAGGGAATGCAATTTTCTGGTTGGCATAGCAATGTTTTATGTGTGAACCTTTATTTGCCTTGGTTATATTGTAACAAACATGTCGGACATTTTTTATAAAGTGGTGGTCCTAGGTTTTAAGACTAGCCAAAACTTATCAATACTCTCTCTCTCTCTCTCTACAGAAAAAGAACATACAAAATTTCTATCAGGTGGACAGCAAGATTGTGATACAACTTTTTATTTAAAACTATAGGCATTGCTTCCAGGTAATGCACAATTGAAAAGTACAGAGTGGATATTTGGCGATGTAGTCTTTTAAATACAGAATCAAAGATTTGCACTGGACTGCATTCACAAGGATCAAAGCAGATGCAAAAGTCGAAAACACCAAAAAAAAAAGGCTAACTTGATCAACAAGTTTCACTACAGCTCACGTCGTCGATGGCAGCACAGACTCTGAAGGTAAGAGTCTACGCACCAATGCACACCAGATGAACAGCATAAACTTGCATCTGGAGAGTAGTGACATGCCCAAATGTAACAAAGCTTGAGAAGCTCACTTCAAAAGGCATGTATATATGTACACGTGTAAAGCAAGCCCACAATTCATCATTCATACCGACTTCATAACGGACTAACCAAAGCGGCAAAGCTTTGTAAACCAGTGGTGCTATCGCACCAAAATACCTGAATGGAAAATAGAAAGTAAAAGCATCCATTGCATATATATCTCGAAATATCTCGAAAATGCAGCACATGGAATTGCTGCACACCTGGCCAGTACACATTCCACAGAGTACAAACTTCCATTTGAAAAAATAGACCAATGCCACATGCATCGCCAAACATTGACATGCCAAATCCACACCTTGGTTCACTTTTTCCCACTAATTCTGAATTTCGGCCTCGCACAACAAAACGGCTGAGGAACAAACTGATTAAACAGTGCAGGCAGAATCGGTAACACACAATCAGCCGCAATGTTTGCGCATCAACAGAGAGAAAAAGTAAAAAGAAAACAGGAACTGCATAGAGAATTGAGCGAGGCATGCCCAGTAGGCACGACATAAGTCATCAGCCGTGATGCTCTATCGCTACACCAAGTTGAAGAGATTATCGTGGGAGCACAGCAGCAATACGCAAAACCCATTTTCAGCTTTACTTCTAACTGCCAGAAAAGTTCAACAAAATACAGTCATCGCCATGGCAACAACGTACATCCTAAGAAATACCAGTAGTTAAGACAATTAATACTACCAGAAAATACTAATTCTCTGATTTAAGGGGAATAATTAGCTGATGCAAGATCCGTTACTACTGACCATTGCTATGAAATGTCTGCTCTTATGCGTCCTTGTAATAGGCCTCTTCCAGAGATGCACAATTACACATCTTCTGCATTTGTCACCATTCATTGTTTTACACACGTTCGCACAGATTCACACAGGCCACTGCTTGTTTGCTCTACACATTACACAGCCTATTCAGCCATACTCATTCACAATAACGAGATCATTGCCAAGTTCATTTACTAGTTCAGGCTTATATTTTGATCTCCGCTTGACATTACATTGATGCTCTGCCTAAATATGACCTCGGACATAGCGACCGGTAGAAAGTCACAGTACAAAGCCTCTTTAAATAACAAGAACTGAGAAGCACTAAATTCTGTCGTTAATACATAAATGTTAACCGGTAGTAGACTAGCTGAATGATGGGAAAGGTCATTCAAGAAATTGATAATACAATGTAAGTGAGGATGTGTACAATCAATGTAACTTTAGAAGAAAAAAAATTTAAGCTGGAGTATTTACATCGTCTATCGCATTTGTACTAGTCTGTAAAACATGACGCAGCCCACACAATTCCACACTGCACAAAATGCTAGTAGCCTTATATTTTCAAGCAAGCTGGCGATCAAGGGTCGCAAGATTTCTCGAAGCCTGCTTATTGTCAGATGAAAAAAAAAAAAAAAAATGTGCCTCTGCTTAACAGAAGCACTATAACAGTAACTGTGTGTAGATATATCAGCGGAAATATGCCACAAGCGTTTTTAGCTGCACTAGAACACCTGAATTATTCAAGTTTAAGTTTTTCGCATTGTCAAGATCACCTGCACACTTCCAGCATTAGAGATTTTAATACTGAAACTTATTTTGCACAGCCATTCTGGAGGTTTCACCATAAACCATGCAGATTTTAAAATAAATCTTAAAAATGAAAGTTATTAACCGGTATGGACAAGCACAGCTGATGCAATTTCATGCAAGTAACATTTTAGATACGTTGCAATTGGTAACCTGGCTAAACTTGTTCACCATTCATGGTAGCTGAACGCCTAATAACAGAGAATGTTAAGGTAAAGTTGAAAGTCTTAAGGCAACTAAGCTCAACCGATCGAATGTTGCTTCCCGGACGTGTGATGTGTGCTTCAATTTGCAAAAGTAAAATGATGACCTACTTGAAGCGGCCAATGTTACGCACACATGTTTCTTTCTTAGCAGCACAGTTGATATGCCACCGAGAAACAAAGTCGGGATAACGACTGAGAAGGCGATGGAAACGGAAGGTTTGATTCTTAAACTCGATGCTCAAGTGTGCAAGCTTTTAGTCATCCTCCTTCACTATTTCGAAATATTGATTTAAAATGGCAAATGACAACCAACTATAATTGCTTACAAGGTTGGGTTAGTTACAATTTTCGAATAACTTAATTATATGGGGAATCAGAAAGGCTTGGTTATCTGGCATAGCAGTTCCGACAGTATACTGTTTTAGCAGAAAAGTATCAGCTGAAGCTCTCCCACATTGGCGAAATAGAGCTGATCAATGTAGCAACTGTCAACGCAAACACTAATATTTTCTTCTGCAGCTTCTTTTGCTACGTTCTTGATGCTGTGAAATGTCAGAATTTTGCATAAGGATTGTCTTGGTTCAAAGTGCCCCAAAATGAAATTCAAGTCTTGAAATGCCTTCAAATGGCACTGCATCTGAGACCTGCATATTTAACAAAGATTTTCAGTAAGGTTCGCATATGGGTGCATGTTGGTACGGTTTTGATAATAAAATAAAGGTAACCCCAAAACACCGACAAGACACCACAAGCATTCGTGCAGTGTCGTCCAATTCGTGGTTCTTTCATGCCATGTTAATTTCACCGCAAAGACTCTCTTTACATAAATACGAATCTACACAACTACATTGTGGATTAAATCATGGCTTTCATGGCTACAGTAATACCGGCGTCACATGGATACTTTTAATCACGATCAGTGTCGATATGGATTAACCTTGATCCAGATTAGGCACTGTTACACGGTCACTTTTAATCACAATCAGGTGTAACCGGGATCAAGACTATCGCAATCCGCGATCTGCCTGAGAGATCATGATTTTTCTGTCAGCTGTACACCCTAGATGAGCTTGTTGAAAGCACAATAAACAAGAAAATCGAGCATAGTTCAATAAAGACACTTCAAAACAGCTAGATTTTTATAAAAAAGCAAGGTCTAAGCTGTTTGAATTGGAACAATATCTGAAGTATAGCATATTTTAGGATTCGCATCGACCGCATGTAGTTACGGGAGAAGCAGACGACAAGCAAACAACAAGCAGTCGACCGTTGCCTTCAGTGCTTAGTTCCAACTCTCGCTCTGTCGGAGCTGTTGAAGCATCTAGAAGCAAACTGATTATGAGTGTTGCAAGCCTTTCGACTATGTCGCAACGTATGCCCATTTCGTGGTCGAATCAAGAGATATTTACAGTAATTGACTGCTAGAAAGAGCGATTGGAACAGACTTGAGGTGCCAGAAGTGAAACACTGGCATGTACAACGAGATTGACGCTTCGCTGCGACTGCACGGCTACGAGTGGGGGCTATCAGAAATAAAAGCAAAGGCTAAGAATCTCACACAGCAATCTCACACAGGTAAGTGCTAGGAAAATTTTATCAAATGATGGATTTATGAAATGACTATCGTAGTGGCATGCAAAGTTTTTGATGTTCGAGCGGTTCTTGCACAAATGACATTGCTGATAAAGGGCTCCATAGATATACCGTACGCAGAGTGTTGTCAGTGGCATGTTTTACGGCACGCAAATGCCACCTGGGGCATTCCTCCGACCCAAGCTCGAACCAGATTAGCTTGGGCCGTGTAGCAGCGGTCATAAAGTTAATCGCGATCAAGAAAACTGATCTGGATCCCCCTGATTGAGATTAAAGTGCCTGTGTGACACCAATATAAAACCTCAGACAGGTATAATGTAATCATCACAGATGCCATATTACAAGAAGCATAAAAAGAAACGTGCAAGGCAACTGAACATGTCTTGTTTGTGTATCATGGTAGAAACAATGCAATTTTTCAGGCTTGCTTATGCACATTTAGGAATGGAATTGAGATGAAAAATTGCCAGTCAATCTCCAGCCTGCTACGAAACTGTAAATATTAGAGAAAGAATGCGAAGCTAGTAGCATCCTAGGGCAAGACTGTAGCCATTCATGCCATTTACCAAGTACACTGGCATCTTGCATCATGTCAGTGAAGGCCATAAAACATCTTAATGACCCTAAATAGAAGTACTACTAGCAACATCACCGCACCTCAGTGTGCAAAATGCAAGCGAAAAGTGCTCAAAACCATTCCATCAAATCACTCAAGGAAAGCTTCTTTCATGCGATTTTGCCCTCAAAATTTGAGGCCGTAATAACCACAGCACTGGAGTAGCGACATAATTCCGACTATGTTACCTTAAAGCACCTTCTGGGAAAATCTAACAAACAGGCGTAATCCACAACCAGGACAATCATTTCCGTTTATACTGGCATGGTGAAAAACTTTTTCTGAATTTCATTATAGCTATTTTGATATCCCAGGCTTATTAAAGAGAAAATTAATGTCAACGTGTCACTTTTGAATTTTGAATGAAAGCACCAAAACCTGAGGTCACGGCCTCCAATGTGCCTCTCATAATTTCGCTCATTTTTTCACTGAAGGATAAGTTCCTGGCTCCCTTAAAACACACCATTTTCATCAATGAAGACACATGTAGGTCTCAGCAGATTTTGTCAAAAGATTGTCACGAAGAAATGCAGCAACTTCAAGGGGGCAACACAGTCAATTTCCTTTTTGCATGTTGCCTGCATTCTCACCTTCCAAGTGTCGTTTCATGGCAAAACAGGTTTCCTCAACTGTAGAGAGATAATTCACTAAAATAATTTTAATAACTTTTCTCATAAGTGCACCTTTAGTTTTAACCAACAAGCCTCAACACAACTCCAACATACCGTCACGCGAGTCTTGTATTTATGTTCTCACATGAAGTGACACACGAGCAGTCATCACCACATGTCAGCAAAATGAGTGGGGCTCACTCAATAATAGTTTTTCACTCACTGGTACTCACTCCTCGAAATTCGGCTGAAGCGGACTCGCTTGCATTCAGACTCTGAAAACTTTTTCTCAAGCACGCTCACTTGGACTCGGAATCACTAAAGCTTTTCTCAAACGGACCGGTCCGAACTCAGATTTACGAAAATTTTGTCTAGCCACACTAGCTCACACTCGTGAATGTTTTCGTCAAACAGATTCACTCGAAATCAGGCTCGCAGCTCAATCAGTCTGAGTGATTCGAATCATGAGCGAGTTTGCAGGGATGTGGTTATCACGCTTGAACTTGAAGCATCATTATTAGCAGAGATGTCTAGCTGGCCAGTTGGAGATATCACGCTTATGTTTCTTTTGCATAGATCTGATCATGTACTGTATATTTTATTTCATCTGTCTACAAGTGCACGGTTATAAAAATATGGGGTATAAAAAAAGTACTTTCATACTTTGTTCCAGCAATGTGCGACTAAGTGAATTCCTCTAACATATCATCCCAATAGTTATACTCAAAGAAATCACAGGCCTGCTCAGATGTTACATCTTCATTTTCATCTTTAATACAAGCAAAAAGCAAGAACTAAATGCTCATTGCCATGTACCACATTGTATGTAATAAAAAACTATAACAAACGAAGATAAGTAAACCTAAAGTTGATGACGGAAAATATACCGTTATGTTTCATTTCAAACTGCCCTTTATTGATCCCAATTGCATACTTGAAGGTGCGTTACGAATGCAAAATCTTACTGGTGCGTCACAATGCAGTGAAATTTAAAAATATGAACATTTCCCAGGTCGATTTACAGATGCAATACACCAGTGGTGCTTCGATTTGCATTTGCGCAAGCACCAGTCAATTACTAAACTAACTATTTGACTGGTAGATGCTTAATGTCCCGTGAGAACAGTCTTGCTTTGTTTATAAGTAAATGTCGGGCAAAACAAAATAATTTACGGGTCCAGTTACAAACGAAATACACATCGCTTGAGTCATTGAATAGATTTGCCACTCTTGTTTCAGGACAGTCACAGAAATGATCACCTGTAACCCACCCACACTAACAGATTCCTAGCATCCAATATCAAAGCACAACTTACAGTACCTACGAATACACCCCAAAGTAATAAAAATGTGCAAGATGCCATTCAAGTGTTTTGCTGCATACTCCTCAAAGACTATCACTGAAATGGTCAGAATTTGCAATATGAAAGTTATTCTGAATTTTCAAAAAATCAGACTACTTCTGCTAACTTAACAAGCACCGTCATGGGAAACAAACAACACTTTCTGATTTGCAAAAACAAATTTGGCAACTACAGACCTACGAAATTCAGCAGACAGAACAAAAGTCGAACTTGATATGACGAGTGCATTGTGATCAAGACTCAAGTCGAATAGCAAGAAAAATTGTGAAAGATAGTCATTCACTAGTTGCAAACAAAAGTGGCTTATGGAAATCACGCAAAACAGCTTTGCAAACCCCACAGACAATCAAAAACAGAGTAGCAACAACAGAACAGCGATGAAAGCAAAAGTTTGAATAACGGATTTCTGCTGAATTCTGCAGTTTACGTGTCTCAAATTATCCATAATTAACAGCTCGATCCTGGCCTTCCGACTTGTCTTGCCTAGGTCTGTGGAAAGTAGACAAAGGGAACAAACAACAGCCACACAGTCTGGCTTGAATCTGAAGAACGGACATCGACTGCTGCAATCAACTTGCATGCACATACATTGGAAGCTCACACAAAGACTCCACACAATGACTCCAGCTCACACAAAGCACACAATCGTAATAAATGTGCTGTCAATCTTTGAGAACGAAAACACCATTAATGCTTACACAAACAAGATCGTGTCAACATAATTCCTATCCTGTACACAAAGCTTACAGAAACTAGTTTGCAGGTCAGCAGCTTTCCCTAAAAAGCATTTCAAGGCTAGTCCCATAAAACCCACAGCTGTCTCCTTGCTATACTCTCTAGTTACTTGGAAAAACCATGCACTAAAGCGCGTAGTAAACATGCAAGTGAAAAGTCGCACAATCCGAGAATGATAGGAATGAAAAAACCATGCCACATGACTCACAGCCACATGAACCACAAACTTAGCAATCAAATTCCTAGATGTACACAACGCTGCTTAAATAAGAACACCATAGTCAAAACACTACTTCTGTTTAATTGCTAATTAACTTTGTGACTTTGCGCAAGGGTGGCATTTGGCAGTGCACACAGCCTAGTGTGATGCTTGCTGGGTCTCAACAAGTTGTTCTTCTAAACCGAATTGTGCAGTGGCAAAACAGAATCGAATACAAAGTACTTTTCATTAAATAACAGCACTTTTCACGCTTCATACACATTGATGCCTCACATCTCACTTTGACACCGTTAGCATTTGTCATATGATGTTTTTAGAAGGACCAATGTAAAAGCAGGAACAAGTACACAGCTTCGAGTTTCAAAATATCCTTGCCAAATAATAAGGTGACTGCAGATGAGCCAAAGATTTTGCCAAGAGAGTGATGTGTGCACTGGCATCCTTATTTATTCCGCACTCGGTACATCAGGAAAAAATGGCACCTACAAAACAAAAACAACTGTGCCCTGTCTATGCCCTGCTCCTCGACCAAACAACCCCGCCCAGAGGCTTTCTTCCTCAAGACTAAGAGAGAATAAAGGTCCCTCACAGAAGAGCATAGTCACTAGAGTGGCAGCACAGCACAAGACGAAAGTTGGGGACAGGTCCTTCTATCTTTTGCTGTGCCCCAATTTTTGTAATTATTGATGCAACACCAAGCCGAGCCACGTGCTTTACTGGAAGAACAGACTAGCATTGTCAGTAAAGTCACCACTGCACAGTAGTTCAACACGGAACCGAGGAATGAGCGACAAAAAGGGGTACAAAGGTGTCAACAAACAAAACAAAACATCACTCTTTGAGATTAAAAAACGCAGCCGGACACACGAAAGGAAAGGCCACTGAAATGAGTGTGGTGGCTGCAGTGCCTGCAGCTCCGTACGGGACATAGCATCATGACGAGGAGGTGCCGAAGTCCTTGAGGTGTTCCTCGATGTCCACACGGCAGATCGGGCAGCGCTTGTTGGTCGTCAGCCACTGGTCCACGCACACAATGTGAAAGAGGTGCATGCAGGGAAGACGCCTGCAACACAAACAAAAAGGGTTTGTTAACTGCATGCCTACACACAATACCTTAAAGGCTCCCTAGAGCCATGACATATAGGAGAAAAGAAAGTTATATTCACATTAGAATAACAATATAGGCTATTTATTCATCAAACACTTGTTAAATTAAACTACTGCCTTTTGTAGAGAAGTATCAACTGCAAAGAATTCATTCTTCCACAGAAAGTGCTGAATGAATGTTCTTTGTACCTTTTGCCCAGTGTAACAATACGCACAATGTAACAATATGATATTGTTTGAATATTTGAGGCATTCAAATACTCACCATCTCTACTCAACGTTTTTGAAATGCCCCTTGGGGTCACAAAAGGCCACTAGCAAACGGTCATGCGAGAAAATTGAAATCAGCTCTTTGAATAAACTAAGAGAAGACTTTTGTAGACTGTAGTTAAGGGGCGAAGAAGCACTTAGCCATCAGGCATCTTATTATTTAAGCTAGGGTGATGAAAGCTTGTGAGATGGTGTATTTACATGTGCAGATGTCAAATATGAACTCAGTTTTTATGTACCTCTTACCGTTTTGTTTTTATTTAGTAATTATTTAAAAGTTTTTTGATCACCTTTTCAGTAAATTGGCTGTACTTATCTTGCTGAATTAAATGTCATTGCATTCTACAATGAGCAAAGAGTGCAAAAAGCAAGTTCCATGCCTCTAGCATTTCTATAACAAATGTTATAAAGCTTATAAGTTCATTACATTATCGAAGAATGATAATTTTTGTATTTCATTTTTTCTAAATATTTATGGTGTCCTATAGCTGCATATGGCACTTTCTTGCACTCACTAGGTGTTCAGCTTCTCATCAAGACAAAAATTATCAAGTTCCAGTGTACCAAAGCTGAGAAGCACTTGTCAGGCTTGTCAGAAGAATGAAAGGTGGCCAAAAACTGAAACTGAGAAAGTGCCAAAAAACAAAGCTCTGTATATTCAAGGAATTCTACACTAACAAAAATGCTTCTCTTTGCATATAAATGCCTCAGAAAGCACCAGGGCAGTAGTCTTTGTCACACTTTTGTCGTTGCCGCCGATTTGCTTGTTGCAGGAACCTGGAAGATGCTGAACGCTTTCGCTCGGCCCTCGTGATCCGACGAGAATCCTTTTCTTCTGCCCGTCGCTCGCTCATGAAGTTTTGCTCTAGCTGAGGTTCTTTGAGGATACGTGTGGAGGCTTTTTTAATTCCTGAATTGAAGCACATCACTACCTCAGCAACTGCAGTCTTAATAGCTATGAGTGAAGCATGCTTCTCTTTAGGCATTAGAAACCATATGACAGGAGTGCCTCGTTTGCATTTTGTGTCTTGCCTCTTTGGCAGCGTTTTAGCAGCTCCTTGTCACAAAGTCTCTCGTAGACTGGAAGTAGTGCATTATGGACATTTTGTGGGAAGTTGTAGGTGTGTCTTGGCAGCGGTTCTCCCCTTGCAGCAGCAGCATTCTGCATGCACTACGAGTCACTGCCACTTGGGCCGAAGGTGTGGTCGGACCTTTCATCAGTCGATGTCACATGATAATATGTGGCCATGGCTGCCCGGTGCATTGCATCTACGTCACCAACATTGAACTTCAGAGCCCAGCCATAAGATCTCGACAATTTCTCTACGACATCACCTGTCAAGCAGCCTCTTCCCCTTACGTGTTTCGCTAGAACGCTTATGCTTTTGAACAAGGTTGCGTAGTACGGTACCCATTAGTTTTTGGACATGGTTTATACAGTCCTTTTTTTGAATTTGTATGAAACCACAAACTGTCCAAGTCTTCAACGGCACGGAATAATCTACTGTCCCCATCACACAGCATCACTGTATAATGCAAACAGTGATGGGAAATTGAGCGCTCAAAGAGAGTGACTCCTGCCTCCACTTCCATGTGCCCCGATTTGCACTGTGTATTTTTCTGGCAGATGTGTGTGGACTCCCAAACCAAGTAATTCGTGTGCTTTTTTGGTGGTGTGCGCTTGCAGTCGGCACAAAAATTTGACAGGACAACATAGTCTAAAACATAGCCAGAAAACAGCTCTATAACAACGACAGGTGGCCTCTGGTTATTCATGTGCCATCATAACAGATGGCCACATTACCAGGGTTGTCAAAGCACAGATCTTGGTATAATGTTTTCACTGACATGGCGCAATCAGAGAGGACCGTGTCTGCAGCTCTTGTTGCTGCAGAATTCAGTTTATTTTTCAAATGGCTCTGATAGCTTTTGTAATGAAGTCCCCTGTGAGAAATTCCCATTACAGAGAAGACGTTCTTTAGGGCTGCCTGGCCATTCCCTGTGCTTTGCACGGCACGAGAGGCACGTATATTCACTTCAAATGCAGCTCATTTAGCCCGGCTGGGTACCCTCCCAGAGCTCCACTCACTGTGAACAAGTCCACAGTTGAGGCACTCTGAAATCAGCTTCATTGCAAGTCCATATTCACGCTCACCTTCTTCAATAGAAATGGTCCCGCTGAATGTCCGGCATTTAGCTGTTCTTTCAAGAAGCTTGTTTATCGCGGATAAGTCGACGATCCCGTAGGTAGCCGCTGACGGGTCCAAGTCCTCGCGCGCTGTCGTGAGCGTTTGCACCTTGCACTCGCTTGCCGAAGTTGCCGATAAGCTGCTGATCTTATCAGCACTCACTTTCTGCTGTTGTGCACGATCGGCACTTGTCAAAAAGGATGTGTCTTTCCTTATGCGCTGCCTATCGCTGATGTCGTCTGGGGGGGGAGCCGGGTAAACAGGTGGAGATGTCAGCGTTTTATCTGACGGATCGTGTTCCGCCACCGCGCCGTCCTGTACTAGGTGCGCGTTGGATATACCCGCGCCAATATCTCTTTTTGCCATAGATTTCTTGCGCTTTTTCCAAACTTGTGAGGGGTGCGGAACTTGCGATACAGCTTCGGCATGATAAAAGGTTCAAGCTAGGTTCAAAATGTGGCCGAGAGCGTAAGCCTAATGCACTTGCCGGTGGCTGCGGCGTGCTTCGACGGGCTGGTTCGGCGGCATGCCTGAATGTGCAGACTTGAAAAACGCCTGCTTCAATTTCTTGCTAGCTCGCGCGGGTTTAGGAAGCCGACGATAACAATGACATGTGAGCGAGATACACTCGCCGCTTCACATGCGCTCCACTGCCGCACGCAGCAGACAACTCGGGAAAACGCGGCTGAGAGCGTAGGTTTACCGCACTGTCCCTGCGGCTTCGTCGAGCTCGTTCAGCGCCGTACCAGTATACCGTCGAGCGTAGAGACTATACAGAGATGCTTGCTCTAGCCCACGCGAGTTCAGGAAACCGACGAGAACATAGTGACATACACTCGCCGCCTCGCGTGCACTCCGCTGTCGCACGCAGCAGACAGCTCGGGAGGCCCAGCGAATCGGAAGGCGCGATTTAGTCACGTGTGCTCACCGCACCAATAGGCTCACGCGAGGGGGCTTTTTTTTTAAGTGGATTCGCGGCGTGCATACTGAATGGACAAAAACAAGCGCGACGGGATATAAAAGAAAAAGGGCGGCTCTTTTGAGTGCGACCAAGACGGCTGCTGTAGCAAGCGTAGAACGGCAACACCACGGCGCTGAAAAAGCCTGTTTTTTCACGCATCCATCGCCAAAAATTCAGCTCACTAACGTCGCAGACACTACTCTCATGGCTAAATTACCAATCTAAGATGCGTGAAAATTAGCGATATTATGCAGCGATAGTGTGAGAATTCAAATACAGTAGAACCCCGCTGATACGCTTTTCACGGGACTGCCAAAAAAAAAAAAAAAAAATCATGGTAGCCGGGAAACGCAAAAGCCGAGAAACGCGAAAAATTGAGAAATAAGAGTAGTGGTGAACTGCGCATAATTCTATTTTAATTCTTTCGCTTGAAAAAATCATGCAGTGTTGCCTGGCGCATCTTCTCACGCTCGACAAGCACATGGCGTTTTTCAAGCCCCTGTAGTGCCATGTGGCTCTCGCCATCGTCACTGGTGCGCACATATCTTCGCAATAAATCCAGTGCCACTACGGCCGATGAGGACGGTGGCTCCGGTATACGCTCTACCTCCTCCTCAACTTTCTCGTCACTGGCGCACGGATCGACGCACTCAGCCATGATGTCGTCGACGGATAACACCGCAGAGGTGACAACGGCGTCGTCAACAGAAGCGTAGTCACGTTACGCGATTCCACTGGCACCAACAGTCTCCGTGGCAGTGTTTAGTTCGTCGCAGTCTGCGAACGCACTGTCTTCAACAGCTTCTGTTGTGTCATCTGTGCGCATACCGAAACGCTTGTTGAAGCAGTGTTCCAACTGTAGCAGCAGTGACGGCACTCTGCGCCGATGCTAAATAATGCATGGCACCTAAGATGGTGGCGCCTGCCGGCTGCTGCCCACGCTCCAGGCTGACCAGGGACCGCTTTACAATGCACTTGCGGTAGAAGTGCTTTACATTTTTTATTATTCCAGTGTCCAAGGGCTGAAGGTGGCTCGTGGTGTTGGCAGGAAGAAAAACTACCTTTACGTTCCGCAGAAACGAAATGTCCTTGGGATGTGCGGAGCAGTTGTCAAGAAAAAGAATGACTTTTCTGTTTTGGCAGCCCATCTTAGAGTCCATGTATCTCAAGAACTCCTCAAAAAGTGAACACGTCATCCACGCCTTGGTATTATTGTTGTAGTGGCAGGACGGATATTTTTAAGGCAGTGTGGGTTTCGAAACTTTCCTTTCAATCACGGTTTCATCATTTCCGAACCATCGGAGTTGCAGCACAGCAGCACCGTTTGTCGTTCCTTGCTGCATTTTCCACCGTGGCAAGCCTCGCCTTTTAGGCTCAGCGTCTTAAAGGGCTGTACCTTGAAAAAAAAAAAAAAAAAAAAAAAAGGCCTGCTTCATCGGCATTGAATAAGTCTGTCGGCTCGTAGTCCTTTATAATAGACACCACGGTCTCTTTCCAGGCCTCAACAATCTCCGTGTCCACGCTTACAGCCTTTCCGTTGACAGTGCGGTAGCATAATACATGTCTGTTTTTGAAATGGTCGCTCCAACCGTTAGATGCACAAAAACCGTCGATACCGAGCTTGTCGGCAATCTCGAGTGCCTTCTCTCGCAGGATGGTACCGTCGAAGTTAACTCCTGCGGCCTTGGCTTGTTTGAACCATTCGAAAACGGCCTCGTCAAGCTGCACGTGCTCCGAATTCCAGGCTTGCTTGCACTTGACGTAGAAGGTTCGGGCATTTTCTTTAAGTTCGATCCGTTTTGCAACGATGGAGTTCAAGGTGGAAGGCGTCAGTCCTATCTCCTTTGCTATGCACACCTTCTTCCGCGTCGGGTTCTCTTTCACAAGGCGGAGGATGTTCAACTTCTCTTGCAGCAAAAGTGATTTCCGCTTTCTTGATGCCATCCTGTTTGAAGACTATTTGGAGCGTTGGAAGTGTAAAGGCACTATGCTGCACACTCGTATAACCTGCGCAACAACTGACACGAAACAAAGGCAATGCGAGAAGACCGCAGCAAGCACGAGTAGCACGGGGGCGCATGAACAATGGTGATGGCGATCGGACTATACCCTTTGAATCGGACCGCCTGCGCGACCCAGTGGCGATAAGTATAAGCCAGCGTGACATCCAAAGAAAACAAGAACAGGTCTCGGAGACCTTACTTTTACAGATGCCAAAACCAATTTTAGGGCACCAACGCGTCATAGTCACAATCTTTCTTAGAGTGCAAATACAGATCTCAAAGGTCATGCTTTTGCTGGCATGAACCGAAAATACATCATAGGTGTTGCCTTCGGCACTTTGGGCGGCTAATCCCATCGTCAAGCCAAGCTACATGAAAGACAACATGGCCGCTCGGGCTGGCGCGTCGAGGCACTTCGCAACGTATGATGCGGGAACGGTCCCACAGTTGCGACGCAGCAGCGGGGTTCCCAATGCATTGGATCCTCTGGGAGCTGTGCCGGGACCGGCCGAAAACGACGTAACAGTCGACAAAACGCAGCACACGGGAACGCAACAGCGGGATTTTACTGTATAGCATTTTCAAAAAATCGTGTTTTTTTGCAATTTTCGGTCTCAAAGACCCACTTCTGCCCTTAATTCAATGTTCACAGTGGTAGGGCATGCATTTAATTTTGGCAACGACGGCACACCATGAGATGCACTCTCGAGGTCAGTGTATACCATTGTTAGCTGAATAGTTATGCCACGTTCTCAGCAAGTACACTATCCCAAGGTCTTACTGTACAAAGTGTGGGGGTGCTGACAACCCCCTGTAAAGTCGTCTGCGCCGCGTGGCGCACGTGTCTCGCCCCGAGGCTTTATTTTGGTGGTGACCACCGCCAGGCGATAGATGGCGTTGTGTTCGCTTTGAGTACCACAGTTGGTAGTGTGGTAGCGCCGGCGGTGGCCCCTGGCGGAAGGCAGGCCTTGGTGGCGGGCGAGCGTTGAGCGAGTCTCTTCTGGCGCGTGGCGGCTGCCGCGAACGGTTGTCTGTCGCGTGGGCCCCCCGGTGCTCGGCACCGCGGGCTTCGCGCCGGGGTCCCACGTGGAAGGTCAGGCGTTGGCGACGCCGCCTTGGGTATGTGCTAGTGTGTTGGGTGTGTTAGTGTGTGTTTATCATGTTATTGTGTGTTTAGTGTGTCCCTGCGTTATGTTGTTTGTATGGTTTAGTGTTAATTGAAATTGTTGTATCATTCGGCGGACGATATCGTCGTCTAAATTAGTTAATAAATGTATGTATGTTGTGTGCTTTGTACCGACCGCGTCAACTGTGTCCGTTCACTTCAAGAGCGTGGCGTGGCGAGGCGCGCGTTCGCCTCGCGGAGACCGTACACTGGCTGCCCAACGTGGAGCTCTTGGAGTATCGGACGACAGTTTTTGCGGTTCAGTACAGGGATTTTGTTAGAGCCGGAGTAGAGTAGGCCTAGGGGGGACTTCTTTGCTAGCGTCGGTGGTGTGCTTTGTTGAGAAGCGAGGAGATTGGTTTTGTAACGTGTTTCAATTTGTCGGCAAGTTGACTTTTTATTTATTTATTTTTTGATCGCAAGTGTTGTTAATTTTTTGTTTTTGTTAGTTTTCAAAAACGTTGTTGAATTAGGACGAGAGCCATGCGGTCCGCATCCTGGGGTGAGCAAGGCCTAGAGCACGTGGTCTGTAGGCCAGGCCCGAAGCGAGTGAGTACGGAAGCCTCGTGGGTGGTCCGATTTTCTGTGAATAGCTTCTTCTATCTCTTTGGGCTCAGGGAGCCGGGCGTCGTTGCTGACTTGTATTGCGGCTCGACGCCGAGGCATCGTGACACCGCCCGGGGCGGTGGACGCCGATCGCTCGGTAAGCTGCTGTGTGCGGCGAGCGATAGGGCCACCTCACAGAGTGGACGTCTCCTCGCGGCTGCCTCTTCTGCGCCTAGGCTGGGTGCTGGGTGGATGCCGGTTGTTGCCGAGCGACTCATTAGGCCTAAGGCTCTGCGCAGCCGCCTGTCGCACATGGCACTACTAGGTGGATCGTGGCGTTGAGGTGTTGCGCTCCGCTTCCCTCACTTTTTTTCTTGCGATGCATGAGTTAGGAAAAGTGATTTTTGTTTTATTTTGATGGGCGTCTCGGCCACCACCGATGTATTAGCTAGCAGTACTGACCAACGTACCACGTGGACGAAAAGCTCCAAGCTCCCTTCCCGAGGACCTGCTCGATTGTTTTCTTCCAAGTTTTTTGTTGTTATTGATGTATTCAGCGGGAGGGATGTCATCCACGGCCGGCTGTCCTGCACATCGTCAGCGTCGCTGGCCAGGAATGCGGTCGTGAGGTCGGGCGATAGAGATGCCTGGGACCTGCGCAACTACCTGCAGTCCGGCGCCCTCGCGAGTGCTGGTCGCAACTGGAAAACGTGTCGGCGCTAGCGACGGTTCGTCGCGCCGACGGCAACGTTGCTGTTGCGGGGGCCGGTACTGAGGTGAAGTCTAACCGGACAGTGCAGCAGTGTCGACCAGCGGCGGTGTCGTGGTGCAAGGACATTATGGTCGTGCGATATCATTTTTTTTGTTAAAGCTTGTGTAGCTAATTTTTGGTTTCGGGATATGGTTTAATTTAAGGTTGGGGGAATGTGGGGGTGCTGACAACCCCCTGTAAAGTTGTCTGCGCCGCGTGGCGCACGTGTCTCGCCCCGAGGCTTTATTTTGGTGGTGACCACCGCCAGGCGATAGATGCCGTTGTGTTCGCTTTGAGTACCACTGTTGGTAGAGTGGTAGCGCTGGCGGTGGCCCCTGGCGGAAGGCAGGCCTTGGTGGCGGGCGAGCGTTGAGCGAGTCTCTTCTGGCGCGTGGCGGCTGCCGCGAACGGTTGTCTGTCGCGTGGGCCCCCCGGTGCTCGGCACCGCGGGCTTCGCGCCGGGGTCCCACGTGGAAGGTCAGGCGTTGGCGACGCCGCCTTGGGTATGTGCTAGTGTGTTGGGTGTGTTAGTGTGTGTTTATCATGTTATTGTGTGTTTAGTGTGTCCCTGCGTTATGTTGTTTGTATGGTTTAGTGTTAATTGAAATTGTTGTATCATTCGGCGAACGATATCGTCGTCTAAATTAGTTAATAAATGTATGTATGTTGTGTGCTTTGTACCGACCGCGTCAACTGTGTCCGTTCACTTCAAGAGCGTGGCGTGGCGAGGCGCGCGTTCGCCTCGCGGAGACCGTACAAAAGGCACCAATATTCTTCAATTGATCTATATGCACATCTTGAAATTGCACATTATGCCACCTAAATGTTGTAGCTAAGAGTCTAAACTCTGTAAGAGTGCATTACCTGACTTCTTCGTTGTCCTCAAACTCACTGAGACAGATGGTGCACTTCTCCACGTTGTCCTCACTGTCACCACCACTTCGTGGAATCTGGAGAGAAATGTTACATTCGTTATCACGAGGCAGGCAGCTAGGCCTAAATACAAGCGAGCATGAAAAGCCTTTTGTATCCATGCTGCATCCTTCTGGCGACTACCTATTGTCAAATAATCAATCCATCACTCAGTGGAATACACAAATTCTACAGAACCAAATTGCATATATGGAGCAAGTGATCAGCATTCTCAACTAAGGATTAGCAACAGTAGCCCGTGGTTTCAGAGGGGTGGATGAAATCTACACTTACACATGTATAAATAGGGAAGTAACTAAGAGTCAAAGTCTGATCAAGCAATAATTTGTTTATACAATTTCAATCTAAAATTAATTTATTTGTTTTTAAAATTTCAAGTATGCCAATGTGTCAGCATTTATGCAAGCAGCATCCCTAGTGTTGGTTGCTTGTTCTTTCAGGCAATTATTTGCAAGAGTCAGGAAACTCTAGGCCATCTTTAATAGCCTTTTCCCCATTCTTGCAACTCCATAGCACATTACCACATATCATCTAAATTTTAGAAGAATAAACGAACAGACTTGACATGTTTTACAAGAAATTATTCTTACGACCTTGCTACAGGGGCAAACCTACTATAACATTTAGCGAATTCAGTGCTAGTGGCACGCTGTCAGATTGAAAGGTTTCAACATCGGCAGCTTAGAGAGCTAACGAGTGAGTGTGTTCTATGAGCTTGCCTTGCTGCATTAAAGTATACAACGCCAAGTATAAATCAAAGTCGGTAGCACCTGTCTGAACACTGTGATAGAAGCAGACACCTTGCACAAGTTTGCCTCGGATGCCATTCCATGTTTTTCCGACTAGCAATCGAAGGCATCTGTTATGAGAGAAATTGGCGAACACAACGTATATGCAGCCTATGAGCACAGAGTCGTAATTCATTAAATGTGCACCCGCCATGGCACTCCAGCTGTTCACCACACGTCGTGTCATCATATTCCATTAAAAAGAATCTAGTTTAAATGCACCACTTTCAACTTTTAAAGTAAAACTGCATTAATGCCAACTCAGTTATTTCAAAATTCTACTTAATCCGAAATATTTTCGTGGTCCCCTAATTCGTAATGTAATACTGAGTGGATAATTTGAAGGGGCAGGATGCACCAGTGCAGTTAATTAGAAAACTATGGGTGCCACCTGCTAATTCCTGATAACGATTGCACCGAATATCCGCGGAAACGATGGCCTTCAAGAGCCACAAGGCAATGCAATGTGGCAATACTAATGAGCGCCAGCTTCAGCATCCCATCCTTGCTACTTCCAGCAAAGTGTCTCGTGGTCAGCTGTAATGTGTGCCTGCGGAAAACAAACTTCACTGCAATATAGCAGTGACGCACCGTGCGAGCAGCTCATTGCATGATTCTAGCAACATTAGTGCACCATGATTTATTTATACTTTCTGGGAATAAAAATAAATTGATCAAAGACAGTTTAGCGAAATTCGCGATGTATGCGAACCTCCGATTGTGGGTTGCCCCAGCGTTCAGCGCACTTTCACTGCTAGTGAAATTCTTGCTTGCAATGCCTATTTGAAAAACTGAGCTTGAAAGTTTCAATGATCATGTTTTCCAGCGAAAATATACCAAGAATTTAATAATAATAGCCATTCTTAAATTCTTTATTTAATCAGAAAGAATGCGCGAATGATCGCCGACTCAGAGTGAGGAGCAGGTGACATGCTGCCCCTGTGTCACTACTGTGTTGCAGCAAAGACGTCTTGTTTCTGCAGGTGCGCATGACAGTCGATCATAATTCATAGCGTTTTTTTGCATTCTTCGCCCCCCCCCCCCCCCCCTAGTTGCAGCAGCGAGGCCTGGCATTCCCCTTGCATTTGGGGCAAAATTGGGACCAGGTATTACTAGAAAACATAACCATTGGAGTCACAAACTAGCCGGCACAGCAAACAACCAGCCCTGATTACTTCGAATAGTTCTAAGTTCCTTGCATCCCACTTTTTGTACTTTCCATGAATTCGAAAACCCGCTTATTTCAAAGATTTCTTACGGTCCCAGTGAATTCGAACTAACGAGGCTTTACTGTACGAGCATTTGCGATTGAAATCGAAGCTAAGAAGGATTACATTTAGCAGTCGGGATTAGCTCAGTTGTGAAAACTGCAAAATGAAGACAACCATGATGAAGAAAACTTGGGCTGGAAGCTCACGTGACACTTTTCGTACTAAAAGGAGCCTGCTGCACAAACCTGCATCAAGATCATGTGACACTTCAATAAATGCAATACTTCTAGTCAAGCCAATTATGAAGGGCTGTGGTTACCATAACCACTATAGGCAAGAGTGCTGTCACTATCAACACAATTGTGTATTGTGGCAGTATAGTTCTGAAAGTGTGCAGCTGACAGTGTCACAAACAACAAAATGGAAGAATAAAGGCCATAGAAGTGCAATTATGAAATAAGCATTGCTTCAATTGATTATTTGTTTGTTCCTAACTGCTTGTTGGATTACCAACTGGCCCAGCCTCATCTATCGTTAATGTTGATGGCCACAATAATGCAGACTTCCTTTCAGGGCGATGCTCAAGACGGTTTTGCACTTGGCGGTTGCTGCCATATGCATACAATTGTGGACAGGAGTGTTGTAGCTCGGGCGAGTCGGTCATCTATGAACTTAGCTTGTATTAGTGCAGTAGGTATTAGAAGGGAACACAACACAGACGTAAAGAAGGTAGACGCACGTCTGTGTCGTGTTCCCTTCTTATATGTGCTGCACTAATACAACCGAAGTACACTTGGTGGCACCAATGGGTTGAGTCGAAAATCTTGGATTTTCAATATTAACAAAGTTCAAAGTAACAAGCTGTCGGAATAAATGAGCACTTTTTATTCGTATCCACAATGTTAACTCAACGACAACTTTTTTTAAAAACGAATATACAGATTTGTTCACAAACCTCGGCATACCAGAACTATATTATAACCCCACCAAACAACTACACGTCAATGAAGAAACATTTATAAAAATGAGCGAAGAAAGCTTTATCAGTTAAGCAGTATATACAAAAGAAATGAGTTATCACTGCTGTTAGTTACTTCTAATTACATTGAATGGCATTAACAGCCAACATGAGCCAGTGCCGATATTACAGTTGAATCACGATAATTCGAACTTGAAGGGGGCCGAAAGTTTGTTCGTATTAAAAGAAGTTCGAAATAATGATATGAACGGAGGGCTCAACATGCAGTGGCGCATGGGCATTGAGCTAACACACAAGGAGGAAGTTTCAGAAGATTCGTTTTTTCACAAATTATAGGACATTGATCATTAATTGAAGTAATCGGTGATGCGCGTCTGCACATGTTGGCCTCTCCACGAACCAATCAATTTCGCACGCAGCTTGCAAAGCATTTCTACATCGGCTTCAGCATTCTCCCGGCAAGAGAAATTGCGTGCGGCAATGTCCAGTGCTAACAATATTTAAAGACAACAGCAACGACTGTGTCTTCGCTGCTACCCTCTCTGCCACAGCCGGAGCATGGCCAGGATGACGAGAAAGGAGGAGTGTCTCCACGCGAAAAGAAGCAGATCGGCATTTTAGAGAGAACCAACACTCTACCACAGCTTCTTCTTCTCCCCCCCTTTTTTTCCCTCTCTTCGTGCATGGGGTTGAAAGGACAAGGGTCTCTACATGGCAGGGGTGAGAAAGGGGAAAGCGTGGCACCGGCGCGTCACACATCGGCATTTGAGAGAGAGCCAACACTCCATGACAGCTTTCTTTTTTTTCCTCTCTCTATCTTCGTGTGCCGCGTTGAAAGGAGGGTCTTTATGCGACAGAAACGAAAAAGGGAAAAGCGTGGAACAGGTGCGTCGCAGATCGGCATTTGAGACAGAGCAAACATTCCGCAGCAGCCTTTTCTTTCTTTTTCTTTTTTTCCTTTTTGTGCGCAGGGTTGAGGTGTCGGAGGTGCTGTCGCGGGATTGGGCGTGGTGCTGAGAGCATTTTCGGAGCTCATTATGTTCGGATTAACTGTCGGAAGTGCTTGTGCGTACGAATGACAGGGCATTTTGAGCCATTGAAATATACATAGCTTTGACGGGACCAAAGCCTGAGTTTGAATTAACCGGAAGTTTGAATTAAGGATGTTCGAGTTAATGAGATTCGACTGCATAAGACAAACATGGCAGTCCTCAGACACCTGGCTCGATAGTTGAATGGAAGCTCATCTGGTCAGGCACAGACATGAAGACAATTAAGAGGAGATGCGAGTCGAAAAATCGCATTTTTAGCGAAATTTCTCGTATTTCTGATTTTTATTGCATTGTAATCTTCAAACCTTCTTCTTTCATCTGTGAAAATTTCAAAACAAAATTCGAACCGCAAAATGCAAAAAAATGTGTATGAAGGCATCGCAGTGGCTCGAAATTTCGTGAATTTGCGCCGATATTGGCCATCTTTGACTGCGCACTGCTCTCCGTCGCAGTGCCGCCCGCCATCGCGATCGGTTGGGAAAGTTGCGTCCGGCCTTCTTCTTACAGCTCCGACGACCGCCAGTTTTGTACGTGGGCAAAAAAAAAAAAAAAAAAAAAAACGAGGCCTTTTTATCACGTGGTTTGAGCGGTTTGAAATGCGCGGCACCCTAAGCCGCATCGCCATTGGCTACAGAGTCATTGTCAGCTGTGTTGGTGGCGGCCATCGGCATTTGGTCCGTCTGCTTTTCTGCGCGTCTACGCATATTTACACGATGACAAGCCCGAAAAAGTGCAATGTGAGACCGCAGAAGTTTCGAACGAAGCACAAGTTCAAGGGAAGGCGGCGTAAAGCGCCCAGAACGACGGCCACGAACGAGAACACGCGTACGTGTGCTGGGCCTGACGGCGGCATCGACGAGTGCACGAGCGACAGTGGCTGCGATGAAGGGATTGACGCTGCGCTTTCTTTCGTCAGTGCTTCGGAAAAGAAGCTCGGCTTCTTCGAAAAAGACGAAAGACAGCGCGATGAGGTTTGTGCAACGAGACTTTTTGTGCGACATGCCCTGCTTGCGGTATTCAAAAACTTGCCGTTCGGGAGCCGGCAGAAAAGTGCAAGGGACTTTCGTCGCTCCTCGAACTTCATTGCGAAAACAGCGAATGTTCTTTCCTGCTCCTATAAGTCACTGCGTGTTACCGCGGACGGCAGCAGCCGAGTGAGCCAACGGTACGACAGTGGGAGCTCCCGAGATAGTTTCGCTGTAAATGTGAAGGCGGTGGTGGCTGCACGCGCTGTCGGCATTGGGCATGAGCAATAGTCGAGATTTTGCTCCATTATTGGACTCCCAAAGCCAATGCACCACCGAGGATTTTTTTCAATAGCAAAGAAGGTGCACACCGCTGCCATGGCAGCTGTGAATGAAAACTTGCGCCGATCCAGAGAGTTGACGAAAGAAGTAGCAGACGAAACTGATGTGGCTGTTATGTTCGACGGCACTTGGCAGAAGAGGGGCCACAAAAGCCACAACGGGATCAGCGCAGTTATCTCCTTAGATACTGGCCTCTGCTTAGACTTCGAGGTCATATCAAATTACTGCCTGACATGCAGTAGGCACAAGGATATGGGCCCAGACGAGGAAGTGTGGCAGGCATTCCATGGCCCAGTCTGTGAAAAAAATGCAGACTGTTCCTCCCATGCCATGGAAACGGAGGCTGCAATGCGCATTTGGCAGAGAACATTGACTTATGACACCCCACTGCATTTCATGAAATTCTTGAGTGACGGTGACAGCAAAGCATATAGTGCAGTTGCAGAGTCAAAAGTCTATGGTGCTGTCAATATAGAAAAAGAAGACTGCACTAATCATGTGGCCAAGAGACTTGGCACCGCGCTACGGAAGCTGCATGTGCCATTACCACGAGGGCAGAAAATGAAAGAGCCAGCCATTCAGAAGCTCAAACATACTATCAGATTTGCCATAACAAGCAACAGGGGGAGTGTACGGGATATGTACACTGCAGTATGGGCTTCGTACTTCCACTCATGCTCTACTGACAATGCTGGCAGCCACAAGTTTTGCCCTGCAGGAACAGAGTCGTGGTGCAAACATCAACGCGCTGAAGCACTTGGTGAACCTGCACCACGCCACACACCTCTCCTGACAAAAGCACAGGGATTGGCTGTTTTGCCCATTTATAAGCGGCTAACGGATGAGAAGCTCCTTGCTCGATGCATCAAAGGGAAAACCCAGAACGCATCGGAATCCCTGAACAGCAAAATTTGGCTACTTTGTCTCAAGTCTAAGTTTGTCTCCCCAACGGTTGTCGAGACTGCCGCTGCTATGGCAATCCTGTGGTTCAACAAGGGTCATGCTACTTTCGAGCACATCCTGGAAGAGCTCAACATATACTGCAATCTAGAGATCTAGTTACTTTCAGTGATTCCCGCGATGCGAGGCGCATCAAGAGAATGTACGAGCGTCTGACAGCAGAAGCCAGGGTCCACCGTCGTCGTGGAGTGAAAAGGGCACGGCTAGAAGAGAGTGCTCGCAAGGACCGTGAGGACACAACCTATGCTGCAGGACAGTTCTAGTAACTTCCTGTGCTTTTCAAAGTTCTGTTGAACATTATGGCCAAAGATTATGCATTTCTAACAACTCTGTGATAAAAAAAAAGGTTTCAAACTTTCAAATGCGTTTTTTTTCCTTTTGCAGTTTTGTGTGATCTGTGCTTCTTATACACGCTAGTTCGTATACTTAGAATTGTCATACCTCTATGAAATTTTGCACATAGCATGATGAAGGCCCATAGAGTGCAAGTATCTATTCAGATTGTCAGTGCTGCTTGACTATGTTTTTCAAAAATTACATAACATTGAAAGCCCTTGGCAACTAGAGCCATAGTAAATTTTTCTATTTTATTATTGTATTTCACCTTTTTACACACAAAATTTATATAGTTTACAGTTCCAAAGGATCATAGTCAGCTATATCTGCATGCTTTATCTCAAATTTTTATAGGTCAGAATTGTTGCATAACAATGGCCATAATTTTGCAGTATCTGACCTGCAGAAAGAAAACCAAGCAATCTACATGAAAATAAATGACATATTTAAAAAGAGGAGAAAAAACTCTATTAGCATGCCAATTTGTGTTAAAGTCAGACTCTTATTAAAGAAAATCGTGACCAAGATTACAGTGACCAAGATTACAAACAAACGCATGCCTTTTCAACCCTTGTTAGCTTTATTCTTGTGAACATGGCTCCCATACGGGAGCTGAAACGTTGTGCTTTTATTTACTTTTAATCATAGCCAGTGTGCCATTTTAACCATAGAGTTTCTTAAATATACACTGGAGACACCTGTGGTGCCAGTGTCTATGGAAGCTGCAACGCACAGCGCTTCAGTGAGCATGGGAATGACGGGTAGTACCCGGATTCGTCTAATCTTCGTAGTTCTGGCTCCGTGTGTGTTCGTGTGGCTTGAAGGTGTTTCTTCACAAAACAAAAATAAGCAAATGTTCAGTGGTTGCGCTTCACTACCTTATTCTTTTAGGCTTACCATTTCAAATCGGGTCACAAAGTTCAGAAGGGTTCGTTCTTTCCTTCGAAACAAAACCGAAACACAGCAATAAAAGAAGCCACAAGCGCGATTTGGCGCTTACAAGCACGAAGACTAGGCAAATCCATGTACTACCCATCATTCCTAGTGTCGCTGAACGATCGCAGCGCCAGAGTCCCCCCTAGTGAATTTTAGAAAACTCTATGGTTGTAACTGGCGTTGCACCTCGCTCTGGAAGAAACGTTCACGCTTTTTTCCATTTCAGCCCCGGTGAATGTAGACGCCCTCTACCCAAGAACAAGGACTTTCTCGCACAAGTGATGGGAATAAACAGAAGGTAGAGGAAAAAAAAGAAAAGAAAAGAAGACACCAACCTTTTTGTATTTGTGGGGAAACGTGTTTCGCTCAATGGTGTTTTGCGAAGCTCCGCGGTTCACGACCATGCGACGGTGCTCAAACAACCGCATCGTTTCCTGAAAGACCAAGACGCACAATTGACATTGACAACCAGGCTTATACGAATATTCGAGCACTTTGAACAAATAGTACAGCATTCAAATTCGGTTCGATTTGTTGAATTTAAGTTCTTATTAATTTCAATGTACTTGAAATAGACGAACAGGCCAACATTAGTAAGCATGCAACCCCCAGCAAAAGCGATTTCTCTGCTATACCGTGCATACACCTATACAGGGAAAATTCGCAGAGCCCGATTTCATAGGTAAATGGACGTTTTACACTCACATAAATTCATCATTCATTAAGCTTAAAGGCTTGTTATACCAGCTGATACGTTTCGACAAAGAACAGAACATTTTAAACCCAACGTAATGTACAGGTTATCACTTTTATTCAAATGAATTTAACAAATCCTGCTGCGACTTAAAGTTACTTCCACTTTCTTTGAGCCAAAAATTTGCACATGGCTTGTTTCAATTGAAAAAATAAAATGTTCTACAGGTTAGTGGGGTCATGACAAATATACCAATTTCCTGTACAATATGCTATATATACCGTATATATTCCACTTGCATGGGATATATCAAGTTATACATAATAAATAAATAACTGTTCAATTTGAATTCAACCCGAATCTGAAATAAAAAAAAAAACAATTTGCACAAGCCTATAGTTTGCAGCATTATGTGTGGAGAACTGAACAACTGCGTCACAAATTCCAGTGAGTGCTCAGCTGTGCAAAACTTTCTGCAGGAGCGAACTTAATCGTTCACTTGCGCCAAAAGCATTACGTCTTATCTTATTAGCGAGCAAGCCAAAATAAGCTTACAATTTGAATAAAGAACTAGCATTGCAAAATGTAAAAGAAAAAAAAAAGGTCTCCTACATCGTCCATTGCACTAATCTTGTTTTATATCGGGCATTAACTTTTTGCAGACAATCTCTTCCAAAAGACATCCACAACCGAAACAGATTGAAAAAACTGAAAAGATTAGTTCCTTATTATCCAGACTACTATGACAAGGGAACACAAACACATAGTAATGTGCTGAAAAGTTAACACTGGCTCTTCCACTGGTGCTTCATTTGTGCGTAATGCCACAAAATTGAAAACGCTGCCCAAACTCACCTGAACATGCCTTGACAGCAGGGGCATGTATTGGGGCAGTGAGACATACTGAGGAATATCGGAGAGTGCTGAAATGGCATACAGGTCCGGGAACCTCTGCTGCTGCGCATGGAAAGAAAAAAAAAAAAAAACAGATTCACCCAGCTTAGAACAGATGGTCCTCCATTAAAACCGAGACTATTGACAGCTCTCTAATAACTTATGCACATACAGGGAAACTTGACATGTTCAGTATTCCAGTATCGTCAAACTCTGATATATGGAATCTAAAGAACATTACAATGAAGTTCTATACAATATAGATAGCCTGAAATGTATAACAAATTATGCATAAAAATATAGGTATTCAAGGGCTTTTTACAGCTGTTCAATTTTGTTAAATGTGGGTTCGATATATATGCAGGTTTCGCTGTATGGGTTTTAATTAACCTTGTTTAGTTTGCACAAAAAATGGACCAAAAATCACAGACAAGCCCAACTATCCGTTTTACTGTATAAGTTATTGCATAATACTGGGTTATCAGAAATTGGTAGCAACATGTCAAGCTTCGTATGTGTGGCTGAGCTTTTCATCCTGAATGAGCACTTATGCAGTTAAACTAAAAAAAAAAAGCAACGCATTCACATTAGTGCAATCGAAAATTTACTCCAGCAGTAAGGTGTATAAAAAACTATCGTAACAGTTCTCCATCAATGTGGCTGACGTTTCTGCCAACAAATCGCACCACTGATCTGGCAGTTCACATTTATGCTTCCAGACACCCAGTAATAAATACAAGTGCTAAGATACTGGCTATCAACGAAAAGAGAGAGAGAGAGAGAGAAGAAAATGTTGAAGATGGTATTGCGTAGAAAATGCTTCATGCAATGTAAGTAGTTAGCATGTTGCAGTTTCTCTGAATAGGTACACTACTTGTACAGCAAAGAATAAAATACAGAAATGTAAAGATAGGTGCTTACAAGGTTAACTCATTTGCGATTACAAGTTGTGAGGGTGTCAGTAATAGAAAACAAGCAGATATATTTTTGAATATCTTACTACAGTCGAATCTCATTAGTTTCAACAGGTTTAATTCGAACTTCCGGTTAAGGGGGGAGGCTACCCTGGAGACCGAACTTTTTTATTTTTTAAGATAACTGGATGAAACTTTCAGGGGTTGTTCACTACAATAAAACTAGCACAACTGTTAAGTTTCACGAAGCTGTGTTTCTTAGTTCCAGAGTTATTGAGGTTCAGTGGGTGCTTCACATGGGTGCCTGAGGAAGAGTCGTGAGAAATCCCAGGACATAGTAGAAAGCTGAAATTCATTGTGGTCATTCCTTGATAGCTATCCCAGGGCGCTACAAAGCCGTTTTTTTTTAATTCCCCCTCCCCCCAAAAAAAATTTTCACGCAACTTTGAATTTGATGTAACCAGTAATGACCAGATTCATCAAAAATTAATTGTTTATTATAAATTAACAGCACTAATTTTCAAAAAAAGGAGCTTTTACGCCCTTGCAAGGTCATTCAGGAACAGAATAAAAAAAACGGCACACAAATCTGATGAACGGTTTTCGAGTTCTTGCTTTCCTCAGCACCACAACTAGCAAAAAAATCCGTTCTGAGAAAACAGGCCGAGAAAGTTCAAAACACGTGTTTTCTTCAAAAAGCTCCAGCACAGTAGCTAGAAGTGTCCTGGCGCACTCTTTTCTTCTTTTGCCTGGCCTCCATCTTCTCTTGGTGTCTTTTAGAATTCTTTTTTAGGCGTAAAGTGTCTTTTTCACGAGCTCGCTGGATGGCCAGATGACCTGGTTGAAGTCCAATGGAGTCCGATATCACTTGGGTTGCTTTGCAGCAGCCGGCATTGTAGCGCAGCACTGCTTCATGCAGTGCTGTTTCTACCGCGATCAAGGATGAGTGTTGTTCCTTCGGCATCAGAAACCACAGAATGGAGTGGAATGATTCTGATGCATTTTGAGTCTTCGCTCCCAGGCAGCGCTGAAGAAGCGACTTTTGTGACAGTCTTTCGTAGATGGGCAGCATAGCTGCAGCGACATAGTCCGGTAGGCTGTGTTTATGTTTTGGCTGTGGCTCACGCTTTGCCTCTGCAGCTCTATGGCGGCACCACGATTGAGCCCCCTCTGGGCAAAGTTCATGGTGAGGGTCCTGGTCAGTTGATGTGACGTGGTGATATGTTGCCATCACTGCACGCTGCATGGCTGTTAGGTCAGTTGAATTGTTTCTCAGGGCCCAACCATAATATCCTGTCAGCTTTCCAATGAGGGCTTTAGTCAGCTTCCCCTTCCCACTCAGTGGCTTATCACTTTTCTGCACAATGTTTCGAAGAGCACTTCCAATCCTTTTCTGAACATGGTTCAGACATTCTTCTTTTACAATTGGCACTAGCCCGTACACATTCTCTTCTGTGAGGGCAGCGAAGGTACGGCTGTCTCCGTCGGACACAGGAGTGGTGTACCGCAGGCCATGCTTGGATACAGACCGCCCAAAGAGAGTCAAGCCTGCCTCCACTTCCATGCTTCCCGATTTTGCGACTGTGTTTTTCTGGCAAATGTGGTGCTTCTGCCAGCTTTCGTATGCTGCATCTCCAGGTTTGGGCCCTGTTTGGCATCCAAGGCAGTGGTTTGAAAGAACTACAGCATCCGAGATGAGACCTGTAAAGAAGTCAATTACCGATCCCACTCCGATGTGTGATGTGTGACCCCGCTTATGCCATGTGCCATCGTACACTACGGTGATGTCCTTGCAGAAGCTGGGGTCCATTTCTTTATATGTTTTGATCACTGCTGTGGCAGAATCAGCATAAAACTTCTCCAAAGCGGTGGCCTCTGGCTTCCTGAACGTCTCTTTCAAGTGCTTTTGAAACGTCTTGTGGTGAAGACCTCTGTAAGAGACGTTCATGGCAGCCCAAAAGTCATTAAGAGCTGTTTGCCCCTTGCCTATTTGCTTTATAGCCATTATGGCGCGGACATTTACATCGAAGGCCTGCGTGTCCTTTTTGCGGGGTGATGTCCATAATTTATCGACGGTGCCACAAGAGGCGCACACGACTTCAAGTTTTGTTGCAAGTCCAAGCTTGGTGCTCTCTCGGACAGTCATAGCACCTTTCAAACATTCTTTGCACACTGTGCGGCTAAGCATGACGTTAAAGATGTTCATTTGAACGAGCGAAAAATGTTTGCCCTCACTTGTCACTGCAGATGCAAGAGCCGGCTGCATCAGTTGAAATTTCTTCTGCGTCGCCGGCGTAGACTCGAGTTCAGCGCGAACGGCGTCGCGAGGTTTCGCATTTGCATTGATTTCTTCCTTGGTTAGGAAACGCGTCCGCAGATGAAGCGACGGTCCACTCACGCTTGATGGCGGCACCGATTCAGACGAAGTGATGGGTCCGGCGATATCAGAAGCACTCGGTGTCACGCTCGATGGCACCGATTCAGACGAAGTGCTGGTCCGGCGATATCAGAAGCACTCGGTGTCACACTGGATGGCATCGATTCGGAGCACGTGTCGAGCCCGGCGATCTCGGAAACACTCGGTGCATTTGCGGCTCCAGCCACACTCGATGTGTCGGATTCTCGACTGGCGACAGCCGACAACACAGTTCCGTCGCTGCAAGCGTCTACGCAGTCGGCACCCGCAGCAGAATAGCGGAATTTCGATGATCGTACAAGCCGCATAGCGCGCCTCCGCGCACCGGACTTCCGCACTGACTTCGGCTTCGTTGCCGGCATCGCCCGCAACAACAAAGACGAAAGGCACAGAACTAGTGCAAAAAAAAAAAAAAAACGAGAGAAAATGATCAAAAAGATAGCACAAGGCGAAGAGCGGCTCGTAAGCAGACGTCTGTCGAGGCAGACGGAGCAGAGAGCAACAACGAAGCGAGCGCGCTGGACGCGCCATCGAGAGGAGCGACCGCCCCCGCTGCTGCACAGCAGCCAATGGCGGGCACGCTTTCTCCCGCGAGATATGAATGCGCTGCTCTAGCCAATCAGCGCTCCGCATCGCATCGCGGGAAAACGCCAATAGCGTCTCAACTGTGCTGCCGACGCCATTTTGCAAGGCGGCGAACGAGAGAGAAAGAATTCACGGTCAAAACAACACCAAGATGGCGCGGGACGACCGCATGGTCCGGGAATGGCGCGCGCGCAAAGTTTGGTTTGATTTCGGGATTTGCGCCTGTTTTGGACGCCGCCGCGGCCTCGAAAATAGTATTTTTTTGCACTTTGCGGTTGAATTAGGTGCTGATAATTACAGAATAGGTAGTTTATGAGACATACAACCCAAAAATGTGGTTTTTCAAAAACCGACTTTTTCGCGATTTTTCGGTTTTCAAGGGCCGCGTCCCCCCTTAATTTGAACTCCCGCTGAGGTCCCGTCGAAGCAATGTGTATTTCAATGGGTGAAAACGCCCTGCAATTCGAACGCGCAAGCATCTGTGACGGTTAATTCGAACCATTCCGCTTCAAAAATGCCCTCAGTACAGCGCCCTATCCTGCGGCGGCACCTCTGACACCTCAACGCTGCGGGCGAAGAAAAGAAAAAGGAAAGAAAAGGCTGCAGTGGAATGTTTGCTTTCTCTCAAATGCAGAGCTGCGACGCGCCTGTGCCATGCTTCCCCCTTCTCCTTTCAACGACGTGTGCGAAGAGAGAAAGAAAAAAGAGAGAGAAAAGAAAGCAAGCTGCCGTACAGTGTTAGTTATCTCTCAAATGCCGATCTACTCCCCACGTGGAGACGCTCCTCCTTTCTCGTCACATCTGGCCACGCTGCGGCTATGACACAGAGGGTAGTAGTGGAGACGCAGTCGTTGTCCTCGTCTTTAGAAAGTGTCGCCCTGGACATTGCCGTGCGCAACTTCTCTTGAAAGGAGAATGCTGAAGCGGAAGTAGAAATGCTTTGCAAGCTGCGTGCGAAATTGATTGACTCGCTGCAAGGCAAACGTGTGCAGACACGCATCACCGGTTATTTCAATTAATGACGGATGTCCTGTAATTTGCGATTTGCAAGTTTTCTGAAACTTCCCCCTCATGTGTTAGCTCAATGCACATGCGCCACTGCATTGTGAGCCCTCCGTTCATTTAGCTTTAATCAATTCGAACTTTTAATTCGAACAAATTTTCGGGCCTCTTCAAGTTCGAATTATCGAGATTCGACTGTACAACCACACAAAAAAGAACAAACCCTGAGACACCCGGGAAAAGAAGAAGGGAAAGAAACGAACTTATCGTGACTACATAGCACATGGGCAGGCAACATCAAAACATCTCTACTCCTAATGCAAAGCAAATGTTTGTAAATTCTATCGCCTTCTTCACGCATATTGCCTGCTACATTGACAATGGTGCCGGCTTGTTCATCCCCCCCCCCCCCCCCCCCCGAGTTGGCAGATAGCATTAGTCTCCTCGAAACACAGAATGCAACAAGACACATGGCGACGAACAAAAATTATGGTATAATAAACATTCACGAGTGAAACCCCAGTTTGAAATTGGCTCGCGCACAAACGCTCAACTTACGATAACTTTTATTCAAATGGGTTCAGAACAGTCACCGAACAGTAAGAACAGTTTACCGAAATGAGTTCCGATTCTTGAATACTGCAATAAGCAAATTTATGTGTAACTTCTAAAAATTTATTTGTAAGAAAGATGTTGTTCCGCAAACCACACAAGAAATCCTTTGTATTTTAGTCTTGAACTACAGATTACACTAGAAAAATAAATATCGGCATACTAGAAATGAGCACAGCAATACAGATAAACTTAGCAAGGTTCATTGAAATTGATCAAAAAATTTAAAAAAATAAAAAAAAATCTAAAGCTGTGTAGACCCTTTACCTCAAAAAAATGCAGCCATTGTAGACAGCACTGTTGAGCTTAGCAGTGCACTGTTGAGCTTAGCAGTGCACTGTTGAGCTTAGCAGTGTTGAGCTTAGCAGTGCAGCTTAGTCGCTAAGCTGTCAAGGCAGATTGCTGGTGTCACCTCGAAGACTGTTGCTTCCGAGATGTCAGTGCACGAGCTTTGAGTGTAACACTTCATTTTCTTTTAGCTTGTTGCACATGCGGATTTAGACACAATTGCACAACGAATGTGGCAATGCCCAGCACGTTGCAGCAAGTCGGACAAAGCGTCATCACTCACCACATTATGGGGCAGGGCCAACGTCAAGGGCGTGAAGGAGTGCAACTGCGGAGGCGTTGGTGGGTGGTGGTAGTGGTGCTGGTGAATGTGATGATGCAGGTGGGCGTGGCCCCCACTTGCCTCCCCAGCGCTAAAATATGGAAGGGGTCAACAACAAGGAATCAACACAGGTATATATCCGCTGAACCCTCGGAGAATGGAAAGCTCCTATATCAGGGTCAATGCTCATGTGGAACAGCCACCTATAATATAATTAGTTTCGTACTTGAATTTTGCACCACTATTCATCTCTCAGTTTTCATTGAATTCCTGCCAAACAGAACATATTGCACTTGTCCATTCCATTTCCACCTGCAAGCTCCAATTTAGTAGTTGGCATAACAGGCCACTGAAGAGCAACCGTAATTTATCTAACTGGACAAATAAAGCAGCAATTGTTCTGAACCAATTAGAGTATTGAACAAAAAAATTCTGTAATAAAAAATTTTTTTGACGATTTACTTGGAAATCATAACATCATAGCATGGCTGGCTAGACGAATGCCTGCTGTTATGAGAAGGGCTAAGGGTCTTGAGACTAGCAGGGCATGGACACATGCTTCAATCAACAAGAGACATAATTCGTTTTGTTTCATTCTATTTTTTTCAGAGTGAGCTTTGAGAAAAGTAGGGACCCCGTCTGCAGATGCAGTCAGCACGTTGAGTGCCCCACAGTGGAGATTATGTGCCTTGAACCTTTTCTTATGCTGAAACACAATTTTTCAAATGGGGTCATTCACGGACGATGTAGGTGCTCTGAGCATATCCCCCGCAGGAAAAAAAAAAGAAAAAAAAGGCATTCCCGGCGTAAGCAGCCTAAACCACCTTGAGAGCAGCCTGACAACAGAGCCAGAGGGGCGAGAACAATACTCCTTGCCGGAGTGCCAGTAGGCGTTACGTGCGTGCCCGCAAGTGTTCTCTGACCTCAACAATACTTCCTTCACCACTGCAACGTCACAAGTGTATCCCCTGTCTACTTTAAGCAGCAGAAAATGTCGGCTGCACCAGGCTACTCGAATGAACACGCACCCTTACTTTAAAACCAAGTTAATATATCTTCTAGACAACGCTCCCCACTAATAATCGGTCAGAGGGGGCCCCACATACAGCAGTGTCAAACAACACAAGCATCTAGAGTCTCCAAATTTGGTGTCAGGAATCCTTTAAGGGGGGACACGGGTCTTAAAAAGCCAAAAATCGCAAAAAGATCGAACTGACGTTTTCGGAATCTGTACCTATTTTTGCACATATCTGAGAAGTTTCTAGCTTCTCGCGTCATTATTTCTGGTGCAAAATGAATTTGTAACATTCCTATGAGATTAATGTGAGCGCAAATTGATGCTAAATTCGGGCTTTTTCCATGCCAAACTGTTGCCGTTACACACAAGCCATTGTGTTCATCTTGGTCTCGTTTGGAAGGGTCGTTCTTCATGTTCAATTTCCCGCCACCGCTGGCTCGCCTTGCTCATTGGTATTTTAGCAAAAACGCGTCATTGAGAAGCACTAGCGTGCGATTCAATTGGCTGCTTGGGGCACGTGACAAAACCTAGGCATCAGATTGGCCAAGGGACGCTTTCGGCGTCTGTTTCACCATCGTGACGCGCTCGGACATGCGCAATTTTGTCATAGTGCTACTAACTGCCTGCGGCAGTAAGGAAGTTCCATGCTGCAGTAATTCATGAAGCGGGTGTGGCGGTCGTTCGTTCGCTTTGAACTTCAGAAAGAGTTCCACTATGGCTCAGGACAACAAAGATAACGATCTCGACACTGTCAACGGGGGTCGCCGAGTCACCGGTGTAGGCCTAACTCACGTACGAGCTCGTTGGTTGCCGACAACGTTACTGAGAACAGCTGTGTTTTGCAGCCTCATCAGTTAGAGGACGGCAAGTAAAAATCAGAAGTGAAGCTACAAGAGATATCAATCTTTGTAGTGACGGAACGGAAGCGCAGTCTTATCACTAAACGCGCCGATACCGCGGTCTCCCCCTCCTCCCCCCCCCCCTGACGAAAGAACCTGGCGGCGGGTCGTCACAGTGGAGTACGCCGCGCGTCGACGTTCAACAGAAAGTCAATCCGTTCGCGGTGAACATGCTCGCCGCCCCCGCAATAGAGGCTATTGGCAACTGTTAGACTGCTTTTAATGTTGTGTTCGCAACGTTGTTGCGATCTCCGCTCGAAAATGCGGCAGTCTTACGTGAAAAGGAAACTAGCACCTCGGCACTCGCGTAGCCTCGAAATTGATGAGCGAGGGAGCAACTCTGGTTCGCGACATTCACAAGTAACTCATTCTGGACAAGCCGGGAAACATCGCTGTGTTATTCCACGTATCGCGGATGACGCATGCACATTTTTCGCACATCGCCGTCAGTACAGTCACCGAACTGATAAGCGGCCTCGCGGCAGACGAGCACACGGCGACAACTTGCTACATTACTAGAAGAAACGACACGCTCGTGCAAACAATCAGTTTTATTGCATTCCCGGTGCATATTAACTGACTAAAAGTATGTGTGTCATGATATTTTTCCCACGGAACGGCGAAATAAAGTTTTAACAGCATTAATCTTGAAGCACAGATTTTGGCCACTTTCTACTGCTTGTTCGGTAAAAGTAAACCTAGGACAGCTAGAGCTGTAACCGTTTTTGCACAATGTAGCTAAATGTGCACAAATGTGCACATTTTCAATGGGCAGCTTCATTTTTTTTTATTTTAATGTAAAAATTTCTGTATTTGGTTACATGCAATGAACTTTACTGTGCTGTAATTTGAGAAGTACTCGTTTAAGGGAAGACGCGGGACGAAAAGTCGCGGTTTTCCGGAAAATTTTCACTTTTTTTTTCCGGCTGTATTGGCATCCTTGGACTATAATCTATTACTTCTGAAAATATCAAGCTGAAATTCGCACGAGAAATTATCAAAAAATGCTTCCAAGTGGGCAGCGGTGACGCGAGAAATGCGCGAAAAACGGCGAAGTTCGCGTCGTCCTGTTGCGAAAACGACGCGTTGGCCGCCATTTGCAATCGTGCACGCATGCTGCGAAGGCCGTATCCTTCATAATCCACTAGTAGCCAGTCTCGTGCCTTCACGCAGAATAAACAAAAAACGAAAAAAAACAACGCGTACGTTGCGCGTGTTGAATATCGCGGCACACAGCGCGAGGCCGCCATTGGACGGCGGTGCGCTCCACGCTCCTCCCCCTCCTATCTCTCCGGCAAAAGAGCGAAGCCTCGGACGTCGCGATCGAGTTTTTCTGCGCTTCTCTGCATTTTTGCGTCATGGCAAGCCCGAAGAAGTGCAGTTCAGATAATCGAAAGTTCAGAACTCGCCACAAGTATCGAGGGAAACGGCGTCAGACGCTTCGGAAAGCGACAGCGAACGACGATGTCGCCCCCGACCAACGCCCCGACGCTCCGACTTCGGATAGGCCTAACACCGTCACCGAACCCTGCGACAGTGGTTGTGAAATAGCCGCTGCCGTGGAATTCGTCAGTGCATCCCAAAGGAAGATTGGATTCTTCGAGAGTGAACGTAGACCGGTAGATGCTGCTACTGCGAACACGCTGCTTTGCGAAATCGATGCGCTGACGGCACTTGTGGCGGGTGCGCAATGCCCAACCTGCCGCGAACGGAAGCTCGGCGTGCGAGAGGCAGCTGGAAAGCGCAAAGGACTTTCGGCATTCCTCGAACTGTGCTGTCAAAATTCTGATTGCCCTGAATCTGCACTTTCGTTCACGCACACGTCGAGACGTACTGCTTCGGCCGGGAACCAAGGAACGAGCGCTCGTTTTGACAGCGGCAACTCGCGTGACAGCATTGCTGTAAACGTGAAGGCAGTTCTGGCAGCACGCGCTATAGGCGCAGGCCACGACCAACTTTCACGATTTTGTGCGATTCTCGGTCTTCCGAGCCCGATGCATCACAAGACATTCAACGGCATTTGCAAGAAGCTCCATGGTGCGGCGATGACGGCAGTGAGCAAAAACTTGCACCAGGTAAGAAACATCACGAAGGACGCAGTCGGCGGCAGAGATGTGCCAGTCATGTTTGATGGCACCTGGCAGAAAAGAGGTCATAAAAGCCACAATGGAGTGGGCACAGTCGTGTCCCTGGACACGGGGCTCTGCCTCGATTTTGAAGTTCTTTCGAACTACTGCCATGCTTGCAGTATACACAGGGACCTTGGGGAGGATGAAGAGATATGGCGAGCTTTTCATCTTCCAGTTTGCCAAAAAAACACTGACTGCTCATCCCATGCAATGGAACCTGCGGCAGCTGTCAATATACGGCAGAGGACCTTGTCTTATGAAACTCCACTGCGATTCACCAGCTTCCTAAGTGATGGTGACAGCAAGGCCTACACTGCAGTCTGCGAGACAAATGTATACTGTGACACCCCCATTGACAAAGAAGAGTGCACGAACCACGTTGCAAAGCGCTTGGGCACTGCCCTACGGAAATTGGCAACGCCACTGCCACGAGGCGAAAAACTGAAAGATGCGACAATAATAAAACTACCAACATATTACAAGATCGCCATCACGAGCAACAAGGACAGTGTCCGAAATATGTACACTGCCATATGGGCATCGTATTTTCATTGCTGCTCCAGTGATGGTGCCAGTAGCCACAACTTTTGCCCCGCGGGACCAAATTCGTGGTGCAAGCACAAGCGTGTGGAAGCACTGAGGGAGCCTGCACCACGCCACACCCCACTGTTGACGAAGGCTCAAGGATTGGCAATTATGCCTATATACAAGCGCCTTACAGAGGAGAAACTCCTTATTCGGTGCCTTCATGGCAAGACACAGAATGCAGCCGAATCGCTGAACAGCAAGATATGGCTGCTATGTCCAAAAACAAAGTTCGCCTCCAGAACAACTCTGGAGACAGCCACCGCTCTTGCTGTACTCTGGTACAACAAAGGCCACAGGGGCTTTGAAGAAGTGCTCGAAGGCATTGGAATTCTCCACTCACAAGATCTGGCCACACATGGTAACCACTGTGACGTCATGCGCATCAGGAAGATGAACCTGAAGCAAACTGCAGAAGCGAGGGCACACCGTCGCAACACAGCGAAGAGAGCTCGTGTTGAGGACACTGACCGCAAGAGCCGTGAAGGACCAAGCTATGGTGCAGGGGACTTCTAGACACTTGCAGTGCATTCAAGGCAAGGTACTTTTCATTGTGCCCCAATTTGATGCAAAAAGAATGATTTCCTAATAAATGTCAACTTTGCGAACTTTCAAACTTGTTTTTCTCATTTTCATTTTTTCTGACAGTTTCACGTTTTCCGGGCAGCCTTTTAGAAACTTATATTCATTGTATAGTAACGAAACTTGGCACACATATTCTTCAACACATGCAGAATGCAAATATCTACTCTGAATTGCAATGCCTACCAGCATTAGTTGTGAAAATATTAGGTTATTGTTTCAAGGGAGATTGAAAATAATAAGTCATTCAATACAATTTTTTTTTTCTTGGTTCCAATATTTCTGTGACATATCTATATAGATATTTGCACTTTTCAATCTACCAAGAGTCAAATAAGATCAGACACAGTGCTTTTACTGAAAGTTTAGTACATAAAAGAGTGCCCACAAAAAATGTAACTTTTTGCTATTGTTTATGGCATAACTCAATAATTATAGCAGCTACACAAAAAATGATTGCATATTTGAAATCTGCATGAAAAACTATACTAATAACAAACTTTTCAAGTCTCTATTACAAGAAATAAAAAAAAAATTTCGAGGAGCGTCTCCCCTTAATTTTCGATAGCTTGCAGCGTTGCACTCCTTAGGCTTTCTAGCATTCATTTATACGTCAATGGCCATGTAATTCTAAGTACATTTTTACAATTAAATATGTTAGAATTCTTTGTTATCTTCATTTTCTCAAAATGACGATTTTGCACACCCTACATGAAAATTACTACAATATATCGGAAACTATTACAGATAACAGAATATTTTTTTTGTAACATGAAGCTACATTTTGGAGCACACAACATAGGAAGAAGATTTCAATTTCTCTTGATGCAAGTTTTTAAAAGTAGTCTTTTGTGTCGCCACACAATGGCCACATTCAGAGCTGTGAAGTTTAGTGTACTGTAAAGTAAGAAATAATGACCTAATCAAAAAAGTGCTTCCTATGCTGTATATCTTATGCTTTATACTGTCAATCCCTATGTCATTTATAAACTTATGACAGGTGGTTATCTTTCGATTGTGGTAAGAACAATAAAAATTGTTACATAGGTTATCTAATTAACTAATGAGCTACAAAAAAAACACTACATTTTTAAAATCAGGAGAACAAACTAAGTAAGCATGCCAACTTTTGTCACATTTGGTTCATAATGTTAATGAGAGAGCCCTAAGACCCGTGTCCCCTCTTAAGGTTGGGCAGACACAGAAACGAGAGAAATCAAGACGGCGCACATAGTGCATCTGAGGTGTTCTTGACTTCTCTGGTGTCCACATTTGCACGCAGTATTTCTAACATGAACAAGTTGAACGAGCCATAACGCATACCGTATATTCCCGCATATAAGTCAACTTACAAAAAAAAAAAAAAAATTGCGCCAAGATTAGGGGTGTAGGCTTATACAGTCGACTCCCGGTAATTCGAAGTCGCTTAATTGGAAGTTTCGGTTAATTAGAAATGAGCAAGTGGTCCCATCAGTTTTGCATGCAATCGTATAGAAAAAAAATGCTCGATAATACGAAGTTAAAAACCCATAATGTTGGTTAATTAGAAGTTTTTCAATCGACAGTCTCGTCGCGACCGTAATTTTTACAGTAAAATGGGGAACTTTTCATATGCCAAAACATCTGCCGGACCGCGCTGGTGTCTTCGCCATCACTACTGTCTGCAGCGCCACAGATCTTGAAGCGGCAATCTTTTTAAACGCTGGCGAATCGCATCGGCGGCATCGACTGACTCTTTAGTTGACTTTTGTCGAGACTCGAGTGTGTCACCGCGTCATCCGCGCGCTGGGTTGCTTCCACATGTGTTTCCGCGCTTCTGATTTTGAGTGTTGTGGTGGTGATGTATGTTTGATAATGGCAACTCGTGGCCCTTACCGAACGCTAGACCTAGCGACGAAAGTCGAAGTCTTGAAGGAAGTTGACCAGGGAGGCACCGCCAAACAAGACATTGCAAGAAAGTACGGCATTAAGCCTAACACGCTGTCGACTTTCATAAAGAATAAGCGCTCAATATTGGATGCGTTTGAAAGTGAAAAATTCAAGACATCGCGGAAGCGGATGCGCACCGGCGCCTACCCCGAGTTGGAGGAAGCACTGCCGATTTGGATCAGAGAGGCACGAAACAACAAACGTATGTCGCTGTGGACAGCAACGTCGAAACATGCGGTCCACTAATGGACAGCGAAATCGTGCAGATGGTTCGGCCCCATGACTGCATTCCTGAAAATGACGATGATGACGACATCGGAAATGAGACACCACCGAGGGCTGCCAATGTAGCTGCGGGCCTTGCTCTTGCGCAGCAGTTTTTTGTTGGAGAACACAACGCCGAAGAAGCACTTCGACACGTGTATTCCTTACAAAACTTGCTAGCCACAGCCAGATTTGGCAAGCAGAAGAAGATGACAGACAATTTTTCCTCAAAACTGTCGTGCTTTTAAACTAATAAAAGTGCCGTTTTAGTGCTTTTTGCTTAATTCGAAGTTCGTTAAATTCAAAGTTTTTTGCGGTTCCCGTGAACTTCGTATTAACGGGAGTCGACTGTACGCGGATTTTTACATGGCGAGGGGGGAGGGGTAAAAAAAGAAACGTAAGGCAATCAACGTTTACCAAGGTTGTTACTATTACTATGCACCTATTTTATATTTATTATGTAGCAAGAGCGATTAAAATTAATATATTTTACTCTGTTTCTAAATACAGTACTAAGTGCTCTTGTGGATCAACGCGACGAAAGCAGCCTCTAGAGATCCTCTTGCACGCACAATTCTCGGAGGCCGGACGAAGAGCTTCGGCTTTTGCATGGGCTTTGAATCGGTTCGCGACCTGCGCTGGAGAGCATTATGGGCGGTGCACATTATTTCTGCACAGGCTCAGCAAGTTCACGCTGTGCTTACGCTCTCTGGGTCCCTTCGCTCTATCCCGCATCAAAATGGCTTCAATGCATTGACGTAGCTACAGTGCAATGTTCTAGAGAAAAGTGACCCTTCACACTGAATCGACAAGCAATCTTTCAGAGGAGCTTGAATTTGGCGTTCCCGGAAAATGTGCGCGATGTTGGCGACAAAAAAGGGACAAACTTTTCGCGTGCGCTGGATGGCGAAAATCGTTCCAATGACCGAAAGAAGGTGAATAACCTGCCATCGAAGAACTGTCGACGAATGGGTCGGTGAACAGCAGGAGAAAAGCCTGAGTGCGTCTTAAGCGCATTTAGGTGAAGGCTCGACATGTTGCAAATGGATTGAAAATCACCTGCAGGGAATTTAAGATTTCAAAGAAATGGGTGAATAATTTAATGAATCGACATGGGCTCAGCCTGATGCGGTGCACGACTATTTGTCAAAAGCCACCGGAGGAATATGACGAAAAAGGAAGCCTTCTTGAACTTTGTCCGTGAACAGAAGGTAAAACGCCTACACGCTCGGCCATATCGGCAACGCCGATCAAGCACCTGCCTGGTTTGATATGCCAAGCAAACGAACCGTGTCAGCAAAAGGTGAGTGGCAAGTGCACCTGACAACTACTGGCAATGAGCACAGTTGTTTTACGGTAATGCTGTGCCGCACTGCCGACGGCCACAAGCTGCGAGCTTTTATTGTTTTCAAGCAGTAGACGATGCTCAAAGAGAAATTCCCCCCTAAAGCCATTGTTCGCGTCAACGAGAAGGCCTTTTCCAAGGAAGAGATTGTGCTGAAATGGTTCCACCTCGTCTGGCTCTGGCACCCAGGTGGTCTTTTCCGGCCCAAAAGCATGCTTGTTCTGAGGGCACATCATGGAACGCGTGAGCATAGTTTTTGCGAAGTGCGAGATCACAAATCCCACATGAAGGCTTAGAGTTGTAGTTGGCTGGCAATAAATTTTTTGTTTTGTCAGTGCGGTTAATTTCTTAATTTAATTGCAGATTTTTTCCCAATTTCAAGGCCAAAAGTTGGGGCGGTTGTGTTATATTCAGAGTAGACTTATACGTGGCAAGATACTGTAGTTCTACCACATACCCGTGAAGCCAGTAACGAATTGTAACGCACCCAGTGGGTGATGGGATGACCACTTCGGCCTGAACGTTGGGGTCCAGCACAACCGCCTCTCTAGCCACCTGGATGCCTGGGGGTGGGGTCGCTGCAGCTGCCTGGCATCCGCCACTATTCTCCGCAGACAAAGAGGATCCCACTCCCCGGCCACTGCCATCGAGGCCAGCTGGGGGTGCTGCTGCTGCGTCCCTCGTGCCCTGTGCCAAGAGGGCACTGGAGGCCCCCCGTCCTGCGCACACGAAGACCCCATCCAGTCCCGCTGGCGAAGGCAGTCCCTCAGTTGGTGAAGGAGGTATGGCGGCAGCTGCCGCGGCTGCGGCAACGGCGGCAGCAGCGCCTGCTGCAAGCCCCGCAGCTGCTCGCTGGGCTTCCATCATGCGCTGCAGGGCCAACGCCTCTTGCTGCCTGCAAGGACAGAAAACGACATCATTTGTGAGCAAAAGAGAGCACAAAGATTACGACATGCGTGGCTTTTCCCTGTGAAAGAGCCAATCTACTGGTATAACCCAGACCTGGCTTAAAAAAAAGAGAGTACACACTTGTCAAGGTATACAGCTGACTCTTGTAAAACAAAACCTGAAGAGACTGGAAAATCTGTTCTGTTCAACAGCAGTTCCGTTTACTGGGGGATGAACACGGGCAAAGAATCCAAGTATGCCAATCGTGCTAAGGCAGCTGTTCCATTTAAGCAGCTGTCCCATTTAAGAGGACATGCAAGTCGAAAAACTTAAATTTTTTTTTTTTTGCAAAATTACATTTTTAAATTTTTATCTGAAGTTTAGTTTTTATACCTTCATGATAAAAAAAATTGTGAACTGTAATTAAACTTCAATTATGTTAAAATCGCTCTCAAAGAGTGTAAGGTGGCTACTAAGAACTAAAGAGAGCTCATTGTCTAGAGTCCCCTGGAATTTGTCAGCTGGCTGCTTGCCATTGAATTTTGCACGAGGAGTTCCCTAAAGCTGCACGCTCAGAATAACCATGATTGCCAAGCTCTCGTGATGACAGAAATCATCTTAAAAAACATCTTTTCTGCATAGATGAGCTTTCACTTGTATCTTCAAAATGCATTTCTCTTAGAATCCAGTTTTAAGCAACTTCTCATAGCCCAATCGGGACGAAATTTCGCCCACATAATTTTTAATACTGTATGTGAAGGGTGCAATACCACCTTTAATACTTCATATCACCTATATAATTACTACAAACCTACAGTAAGCAGTTAGTATGAGCTGGGGATTCTAAGAATTCTCACATTCCAATTTTTCGTGTTCATTAAATTGCCGAAGTCCTTTCCTGATACTTATTTGCATTCTACAGTAAACGTAAAGTAATACGAGTCATTAATGGCTCAAAAACGTTTAGTGGAATAAAAAGTTTGTCCAAAATGAACTATACTTTACAGATTGTCATGGCATAAAATAAAAACTGCACAAGTTTCTAAAAGCCTAATTATCTAATGAAAAACAGCCTAAAAAGACTATATATACAGCAAAAATTTGATTTGCGTGGACTACATAACACTGCAACATTTTTTCCCCCCATATCGCATCTCCCTTCAGCAAATTTCTGTTAATCGAGAAGCTACTGTATTGTCGAAAGACGAGTGCTGCATGTTGCTCTGCATCTCTTCACAATCTTATACCGTTGGACAGCTTTGCAGGGCGCATGCTCTAAGGAGCAGTTCTTACCTACTCATTTGTCTATTACATCAGCGTCTCTTATAGAGATGTTCAACTGTATCCACGCGAGGTTCAACTTTCTTCCACACGAGCCGAGCTCCTTTGTGGCCGTAGACGATAGATAGGCGCCTTCTCCAAGACCTCCCTACTTTCACTGCATGTGCACATGCCTGCCTGCTCGGAACTTCACTTCGAAAAACCCCAACCCTCACCCACACCCCGCCCAAAACAAAAATGCGCCACCTGGAGATAATGCTTCGTCCCACCATCTCCACAGATTTCACAGACTGTGCCTGTTCATAATAGCACTATATTCAAAGGGTTTTTTTCTTTAGTTCAATCTTCACTTTACTAGAACAAATTCCTGTCTGTTAAAAATTGGGAATAGTGAGCATTAACATTAAAAAAATTAGAACTAAGAAAACAAGATTTTTCTTACGTGTGTTCAGCTTGATTTGTCTGATCAGCATCCCGAGGCTCAGAGAACATTTTGATATCATGGAGAATAAAAAAATCTCAAACTGAAACTGCAAGAAGGTAACACTTCACATCACAAAGCAGTAACATTGTAACACAACAACCGTATTTTCTCGCATATGTGAGGGTGCGGGTCATCTCTGAATTATCTGGAAGCAGAGGTCAGCTTCACGGCAATGCATGGCCTGCTGAGCAGGTCGCATTTCTATCTGCATCGTTTGGTGCAAAGCCAATAAAAGCAACACAGGCCATAGACAGATCCCATCTGCAGCATGTTGATTCACTTTTTGCGTGCTTTGTTTGATTTGGTCAACAGCGTCACAACAGCGATTTGACAATGTCGGTTTCTAAGTCAGCTGTGACCAATTTGCAACGTTGGTCAGCCTTGTCTGATGAGGCACCATGAGTGGGCCATGGCGTGAAAGAAAATCTCGAGATCATAGCTGCTGCGAGGAGCCACGAGGTCAACAAGTCCTGTACTCGCGACTGGTGAAAAAAAAAAGGCCTCTCTCGAAAGTACACGCAAAAAGAAGCGAGGATTTCGCGGACCGAAGACTAGTGACTGTACCCCCTTCTTGAGACGCAGTTAGTCAAATTTATTGAAAAGCGGAGGATTCGTGGCCATGCTGTGTCAAAGGAGATGGTGCAAACGGAAGTGCTAAGGTTGGCCTGCGAGATGAGCATCTCACGTGAGTTTCATGTGAGCTGTGTATGGCTCCAGCGATTCATGGCCAGGCTGGGGGTGATTCCGGCCGACGTGGTGGCAGCAGGGACAGTGGCGAGTCGGGCGATGATTGAAGGAACGGAATCGGTGCGGTCAACGTTGCTGCGATTGCTTCGAAATAAAGTTCTTTTGTAAACGAGATCGTGACTGTGCAGTTGCAACTATAATAAGCATGCAGGTTACACGTGAGAATTTTTTTTTGTTTTTTGGGGAAGTTCAAAGTTAGAGAGACGGGTTAGATGCGAGAAAGTGCGTTAACTCAAAAATTACAATTACCGGTGCATTTTACTGGTCATTTTGGAGCACTAATGTCACATTCAGCTCGTTCTCAACGAATCTCAATTCGAATCGTTCCCATAAGCAGGCTAATATGCAAAAATGTGGCCCTCACCTTTGCATGTACAGGGAGTGCTGGTACATGCACCGCCTCTGCATCTCTTGCATTCTCTGCTGAGTCTGAAGGGAAAAACACAGAACGAACAGGAAAGATTTAAGAAGACCATGCAAAAACATAGAAACTATGCTTGAAAGGAGTACACACACAAAACTTTGAAGGCCAGGTAATTAGTGAGATTTCTATGTGTGGACACCCACACCTAATCAAAATATTACTGGCTGATACAGCATAGGACAAACTCAACTTTGAAATGTACGCTGCACAAATGAGCAGAAAACTGGGCACCTCACACCACCAACATGAACTCAGTTTTAATGTAGACAAGCGACATCTCAATACATCACAAGTTTGAACTGGCTGATGTGCATCCTCCCAGTGCTCTATATGTCGCAGTTGTCACAAGATGCTCAGGTGCAGGTGATGCCTCGTGCATTGCTATTTTGCGTACTCACATGGTTGCCTGAGTTTACAAAACCAACCCGCTTCTCTCAACACTCCCCTCTCATATCGAAGCTGTGACTGGGCACTATAGAAACGTCTCCATATAATCATCACACGCTCGAGCAAACAAGGCTTCTTCTAGCCATAGAAGTCGCAGTGCGACTGGGACAATGGAAGAACAACACGTAAGCAAGACAGACGAGTGCCGCTCTTCGACCACGCTGTTGGACAAGCCCTGTTGAGTGTTCGTACATAGTCACAGTCGTACTGTGCCTTTCTATGGCTATGAACCAGCTCGCCCAGACCAAAGTCTCGCTTCATTTAGCCATAAGTGGGAAAGTAGCTATTTATTGCAAGAGAAAAAATGAGACAAAATGTTTGTGTCTGTATTTCTTTGAATGCAGCTGTCTTCTACCAATTATGACAACATAAACACAACATGAAATATGAAGTTTAAGAGAAGAAAAAATTAATTGCCATATCTCAATCTAACTGACAATGACAACAAGATATGAAATGGTTACAAAGTCAGCATACCTGTAGCTAACTCAAAATTTTATTGGACTTAATTATATTTAGACCTTTTTATCATAGTGACAACAATCTTAATGCGTGTGTGCAAACACAGTAGAGTATCTGAAACATACTTAAAATATTAATAATAGCAGATGGGAGAATTGACTTTAATATAAAATAATTTTTTCGCCTATTTCAATGCAATTATACGTGCAACTTTAATAAGTGACAGCCGAAAATAACTTAGCGAAATATTGGGGGACCCTTAAAGGGACACTGAAGTCAAATAACAATTTACGCCGAGTGAAAGCTCAATGTATGACAACATCTGAAACGACAATATTATAAACAGCAGTGCCCTGCTTATGAGCAATTTCGTTAAATTCACTAGTAATCTATCCAGCTGCACTAAAAAGAACCTTCACGCATCAAGAGACGCAATAAAATACTGCTTGTTCGTTTATTTTTCAATCATGAAAAAAAAGATCCGCCAGACGTAACTATGGGGAATGGCGCGACATCGCCGGCCTGGAGTGACTAGACCACTTGCCAACATCGTCTGTATCTTATTGTCCACATCTTGTCTTGTCACATCATTCTAGTGCACAGGCATACGCAACCCTACCCACTATGACGATTCGCGATTCTTTTCGTGTTTAGAACCTGTTCTCGCTCACTTTGCACTCGGCTCAGCATACCCTCCGCATGTGTGCGGAAGCGTAAAAACGGCTGTTAATTTGCGCGGAACGAATCAGAAAAGATCCAAGTCGGTGAGGCCACGAAAACCCACCGGCGCAACAACACGATTCTTTGACCACAGCCACCAATTCTTTGAACACCGCCGCACGCGCCGATCCAGGTGGCCGTCCATAGACCTGTGCGCACGTCTGCGTGCATGTTGCGCGTTTCGCTGACCTTTCAAGCAAGCTGCCCGATCTGCCTCGTTCCCGCGTGTTTTAGTTTTCAAGGTCGCCTTCCTCCCATATCCCCCACTCTCTTCACTCAATCGAAAGTCCTTGCCCTTCTCTTGCCAATCGGCTCTTCCCTCTTGACACAACTCCTTCACCCATCTCTACCGCTCTGCGACGCCAGCCACGCTGACTCGAATTCAGAAGTTGTTTTCAGACTAGAAACAGGCCCAGAGCTGTACCACGCATTCTGGCATGCGTGTTGTGCGTGCGCGTCTTGCTCGCTCTCGGTGTGTGCGTGTGTTGTCAGGATAGCTTTTTTCACGCCGCTCAACAAAACGTCGAAAGTGTGGCCACTTGGCTTGGGCGTAATCCGCACGTTAAGTGCCGCGTTGCGGAGCGCTTGCTCATAGCTGTTGACCACCTGGCAACCAACTTGCCATTTCAGGCGTGCCGGTATTCAACTGTGTAGATGGTGAATATTTCGAGGGCAGCGGTGACGGCTACGTGCGCACGAAACTGTTTTCGCAAGGCCGAGTTCATCGACGTCAGGCCTGATGCCGAGCCCGAAGATGCCGAACAGGACCACTCCGGCGGCGATTTGTGGTAGCGTGTCGTTGACTCGACCTGGCAGAGCGGGTGGGACATCAGTTGCGATGGTTTGATTACAGCCGATGATGATGCTGACAACGTGGAACCATGGATTAGGGCATTGTGAATTAAGTACGCGGCATGAGTGACTTCGAGGAATTAGATTGCGAGAACGACGAAACTTAGGAGCCATTGCCTCATGCAGCTTATGCCACGGGCCTCGGCGAAGAGCCCTCTGCCGTTTGAAATAAACTTGAGACTGCCCTTATCCCTCCTGCTCTTCGAAACATGTGCATCACAAAATTTTTGGGGCAAAAATTTTGTGTTTTGACTCGCAACTTTTTTTAAAAGCTGTGTTTCATTTGGTTTCCCAGGAAGTCGGCAGACCGCTGACTCCGTTTGCTGTAACCGATCAGCGGCGCTCGGAGACGTTCGTTGTAAGTGCGATTTTGTGCCATAGAACCAATGTACCGTATTTACTCCAATCTACCGCACTCTCGATTGTAACGCGCACCCGGTTTCCACGATGAAAAAAAAAAAGTAAAACATCGATTGCAACGCGCCCCCATTTTTCTCGTTGGCCCGCACGGTCACACCACTCGGGAAAAAGACTCCTTTCGGGAGCATCTTCCGTTTAACAATGAGGTACGGGGAAGCTTGTGCCTATCTGTCGTGCAACGGAGCATTGCCATCACTCTAGTTTTACCATGGCCCGATGTCAGCACGCGATTTTGCTTCGCCCCCTTCTCGACGGCTGTGGTGCCAGGCATGTCGAAGTAAAGAGGCGTCTGATCGGCCTTCCCGATTTGCCCAAGCAGGTAGCCGTTGTTGTGCCGCAAGTTTAGGATGAACCTCTGAAATCTGTGAAGCTTTTCCTCGTACTCCTTCGGCAACTTTTGGCATATGCCCGTTCGCCTTCGGAGGGAAAAGCCTTTCCTTTTCATAAAGTTAGTTAGCCAGCACCTGCTCGCTTTAAACTGGTTCCACATTAGCCCTTTTTCTAAGGCTAACTGCATAGCCTGCACTTGGAGCAGTTCTGTCGTCACGGGCCGCTGTGCCGCTCACTGCTCAATCACATACTCTCCGAGCAGCTCTTCAATTTGCGGAAACCGACCCTGCTGTGGTCCACTGAAGCCTTTGCGTGAATCTTTGTTGTCGACAATTTTCTGCATTCGTTTCTGCCAGTCCCGCACGCACGTTTCGGAAACTCTGAACGGCTGCGATGCGGCCCGATATCCGTCCGTCTCGGCACACGCTATGACTTTTCTTTTAAAAGCGGCATTCTGGTGCACTCGTCTAGTTTTTGGAGTCTGCCCTTCCATGCCGTCGATGCTAATGCACTACAAGATGACGAACTCCTCAGCACACAAACGAAGTGCCGCACATGGGAAACACATAGACAGAAATGACCGACGTGCCATGCCGACGCACGTAGGGGGCGGCCATTTTGGAAATGCCGATGGCAATAGAATGACCGTATTCATTTTTTTTTTTCGTACTCGATTCTAACGCGCATGCGATTTATGAACTCGCTTAACCAAAAAAATGGTGCGCGTTAGATTCGAGCAATTACGGTATATTTCCACGTTCACGTGGATATTATTCGTTTTAAGCCAAAGTTCGTTTTAAGTGGGGCCGTTATATGTGGGCTCGACTGTATTAGAAGTAATCAGAGCTTGGCATTTGCTGTGCCGGCTAGCTTGCGGCTCTAAGGGCTATGTTTTCCCCCAATACCTGGCCCTAATGTTGCCAGAAACACAGGGGAACGATGGGCCTCTCTGCGGCCATCGAAAAAAAAAAACGCATTCATAATCAACTAAAATGTGCGCCTGCAGAAACAAGACACCTTCGCTGCAACACATTAACACGCGGGCAGCATGTTGCCTGCTCCTTGCTGCGTCAGCACGTCATGATGCGACCATTCGCACATTCTTTCTAGTATAATTAGGAATTTAATAATGGCCAGTATGATACAACTCATGATCTGTTATGGCTGAGAAAAATTATTTCCGAAACTTCCAGACTTAGTTTTCGAAGTAGGTGCTGGTGGCAAGGACTCCGCCAGATCTGCAAAGGCACTAATTGCTGGAGCAACCGGCAATTGGAGGTTTGCATACATAGTGCTTTCCGCCAAACTTACTTTCATTAATTTCTTTGCTATCCCAGAAGACTGGGTAAATTATGACCCGCTGATGTTGCGAGAAACATGCGATCTGCTGCCCAAGCATTACCACAGAATTGCAGTAATGCATGTCTCATTTGCTGCAGGCGCAGGTTTCGGTTCACCACGAGGCCTTTTTTCCCCCCCCCCTCTCTGGAAGTAGTGAGGCTGTAGTGCTTTAGCTGCCACTCATTAGAATTGCTACGTTGCATTGCCTTGTGGCTATTAAGGAGAGACGCTCCTCGAAAAAGTTTTTTTTTTATTTCTAGTAATGAGACTTGAAAAGTTTGTTATTAGTATAGTTTTTCATGCAGATTTCAAATATGCAATCATTTTTTGTGTAGCTGCTATAATTATTGAGTTATGCCATAAACAATAGCAAAAAGTTACATTTTTTGCGGGCACTCTTTTATGTACTAAACTTTCAGTAAAAGCACTGTGTCTGATCTTATTTGACTCTTGGTAGATTGAAAAGTGCAAATATCTATATAGATATGTCACAGAAATATTGGAACCAAGAAAAAAAAAATTGTATTGAATGACTTATTATTTTCAATCTCCCTTGAAACAATAAGCTAATATTTTCACAACTAATGCTGGTAGGCATTGCAATTTAGAGTAGATATTTGCATTCTGCATGTGTTGAATATGTGTGCCAAGTTTCGTTACTATACAATGAATATAAGTTTCTAAAAGGCTGCCCGGAAAACGTGAAACTGTCAGAAAAAATGAAAATAAGAAAAACAAGTTTGAAAGTTCGCAAAGTTGACATTTATTAGGAAATCATTCTTTTTGCATCAAATTGGGGCACAATGAAAAGTACCTTGCCTTGAATGCACTGCAAGTGTCTAGAAGTCCCCTGCACCATAGCTTGGTCCTTCACGGCTCTTGCGGTCAGTGTCCTCAACACGAGCTCTCTTCGCTGTGTTGCGACGGTGTGCCCTCGCTTCTGCAGTTTGCTTCAGGTTCATCTTCCTGATGCGCATGACGTCACAGTGGTCACCATGTGTGGCCAGATCTTGTGAGGGGAGAATTCCAATCCCTTCGAGCACTTCTTCAAAGCCCCTGTGGCCTTTGTTGTACCAGAGTACAGCAAGAGCGGTGGCTGTCTCCACAGTTGTTCTGGAGGCGAACTTTGTTTTTGGACATAGCAGCCATATCTTGCTGTTCAGCGATTCGGCTGCATTCTGTGTCTTGCCATGAAGGCACCGAATAAGGAGTTTCTTCTCTGTAAGGCGCTTGTAGATAGGCATAATAGCCAATCCTTGAGCCTTCGTCAACAGTGGGGTGTAGCGTGGTGCAGGCTCCCCCAGTGCTTCCGCACGCTTGTGCTTGCACAACGAATTTGGTCCCGCGGGGCAAAAGTTGTGGCTACTGGCACCATCACTGGAGCAGCAATGAAAATACGATGCCCATATGGCAGTATACATATTTCGGACACTGTCCTTGTTGCTCGTGATGGCGATCTTGTAATATGTTTGTAGTTTTATTATTGTCGCATCTTTCAGTTTTTCGCCTCGTGGCAGTGGCGTTGCCAATTTCCGTAGGGCAGTGCCCAAGCGCTTTGCAACGTGGTTCGTGCACTCTTCTTTGTCAATGGGGGTGTCACAGTATACATTTGCCTCGCAGACTGCAGTGTAGGCCTTGCTGTCACCATCACTTAGGAAGCTGGTGAATCGCAGTGGAGTTTCATAAGACAAGGTCCTCTGCCGTATATTGACAGCTGCCGCAGGTTCCATTGCATGGGATGAGCAGTCAGTGTTTTTTTGGCAAACTGGAAGATGAAAAGCTCGCCATATCTCTTCATCCTCCCCAAGGTCCCTGTGTATACTGGAAGCATGGCAGTAGTTCGAAAGAACTTCAAAATCGAGGCAGAGCCCCGTGTCCAGGGACACGACTGTGCCCACTCCATTGTCGCTTTTATGACCTCTTTTCTGCCAGGTGCCATCAAACATGACTGGCACATCTCTGCCGCCGACTGCGTCCTTCGTGATGTTTCTTGCCTGGTGCAAGTTTTTGCTCACTGCCGTCATCGCCGCATTATGGAGCTTCTTGAAAATGCCGTTGAATGTCTTGTGATGCATCGGGCTCGGAAGACCGAGAATCGCACAAAATCGTGAAAGTTGGTCGTGGCCTGCGCCTATAGCGCGTGCTGCCAGAACTGCCTTCTTGTTTACAGCAATGCTGTCACGCGAGCTGCCGCTGTCAAAACGAGCGCTCGTTCCTTGGTTCCCGGCCGAAGCAGTACGTCTCGACGTGTGCGTGAACGAAAGTGCAGATTCAGGGCAATCAGAATTTTGACAGCACAGTTCGAGGAATGCCGAAAGTCCTTTGCGCTTTCCAGCTGCCTCTCGCACGCCGAGCTTCCGTTCGCGGCAGGTTGGGCATTGCGCACCCGCCACAAGTGCCGTCAGCGCATCGATTTCGCAAAGCAGCGTGTTCGCAGTAGCAGCATCTACCGGTCTACGTTCACTCTCGAAGAATACAATCTTCCTTTGGGATGCACTGACGAATTCCACGGCAGCGGCTATTTCACAACCACTGTCGCAGGGTTCGGTGACGGTGTTAGGCCTATCCGAAGTCGGAGCGTCGGGGCGTTGGTCGGGGGCGACATCGTTGTTCGCTGTCGCTTTGCGAAGCGTCCGACGCCGTTTCCCTCGATACTTGTGGCGAGTTCTGAACTTTCGATTATCTGAACTGCACTTCTTCGGGCTTGCCATGACGCAAAAATGCAGAGAAACGGCAGAAAAACTCGATCGCGACGTCCGAGGCTTCGCTCTTTTGCCGGAGAGATAGGAGGGGGAGGAGCGTGGAGCGCACTGCCGTCCAATGGCGGCCTCGCGCTGTGTGCCGCGATATTCAAAACGCGTGACGTACGCGTTGTTTTTCTCGTTTTTTGTTTATTCTGCGTGAAGGCACGAGACTGGCTACTAGTGGATTATGAAGGATACGGCCTTCGCAGCATGCGTGCACGATTGCGAATGGCGGCCAACGCGTCGTTTTCGCGACAGGACGACGCGAACTTCGCCGTTTTTCGCGACTTTCGCGTATTTCTCGCGTCACCGCTGCCCACTTGGAAGCATTTTTTGATAATTTCTCGTGCGAATTTCAGCTTGATATTTTCAGAAGTAATAGATTATAGTCCAAGGATGCCAATACAGCCGGAAAAAAAAAAAAGCGAAAATTTTCCGGAAAACCGCGACTTTTCGACCCGCGTCTCTCCTTAAGTGGGGACGTAAGTTCTAATTTTTTTTTTAATTTTTTGCTAAGTCTTGACTAATCTTCAGTACCTTAGCTAGTTTTTCATGCCGATTTCAAATCTCTAATTTGTTTCTTAATATTTCAAGTGGTTTAGAAAATATGAAGGTCTGAATCTTAATTTATTGCGTACATCTTACGGGACTTTTTGGCAATTCATTCTTGCTAAATCCAAAAAGTGAATGCATAATCCCAATGCTGGAGACTTGCTGTAGGGGGTGATGCCATTTTTATCCATTTGAAGGCATTTTATAAGAAAGAACGGACGAACATTTATGGTCACTACATTACAATAAATTTCTCTCACTAAAATCTTCAATGGTAATTTTTGAAGTGATGCTAGAGAAATAGAAATAGCATCACCCCCTAGATCATGTCAATACGAATAAAATGATACCAAACCAACTTTGTTGCGTTCACTTAGGTTTAACATAGGAAAAACCCCCGTAAGGCCGAGTGCAATGTGCAAAAACATCGAACTGAGAAAAACGCGTTTGAAGTTTTTAGCAACTTCTTTTGCTAAAGTGAAGCTACAGCGATATTAATGACATCATTCTGCAGCTCTATATTATAGGATAAATGGCCATGCTAAATTTCACTGTACCCACCCAGAATACTGCTCACAGCTTGTTCTAGAACTATAAAGTAGTCATTGACTCAGCATAAGAATTCTTCTTATTTTTTTTTTTTACTTTGTGGTCGTTCCAGTGGCTTGCAAGTGAAAGGAACACAAAAAATCATGTAATAATGTTGTCCTTGGATAGACAATAGATTTACACAATGTTTAGGTCTAAAACCAAGAATATTTATTTTTGCGAAAATTCTTACTATTTGCCATCACGACTGTTTGCAGCAGACCAGGGCTGGAAGCAGAGTCCCCTGCTGGCTTGTGACGCTTTGAAAGTCTTTCCTTTATTAAACTGCAGTCGAGATGCTCTCTTCGCGATTTTTGCAGCCTGCCCTTGTCCTTCTCAAGGCTGCGATGCACCAAGTTATTGCCAGCGCTGTAGCCCAGCTTTTCGGCAATTTCCACGTTGCTCTTCGTTGTGCCTTGGTTGAAGCGGCTGACGGCTTCGGCAACTGCCCTTTCAATGCCCTGCAAGGATGCATGCCGAGTTTTGGGGGCCTGCTGCCAAATAATAGCGTGCAGGCTCTCACTTGGGTTCTGAGTGATCCCATCGCTGCACCTTTCCAAGAGGGCATTGTCGCTAAGCCGCCTATAAACACAGGCTCCAATGCCTCAGTTACGAAATCAGGCAGGCTGTCCTTGTATGGTGGCGGCTTCTCATTTTTCGCAAGAGCTCTCTGAAATCTGCACCAGGATTCAGGGCCTTCAGGGCAAAGGTCAGTTGAAGACATGTGGCTCGTCAGTTGAAGACATGTGGTTCAATGTTGCTAGAACAGCCTTCTGCATACCTGGAACATCGTTCCTGTGGCTTCTCAATGCGTAGCCATAGTATGAGGTGATCTTCTTTATCTTTTGTTGCGTAAGTCTGCCCTTGCCACCAAGTGAGCCACCTTGAGCTTTTTTTTTTTTCTCTACAAGGGTACGTAAGGCAGCTCCCATACGCTTGTGTACATGACTTATGCAGTCCTTTATGGCCACTTTTATGAAGCGGTACACCTCTTTTTCTGTGAGTGCATGGAATGTCCCGCTGTCGCCGTCCGACAGCATTGTCGTATAACGAAGCTTGTGCTTTTCAAGTGACCGCTCAAACAAGCGTAGTGCTGCCTCCACTTCCATCTGGCCAGCATTACAATCAACATTCTTCTGGCACAGAGGGGCATGCTGAATGAGCCAGGCAGAATGTCCTGCTTCTCCTTCCTTGGGTCCTGTGGTGCAAGCCAGGCAAAAGTTCGATAGCACAATATGGTCTATCACGAGGCCACTATACATCTAAACACTGCAACTAACACATATATGCGAGCTATGTCCACGCGTAAGCCAGGTGCCGTCATAAATGACGTCGAGGTTTCCAAGCGCGTTGCCGAACTACACATAGAGCTCCTTGACGCGAGCGTCGCTTCGCATTCGGCAGCAGTCGCACAGCAGGCTTCTTTCATTATATTCATGTGGCTTTGGTAACTCTTGTGGTGAAGCCCTCGATGCGAAATATTCCTTCCGGTGAAGAAGTCCGACAGAGCCGTTGCCCCCTTGCCGATACTGTTGATGGCCTTCATGGCACGCATATTAACTTCAAACGGTCTTATTTTGGCGTCGGTATCGTCGGCTATACGTGGGGACAAAAAACACTCTTCGCAAAAGTCACAACTGCCGCACGTGACTATGAGCTTCGAACACGGCCCAGACTCTTTCTTGGCCTTTGAAATAGTGACGCTTCTTTCACCGCATTCTGGGCACGCGACAAGTCTAAATAACGAGCGTATCGCCGCCAGATCAACAATAACAAGTTCTGTCCCGTTTTCTTTGCCACCACCCTCCAGATCAATATCTAGTAACTCGAACTTAAGTTCCGTCGCGCACTGCGATGCGAGTGATGCCTTCAAGCCCGCTGCATTTCTCGCGCACTTAGCAAACTCGTCCGCCAAATAAAACGCCGTGTCAATGTGGTCTAGGATGCTGCTGGAAGTGCAAGATGACGATCCGACGACCACACAATCTGATGAGGTGCTGCTGCAAAGCACAGGAGAGTGCACCGCTTCGGACACAAGCAACCGCCTCTGCGCACCGTCGTCGGAATGCGCTGCTTCGGCGGCATCGGGCGAAATCGGCTGCACGTTGTCGGCTGCTTTCTCCTGGCCGGCGTTCCACGGGCGCCTCCGTTTCTTGCCGTACGCTTGGTGCGTCTTCTTCTTTAAACGAGCGTCTCCAATAATGCCGGCAAAAGACGGAAAGTCGGTGCGTCGGTGCGGGAAGCAGACGAACAACGTGCGCGAACGAGAACCAGCGGCCGACGAACAATAAAAAAAAAAAAAAAAAGCGTGAGCAACTTTGGCCGCATCAGCCAATGGGAAGCGAGGAACAGGGGGCTCGCCTGGTGCGCGCGCAATACGGAAGGGGGCTCCAAAAAAGGGGCGAGGGCAGCCGTTCTGTATAAGCGACGCCATTTTGAAGGGTGGCAAAATGCGCACAAAGGAATCAGCTTCAAGACAAGCCCAAGATGGCGGCGATTGGACAACTGCCTCGCCGGCGGCGCGCGCGGGAAGTTTGAACGAATTTGACCTGCCGTGGGTTCTTTTGCGGCTCCCGTGGAGACTTCATAATCAATTTTAATCCATTTACCGATCGAATTCAGCGTTCACAATTTGAGGACACGTGCTTATAGGTCTAAAAATTTCAAATATCGCATTTTCTCAAAATAGACTTTTTGGCCATTTTTCACCATTTTAAGACCCGCGTCCCCCCTTAAGAGTCGTTGTTTCTGCAGATTTGTGATGGAATCGGGATTTGGAACTGGCACATGGCATCCAAAGCTTTCAAATTAACCAAACTGGTGCCGGCCACCGCTTCAAATAATCCAGACAAGCTTACATTGCAAAATACGGGAACGTGAAAATCCTTCGAATCCAGTGGAATTTCGAAATAACTGAGTTCAAATTAATGAGGTTATGCTGTATACAATGAGCATGAGAACTTTTTTAAATGGCACCATAGCGCGTGTTTAATGATCAAAACGTGGCGATTGCTCCTTTCACTCTTTGCTACCCTCCACTGGTACAAAGGTCACTCCACACGTGACAGGGGCACAAGTCTCACCTCCACACATCTCGGTTGCACACAGCTCTAAAATATTTTAATCTCTCTGCCCATAATCAATTCATTTGAAAAATTCTCGTAGAACAATGTGCTCTACTGGGAACGTAATTGCATCCCTAAAATTTGCTTTGTGGTTTCGTGAGGGGTCCTTGAAGAAGTTTGCCGCATTTTATGAGCTCGACCCCAGCGAGGACGAGTGAGGCAACCTTGCTGTTCAAAACTATCACACTGTTTCAGCTGTGTTATTTTATGAATAAAAATCTCGTTACACTCCCAGAAAAGATCAAGTTAGAAGCACGTACTTTTATCCCGCAACAATATTCATCATTGTGCTTGCCCACATATCCTTTCCTGAAAGCTCGCTCCACGAAGAATGCTACGCTGCTGATAACATGCATGCCGTTCATCACCCTGAAGTACTGAATGCGTGATGATACCGTATTTACTCGATTCTACCGCGCCCTCGATTGTAACGCGCACCCGATTTCCAATGCGAAAAAAAAAAAAGTAAGACATAGATTGCAACGCGCACCCATTTTTCTCGCTGGCCCGCACGATCACACCACTCGAAAAAACGACTCCTTTCGTGAGCGTCTTTCATTTAAATATGAGGTACGGGCGAAGCTTGTGCCCATCTGACGTGTAACAGAGCATTGCCGTCACTGTAGTTTTACCGTGGACCGATGTCAGCACATGAACTTGCTTCGTCCCCTTCTTCTCGACGGTTGTGGTGCCAGGCATGTCGAAGTAAAGAGGTGTCTGATCGGCATTCCCGATTTGCCCAAGCAGGTAGCCGTTGTTGCGCCGCAAGTTTAGGACGAACCTCTGAAAACTGTGAAGCTTTTCATCGTATTCCTCCGCAAAACTTTTCGCATATGCATGTTCCCCTTCGGAGGAAAAAGCCTTTCCTCTTCATAAAGTTAGTTAGCCAGCACCTGCTCGCTTTAAACTGGCTCCGCATTAGACCTTTTTCTAAGACTAATTGCATAGCCCGCACTTGGAGCAGTTCTGTCGTCACGGGCCGCTGTGCCGCTCGCTGCTCAAGCACATACTCGCCGAGCAGCTCTTTAAGGGGGGACCCGGCTTTTCAAGCCGAAAATCTGCCCAAAAATCGAATTTTCATTCTCTTAATTTTCGTGTTCCTGACGCGTTTCCGCACCTTTCTACAAAATTTGATTCCCAAATTCTGCATATTTTTCCTGTTATCAAGATCTAAAGATGCGGTTTTACGAGCGTTTCTCTCTAAAATGTGCAAAAATACCCTGCATTTTGATCGCGCGCCGCTTGGCAACGGTACGCTCCATCGGCGCCATTTTGGTGTTGTTCAATAGCTTGCGTTTCAGACTTTTTTTTTTTTTTATCCTTTGGCAACCCTGTGCGTCCCTGAGAAACGAGAAAAAAGCACCCGCAAAAAAGAGCTTTCACGCATTGCCATTGGTCAAATGAGGCACGTGATCAGGATTCTGTCCTCTGATTGGCCTAAGTGCCGCCATCGTGCGCCGCCATTTTGACTGGGACAGCGTGTGCCTACCGCCATTGTGCTCGATTCGCCGCTCTGTGGTTTGCACGCTTGATCGGCGCACGAAGTTTATCATGCCTGGCGGTGCGAAAAAGTTCCATACGCGCCACAACTTTATGCGTAAACGACGAAGGGGAAAAGTGCGTGCAAAGGACCCGGCATCGTCGCAGACAGCCGTTCACGGAGCATCGCCTGGCCATGCCACGGACGCCGGCGGTTCATCGGCGCCAGCCTTGCAATGCGATAATGCTTTCGCAACCCACGCTGGTGATGCGAGATTAGATTCTGCGCTCGTGACCGAGGAGGAAGTGCGGGGGGGCGCATGCACGGGAGCAAAAAGTGCTTCGACAGCTTGGATCAACACCAGCGACCGCGCGGAAGATCGAAAACTTCAGCCGACGAAGCGGCGCAGAGACTGTGGCGACGGAACCTGCAGCTCCGTACACCATCGTTGAACTTGACGCTGTCAATGATCTTATTCTTCAAACTATGCGTTGTCACATCTGCCGAGGAAAAGTCAAGCTAACCCGTGGAGATCGTGAGTACGGTTTGGCAGTGAAGCTACACGCGGTGTGCGACAACTGTGGCGATATTGGGGATGCTTGGAGCTCGCGTCGAGTGGAACACTCGGTAAGATCAAGACCATTTTGCGATAAATATGCTCGCGGGACGCGCGATGCTTTCGACTGGTAACGGCCAAAGTGCGATGAACGACATATTTTCCGCAATGGGGCTGAGCAGTCGCGCAATAAAAGACTTTTCATAAAAGACTTTGCATAAAAAGACTTTTCAGCGGCATCAGAAAAATAAGCTGGAGCCCGCTGCTACGCGAGCAGCTGAAGATGCTATGCAGCAGTGCGCGCGTGAAGTGTCGTCGCTCTACGAGGACTTGTGCTTTGGTCACCGTGGTAATATTGCAGTGTTTTGATGGGAGCTGGATGACCCGGGGTCACTCTTCGCACATTGGCGTCGGAGCAGTTATTGAACTCTTCACTGGTTATGTTCTCGATTACGTCACACTTTCAAATTTTTGTTTGGGCTGTGATGTGGGACTGAAACCCGGTAGCGAGGGTTATGAGCAATGGAAAGATGCTCATCGCTGCCAGAAGAACACCAGTTGTAAATCTGGGCAAATGGAAGTAGAAGCAGGCCTCATTCTTTTTGAAAGGTCCCTTGAGCGGCGCAATCTCCGCTATACGACAGTCTTGTGTGACGGCGATAGCAGAACGTACAATGCTATAAGGGATGCCAAAGTTTATGGTTTTATTGACGTAGAGAAAGAAGACTGCACAAATCATGTGCAAAAGCGAATGGGGACGGCTCTGAGGAACTTAGTTCAAAAGCAGAAAACCGAAGGCCGCAGTCTGGGAGGAAAGGGGCGACTCACTGCCGACCTCATCACCAGACTGAGCACCTACTATGGTCGTGCGCTCAAGTCACATCAAGGGGATGTGGATGAAATGCAGCGAGCTGTGATGGCCACGTACCATCACATCACATCCACTGACGAAAGCTCGAATCACAGTTTGTGCCCCACAGGCGAGCAGTCTTGGTGCCGGCACAATGCCGCAAAGGCAAAAGGTATGCACGAGCCAAAACACAAGTACAACTTGCCCAAAGAAGTTGCAGAGGCATTATTGCCTGTTTACGAACGTCTGTCTGACAGGAGTCTGCTGCAAAGATGTCTAAGAGGGAAAACTCAAAACTCGAATGAAAGCTTGCATTCAGTTATTTGGAGTCTGATCTCCAAAGAGCAGCACTCTTCCCTTTTTGCTGTGCAAGCAGCAGTTGCTGAAGCTGTGTTGCGTTTCAATGCAGGAAACAAACACTCTGCAGCATCAATTCTGCAAGAACTTGGAATGAATGCAACCAACACTGGCAAGATGCGAACAGCAGAGAAAGACAAACGTCGGAGTGCCATGTCCACGAAGAGGCATGCAGCATCAGAAGGACTGAAAAAAAATGTCGCAAAAAAGCATAAAGACTCCATGCATCCTGATTATGCACCTGGGTCATTCTGAATGACTTCAGTGACATTTACACTATTTTTCTGCTAATAAACAACTTTTAAAACGTTTTTCCTCGTTTTCTCAAAATGGCTATTTTGGTGGTTTTGCTATTTAGGAGAAGCGATATTTCAGCTTCTGGTCATGATATTACTCTAATTCTTGTGTTGACAGCTTGGTAAACTAATGTAGATTGAAATAAGACTGAATTGAATATTGTAAGTAATAGACATAATTTTAAAAATCACATTTAACGATTTCATGTCAAGCTGGGATTTCACTTCCAAAAATTTGACATGCCATAACTTTTGTTCAAATGGGCTTAGAACATTCATGTTTGTTTTATTGCATACAGCCATCATTCTAGATTATAGTGGTATGTTGATTTGTTTTGTAACTATCACAGTAAAAAAAACAGACTTCCTCCTTCCAAGGAACCTGAAAAATGTGATATCTCGAAAACTATATAATGCACCAAAAAAAGAATTGCATATTTGAAATCTGCATATCAAAATACATAAGGTGCATAAGTTTCATAAAAATCGGCTTGAAATTAAGCAACATTTATCTCCGAAGCAGGGTCTCCCCTTAATTTGCGGAAACCGACCCTGCTGTGGTCCACTGAAGCCTTTGCGAGAAGCTTTGCTGTCGACAATCTTCTGCTTTTGTTTCCGCCGGTCCCGCAGGCACGTTTCGGGAACTCCGAACGACCGCGATGCGGCCCGATTTCCGTCCGTTTCTGCACACGCGATGACTTGAGTTTTTGGAGTCAGCCCTTCCACGCCGTCGATGCTAATGCACTACTAGATAACGAACTGCTCAGCCCACGTACGAAGTGCCGCACATGGGAAACACATAGGCAGAAATGGCCGATGCGTCATGCCGACGCACGTAGGGGCGGCCATTTTGGATTTGCCGATGGCAATAGATTGACGGTAATTTTTTTGTTCGTACTCGATTCTAACGCGCATGCGATTTATGAACCCGCTTAACCGGAAAAAAGGTGCGCGTTAGATTCGAGTAATTACGGTATCAGGGAAAGGCATGCAATATGGATGCCTCTCAGTGTGGCACAAAAAGACAGCTTTTTACCGATTTTTTTAGACTGTATGTTTACAGTTGACTTTTTCTGGTGTACAAACGGAAAAGCACTTCGTCTTACAACAGAGTAAACAGGATATTATGTAATGACCTGCTTTTTCAGATGCTCAATCTCAGTGAGTTTTTTTGTGGCATAGGTGTCGAGCTGTTACTTCCTACGTCCGAGAGGTGTGGTGTTCCCTGGCACTCCAATCAAAGGGGTTGACAGACGCACATGGTTTGAATGAACAAGATAAAGATTTCCAAGGTATTCACACTAGATGGTGCACCACTGCATCCTTACATGCCAGAGCCTGGTGTGAGATGGGTTCATGCGGGCAAATACGGCAGCCGAGGAAGGCGCAATCTCGAAGTGTGCAGACGGCACGGTGGAGAAAGCCTGGTACGGTGAGCTTGGCTGTCCCAACCCCATGTTCAGGCCAGGGCTCGCATTCAGGGGCGGGGGAGGAGGAGGAGGATTTGTTGGAGCCAGGTAGGCGACGTGAGAGCTTGTCGATGCTGTCGGGAGAGAACACAGGGACTGTAAGCACTCCAGGTGAATGCAAACTAGATTTGCATGCGCCTGAATGTATTGCAAGATGTACAGTCGAACCCTGCTACAAAGAATGCTGCTTCAACAAAATTTCCCCTACAACAACAAAAAACGCACAAATATTCTTGCCTCAATAAACACTTTTTTTTTCCAGCCATTCCACTGCAACAAAAATTGACGATGCAATTTCAGGCTCAGATATTTAATGCCACGCAGCAAACACATTCTTGAACATTTGATGCATTTTCAGAACATAAACATACAAACGCGCATTGGCACTACCTAAAACTAGCATCATTTACTGGTTTAATGGATGATGATGAGTGGTGCTTTATGGCACAAGAGCCACATGATGGCCAAAGAGCATCATTTCATGAGACGAGGGATGTGGACAATGTTTATGGTAGGTGGCTGTGACTGTATAAGGGCCTTAAAATTCCACACACTGCGGTGGGTAAAACATAGCAGTATTAAAAGTATGACAGTGACGTGAAAGGTGTCTAGTGAGAATGGGTCGTGAAGGATCGTGATGGTAAACTGTGGTGATAAATGGTATTAGCACAAATGCCTCTTGAACGCCCTTGTATACAAGGGTCGGGAGGCATGTGCTGTGTTTTTTGTAGTAACCGTAGCAGCAACCTCTCTTCAGAGGTTGTGCTACGAATTTCCTGGGTAAATCACTTGAAAGTCTTGCACCTGCTTTAAAAATGACAGCTGTGACTCGGGTTTGAAAAGTGGTTTCCTACTGATGAACATTGCAGGATGGAGTCTTATTTGTCGTTGGTAGGCTAATGCGAAGAATTGTTTTCTAAAAGTGTCTAACTTCTTACATTCAAATAAAATGTGAAGCACAGTTTGTGTTTCACCACATCTCTCACACAATGGTGGATCGTCACCAGACAAAAGGTATGAGCGTGTTGTGTATGTGTGTCCTATCCTTAGCCTTGTTAGTGTAACTTGTGTGCGGCGTGACTTAAGGGGAGACGCTCCTCGAAAGCACTTTTTTTTTGTTATTCAACTTAGAGCTTCAGAAATTGGACCACTGATGCAGTTTTTCCTCCTGATTCCAAATCTGTAATCAGTTTTTACATAAGTGCAATAGTTTGGGAGTTGTGTTTCAAGTAATGGTGAAACTTGATAAGTTTTCCGGGAACTTTCGCGCATACTAAATGTTCATGCAGAGAGTTGTTCAATGGCTCCTTTTGCTCCCTATTAGCCATAGAGTGCCGATATCTAGCTAGAAATTGTGCTCCAACTTTGAAACTATGAAAAAAACATCTGTGTAGCAAAGTACCCTTTTTTTTCCACTCGACCACCATTAAATTTATTAATAGATATTTACAGCTGATAGGTTGTGCTGATTCAAGTAGATATCGGCACCCTACGCACTCTCCTCAATGTGTGTGCCAAATTTCGTCGTCGTATGACCATTCTAAGTGCCCGAAACACTTCCCGCAAAAAATGCAAATTGGCCAAAATTGCGAAATGAGAAAAACGCGTTTGAAAGTTTGAAAGTCTGTATTTACAAAAATGAAAAACGCAGTAGCACGAAACTTGTGCTGAACACATACACACATGTCCAGAGGGAATATCAGTTGTCTAAAACTCTCCAGCACCGTAGGTTTTCCCTTCCCGGCTGGTGCGGCAGGACTCTTCCACCCGGGCCCTCTTGGCTGCACTGCGACGGTGTGCCCTCGCCTCAGCGGTCTGACGCACATTCATCTTGTGCATGCGCATGCTGTCTCGGCGGTCGCTGAGGGTAACCAGGGCCTCCGAAGGAAGCACCCCAAGCTCTTCCAGCACCTTTTCAAAGCTCGCGTGGCCCCGGTTGAACCACAGGACTGCAATGGCTGTGGCTGTTTCCACAGCAGTCCGGGAAGCAAACCGGGTCTTTGGACACAGCAGCCATATTTTGCTGTTCAGGGACTCGGCCGCGTTCTGTGTCTTGCCGTGGAGGCACCGGGCAAGCAGCTTCGCATCTGTGAGACGCTTGTAGATTGGGAGGACTGCCAAACCCTGGGCCTTGGTCAGGAGGGGGGTGTGGCACGGTGCAGGCTGGCCCTGCGCCTCAGCACGTCGGTGCTTGCACCACGAGTCTGGGCCTGCAGGACAGAACTTGTGACTTCCAGCACCGTCTGTTGAGCACGAGTGCAAACATGAGGCCCATATGGCAGTGTACATCTTGTGGACATTTCCCCGATTGTTCACAATGGCCACCTGAAAGTAAGTTTGAAGCTTCTGGATGGTGGTCTCCTTCAGCTTCTCCCCTCGTGGAAGTGGCGTTGGCAGCTTCCGCAGGCCGGTGCCCAGACGTTTCGCCACGTGGTTGGTGCACTCCTCTTTTTCAATTGGAGTGTCAGGGTACACGTTGGCATCACAGACCCCGTTGTAGGCCTTGCTGTCTCCATCGCTTAGGAAGATGGTGAACCGCAGGGGTGTCTCATAGTCCACAGTCCTCTGCCAAATGCGCACTGCAGCTTCGGCCTCCATGGCATGCGAAGAACAGTCGCAATTCTTCTCACAAACGGGATGATGAAACGCCTGCCATGTTTCTTCATCGCCTCCCATGTCGTTATGCAAACTGCACGCCAGGCAGAAGTTGGAAAGCACTTCATAGTCCAGGCACAAACCAGTGTCCAAGGACACTACAGTTCCCACACCATTGTGGCTTTTGTGGCCTCTTTTTTGCCATGTGCCGTCAAACATGACTGGCACGTCACTGTTACCAGCCACCTCTTTGGTGACGCTGCGTGCCCTTTGCATGTTTTCACAGACAGCCTTCACTGCCGCACTGTGAATCTTTTTGCCGATAGCATGGAAGGTCTTATGGTGCATAGGGTTTGGCAATCCAACTACTGCACAAAATCGTGAAAGTTGCTCATGCCCGATACCGACGGCACGCGCTGCAAGCACCACTTTCAGGTTCACGGCAAAGGCGTCACGCGAACTCCCGCTGTCGTAGCTTCTGCTTGCACCGCGGCCGCCATCTGACGCGACCCGCTTCGACGAGTACGCGGACGAAAGGATGCTCTCCGAGCACTCCGCATTCTCGCAGTGTAGCTCCAGAAACGCCGAAAGGCCTTTCCGCTTTTTATTCGGTGCCCGAACTGCGAGTTTACTCTCGTGACAAACGGGGCATGCCGCGCCTGCGACGACGGCCGTCAATGCACCCAACTCGCACAGCACTACGCTTTCGGCACGATCGGCATTCGGCCTGACGTCGTTTTCGAATAACGCGATCTTTTTCTGCGATGCACTCACAAAATTCACTGCAGCGTTGATCTCGTCGTCGCAGTTGCCATGGTCGACGTTGCCGTGGTCGATGTTAGGCCTACCGGCCGCTGGCCCGTCGCGGACATTTTCGTTGGCGGTGGCTTTCTTGTACGTCCTCCGCCGCTTCCCTCTGAACTTGTTCTTACTTCTGTATTTCCGATGGTCGGCAACGGCCTTTTTCGGGCTTGCCATCGCACGAAAACAGCGAAAAATAACTCCGGAAAACAGTGAAGCGAACTACGGCAAGAAAACACGGGTGCTGTCAGCCAATGGCGGCCCTGCGTTAGTGGCGCGCGGTTTGAAACGGCGGGAAAAGACTGTTTTTGTTGCTTTTTTTTTAGATTTTTCGTGAACGTACGAGACTTCAAGAACCGGGATCGTGGAGAGTAAGGACAACTCTACACGAGCCAGCGGCCGCAATATGGCGGACAGCTCTCTTCGCGGCCCCGCGAGCACGCGAACAGCAGCCCGTTTTGTGTAAATTTCGTGATGCCGCGCGTCACTGCCGCTCACTCAGACGCGTTTTTCACTGACTTCTGATGCTTATTTCGCTGTGATATTTTCAGATGTCAAAATATAATGTATAAAGATGATAAAGCAACAAAAAACAGAAAAGGTGAAATTTGGAAAAAAAAACGCGACTTTTCGACCCGCGTCTCCCCTTAAATACTGCCGGCCACTGACCGAGTTGCGCCTTGGTAACATGAAGTTTATTTTGTGTGTGTGTATCCCATGTGCGGAGCCAAAAAGCCCTGAAGTTTCGTTTGGGGAGAGCTTTCAGGTCGAGTGCAGAGATCGCCATTCTTTTATTGGCATTGGTTGGCTTGGCGGATGCAGCCAAGTGGTCTGCCAATTCGTTTCCTTCTACCTCGCGGTGTCATGACGCCCAGTACACTACGACACGCTGTTTGACTGAGTATACTGTGCATAGGAGTGAGTAGAGAGATACAAGGACAGAATGCTTGTGTTTTTTTTAGCGTTTTGAGGGTTTTTACCACACTTAGGGAATCTGTGTATATTACTGCAGTTTGTAGGTTTATTTGTTTAATGTGTTTATTGGCTGCAAGTATCGCATGAGCTTCTGCAGTAAAGATGCTTGTGTTAGGATGAAGGGTACCGGCATCTGAAAAGGATGGGCCGACCACAGCGTATGAGACAGAAGTGTTTGTCTTTGAGGCATCGGTGTAGAACTCGGAACAACTGTATTTATGAAGGAGTTCATGAAAGCATGTGCGGATGTGTGCAACAGGCGCATGCTTTGCGACTTCCACAAAAGATATGTCTCAGTCTATAAGCTGCCACTGCCACGGCGGCAGATATGCAGCAAGAGCCATCAAACAGTGTTCTAGATGTGGCCTATCTGTATCCTCAGCGAGACCTCTCACACGAAGCGAGTAAGGCTGCCTCAACGAAAGATGGCTGTGGAATAGGTCACAATAAGACTGATCATTGATTGTGAAATACAGGCGATCCATGGAGCTAGTGCGAAAAGCACCCGTAGAAAGGCGAATTCCCAAATGATGCATGGGGTCTAGCATCTTCAGAGCACATTGAGTCGCAGACTAATAAACAACGGCTCCATAATCCAAGCGGGTGCGAATGAGGCTTCTATACAAATTCATGAGACATTTCCTGTCACTACCCCACGTAGTACGTGACAATACCTTTAGAACATTCATGGCTTTTACACATTTTGTTTCTAAATACTTGATGTGCGGTATGAAGGTTAGCTTTTTGTCCAAGATTAGACCTAAGAATTTATGCTTGGCATTAAAAGGCAGATGTTGACCATTGCGTTGAATGTCGGGTTCCGAGTGCATACCTCTCTTTCGGGAGAACAAGACACAAGTGCTTTTTTGTGGGTTCAGTCGGATTTCGTTTTCCTCTGCCCATTTGGAGACCTTGTTCCCACCTAGCTGAGCCTGCTGCTCACACATTACCAGGTTGCATGACTTAAGCACAAAAAGTTGCTTATCTTCTTTTGCAAAGCGTTCCGATTGCCCACAATGATGTCCGACTCAATTTCAGTTAAGGCCATGATGTCGCTGTACACCAATAACAGTGTTTATCAGTGCTCGCATCAACTCCCGAGCTCGCTGGCCGTGTAAGCACTGCCTCTTCAATCATAGTGTCGGCACTGTCCGAGGTGTCGGAATCCTCTGTGACTCAATGAATGATTTCGTCATCGGTCAACTGCACTACAGCTCGAGGTTTTCGTCAGCATCGGAAAAGCACTCAAAGGTTATTGCGGCTGGTATCAACACGCCGGCAGCGTGCAGATCGTCGAAGGTAACCTCTGTGAATAGAAGTTCGTCACACACGCACCCACTCTGCGGCCTCGGCAAATTCCCTCAACGAAAACCGTAGCACCACACAGCTAGAATCTCTATGGCTGCAGAAGATGAGGAAACATGAATGCTGAAGATGGCATGCAGCAGCACACAATCTGCTGCATAGATGACAGAACAACATGTGAACGAATAGTGAGGATTGACCACAGGTTTGATGACTATGCTACGGCGGGCGATGAATCGGCGTGTGCTGGATTGAGTCAGTTGCTGTTTCGAGGGTATGGCAGCCGCGACGCGGTACGCGAACATGAGAGAATGGTGGGTTCGAGGATACGAAAACCAAAATTGCGGTGTTGATCGTGACTTTAAGTCTGCGGTTAGCAATAAAAAGTCCGATATTTCGGATACCTACAGCATTCGCCATGCGATTTTTCGGACTATTAAATACATTGACTTTTAGGAGAACTTGACGGTGCTGGAGATAAGTCCAGGGAATCAGGCATGGCCGGAATTTCTGGCGTCCGGAAAATCGAATGTTGACTGTATTCCTTGTGAAAACAGGGGTGGTGCTTAGAAATGGGGGTTGCATAGCGTTGTGAATACACGGCATTCGTCACCGTTTTTAAGATAATGTCCATGTGATACTTTTTCTGGCTGCCGCACTTTTCTGTTTCGGCCTTGTGAAAAGCGTACTTGAGAGGCCCTGCTCTGCTTTTTAGCTCTGAAATATACTCACCTGGGTAAACATGAGTGTGACCCAGGACCATGTTGTATGGCCCCCCATGGCTAATACAGCTTGCATAGGTTCTGCAAGGCTCAGCACTGGGTGGTCCAGTACCCTGAAAAAACCATAAGCCTTTCTTTCAACTCTGACAAACTTTCAATGTAGGTACTTAGCGAGCAATTGGAGCGCTCAATGAACACTATCCTATACCTCAACGAGGGTTGTGCTGAAGTACCGTATATACTCGTGTAAGGGCCGCCCTCGTGTAAGGGCCGCACCCCAACTTTGAAAGCGGATATTTCGAAAAAAAAAAAAACAAAAGTTCAAAATGTCCCGCCAGAAAAGTGTAGTTAGTTCATTTACAGCCAGATGGCGCTGCACGCTTTTCCGCTTTTATTCTACTTCCGCCGACGCGCCGACCACGCTGTTGACAGCGCGCCGCCATATTTGCCTTGTGCGGCCTCTTTGTTGGCATCGTTCCTAGCATCGTGTCGATACGTTGGCAGCGCGACTTCAGATCGGTGTCGTCGGTGTCACTTTGTTGGTTGTAGTGAACCCTGCAGAAGCCAGCGCACGTGACGGACGATGGGCCGGCATCTGAGATCATTCACTGCAGCATTTAAGCTGCAAGTGATTGACTATGCCGAGGAGCACGGGAAGCGGGAAGCTGGACGAAAGTACGACGTCGATGAGAAGCGCGTGCGTTACTGGATGAATCAGAAAGATGCCCTCGCCGCTACTAACAGGAGCCGAAAGGCGTTTCGCGGGAAAAAGTGCAAGTACCCGCAACTCGAAAGCGAGCTCGTCAACTACGTCGTCGACACACGAAGGGACGGCTACGCCGTATCGACTGACATGATACGCGTCAAAGCCCTCAGCATCGCTCGCCACATGGAAATACCCCCGGCACAATTCAAGGCAAGTCGGGGCTGGGCTACGCGGTTTATGAACCGTAACCAGCTTTCTATTCGGCGCCGAACGACGATTTGCCAAAAACTGCCGCGCGAGTACGAAGACCCACGTCATTAAGTTTCATCGCTTCGTGAATGCTCTCAGGAGGGAGCATGAATACGACCTGTCCCAAATTGGGAATGCGGACCAGACACCTGTGTGGTTCGATGCACCGGAAAGCACCACAGTGGATTTAAAAGGTGCGAAAAGTGTGTCTGTGCGCACGACTGGTGCAGAACGCCAAAGGTGCACTGTGATGTTGTGCATCACGGCAGACGGCAGGAGGCTTCCGCCGTACGTCGTATTTAAAAGGAAGACTCTCCCAAAAGAGAAGTTCCCTCAGGGAATCGTCGTACGTGCGCAAGAGAAGGGCTGGATGTCCGAGGAACTGGTCGTTGACTGGATTAAGACCGTCTGGGCAAACAGACCTGGAGGGCTGTTACAACGGAAAGCCCTCCTTGTTTTGGACAGCTTTAGGGGCCACTTGACCGACCGCGTCAAGAACCGAGTTGCCGCAACTCGTACGGACTTGGCCGTCATTCCCGGTGGCCTGACGAGTGTGCTGCAGCCGCTCGACGTATGCGTCAACAGACCATTCAAAGTGGAATTTCGCCGATGTTACTCTGAATGGATGGCTGGAGGCGTCCACGAGAAGACCCCTACAGGACGGCTGAAGCGGGCGTCGCTCCAACAGGTGTGTGAATGGATTTTGAATGCGTGGCGTGCCATGTCAGTAGAAGTAGTTGCTAAAAGCTTCAAGGTAACGGGAATTTCGAACTCCATGAACGGCACCGAAGATGACCGTCTCTGGGAAGACGCGGACGCCGAGGCGAGCTCCTCCGAGAACGAGGACAGCGAAATGGAATCCGAATAAAAACATTTCTGGCATGTCATTTGTGACTCTTGCACTCTGCTACTGTTGCATAAACAGTACAGACCTTTGGCCTGTACTGCCTGTACTAAATCGGCCTGATTCGTGTAAGGGCCGCACCTAGCAAAATTTTCGAAAAAAAAGTGCGGCCCTTACACGAGTATATACGGTAGGTGGACATCAGTGTATGCGAGACATACACACTCTTTTTGCTGTGGCGTCAAGTGTGGCAGTAAGCGGTCGATACGTTTGCCACCAGTCTTCCACAAGAAAAGAAAAAGTGAAGAATTACAATTATTAACTGCTGTCCAATGGTGTGATAAGTTACCTTGACATTAATTTCTACTCCAAACTTTTCTGATCATTGTTAAAACGCAGTACATGGACTGAGATCCTCTGTCAATCTCACTGCTTTGTGCAGAAACACACAACTTGTGTACTGTAACTAGCAACTGTTCCTCAGTTTTCAGGTTTCTTTGTTAGCCTAAAAAAACGTGGGGTGGGGGAGAGGGAAGCAGAGTCTTGGCATCAACAGGTACGGCGGGCTGCACCAACTGTGAATACAGACGAGGTCCACAGAAGGTGTCACTTTTGCAATTAAAATTTTAAGAGTTAATTGCATTACACCACAAATTTACGGTAAATGCAGCCTCTAATCAGGCTGTTAATGTACGCTACCCCCAAAAGCGGTTGCAAATAGTGGAAAAATCAATGCATGCATAGAAAAAAAACTTTTGCACCCAAGATTTATTTAAAGGGCTATAGGATGCCCTGCAACCGATTTTCACGAGATCACCTAACCTCAGCATTAGATCAGGAAGTCCAACTTCCCAGCACAAAAATGGGCAAAAAAGCAGACACAGCTAGTTATATTTGAAGGAGCATAACAACAACAAAAAATTGACTATAACAATGCACCACAAGCACGTCTTATTACACACGAGTGTCCACATGTACGGACAGCATGAGAAGGAGTCCAGGGGCCGTGATACGAGTGCCCTGCCTCAACACCCTTGTCCACCTAAACCCACCATGGTGCGTGCGCAGGAGTCTCCAATTTCCACATTGCAGTGGACGTGTTGGTGCAATGGCTCTGCAGGAGCGGCGTTCCCGTGAACCCGGCAGCTGGCAAAACCGGAGACCAGGCTGGAAGAAGTGGGAGGTTGAGGGGCCACCCCGTACGACTGAGGAGGGTAGCCGTGCATGTGGCTCATGTGTAGCCGGCTACTCGGCGATTGCGGCAGCGAGCATGAAGGCGGGCCCCTGTGCATGCGCCCGAAGCACTGCTCCCTGCCAGGAGGGAGGGGACGATCGCTGCACACAGGACATTACTCGTCGCACACACTGTAGTGAAGGAAAGTGACACATAAGCATGACAATGAATGGCGATGATTGTTACCTACTGGTAACAATCTAGACGATGCAAATTATTTGGGTGCACACAAAATATTCTCCCAGTCCCGTATTCGTATGCATACCTGCCAAGTTCAGGGATTTTGGATTCGGGAGGCTTCCAGAACGGGAGGGGGGTCGTAAACACAGCTGTTGTGGTCTTATAATGGCTTGGAGTGACCGAACACGTGAGGGTAGGGCTTCCCGGTAGAAGGTGCGTGTCTCGAAGGGGGGCGATTTTGATGGTATCTCCAAAAATATTGCATGCTCAGAACAACTATCAAAATACGTTTCTGACGAAAGAATTCGCATATGTCTTCCTGGGACATACGTGAACGTATGAGATGGCGCAGATGGCTGCCAAGGAAGCGTGGGTGAAAACTTTGCTTGAGACCAATTGAAAACTGAATGCCAGGCTTGCCAAATCACTTCTATTCCTTCTTACGTCGTTATTGCCTTTCATCTACTGCTGCGTTAACCATGTGCCCTCAACTAGTAGTCGCTAGTGATGATCGCCTTGCAGAGGCTGTAGTTTCTCGTGTAGCAATTACGGAAAACGGGGCTGGCTGTGCGTGCCTTCAAAACCAAGTAGGGTGTGTGAATATTCGAATGTTTCGAATATTCGCACTGGATTCGATAACCACATACAGTTAAACTTGGATATAATGAAATTGCAAAATTCTAGGAAAAAATCGTTATAAATACGATTTTGTTACATGAAAGGACGGTACAAAAATTTGGAAAATAAACGCACAAATTAGTGAAAAGGGAGACTGAAGACAGTGCTAAAGGAAAACACTTATCTTACAGTAATAAAAGCTGCGTTATTATTGCAATGGCAATTATATGGACATTTTTGGCGGGTTTTTGTCGTCGCGGCCATGTTCCCTACAAGTCCAAATTGTAAACATGCCCCTGTGCATAGTAATTTTCCCGAGCGGGCAAAAGGGCACGAGCGCTGCTGAAGCAGGAGATAAAACGAGTCGGCCTATCCCTATCGCCTGGAAACTGAATAAAATAACATCTTCCGCATATTAGAACTGCCGTCAAATCCTCAAACAGAGAGTAAACCACCCGTCTTGAATGAGCATGAAACAATGCAGGGAGTGGGATCATGTAGCTATGATGAACTTGGATTCAAGGGCAGTGGCTATCGCTAGCACGCATGCTATCTCGGTGAGTATCGGCGCGGTTTCAACGCGTAGGGACTGTGTGAAAATAGCACTACACCCTGGAGCAGCCATATTTGCATACACCAGCATTTTGTAGGAGTTCTACGACATCGGACCTAAAAGAGTTGGCTGCCAGAATTACTTAACTTCCTACACGATTGTCGGAAATGAAGAAAAAATCACAGTTTCACTGCAAGGGCAAAGCAATGAATGGATAGCAGCAACTTGGAATGTAACGCTGAAAACGGCAAGCAGATCGAAGCGTGCAGCGTGCTGCTCCCGCACAAAAACAACATACACAGGACGACAGTGAACTAACAACATTTACTGCTCAACACTTAACACACTGTTTAAACAAAAACGAGGCATGAAATGTCATCACAGGTACTGTGAAAACTAACTAGTGACCCAGTTGTTCGCTGTTTTTAAAAAGAGCACTCTTTTCACAAACGGCGGCTGTCCAGTGAGCGAAGTGATCTTTGTGTGCCCGGCAACTAAACGCAATAGTTCCAGTCAAAGTAGAAGGCGCGCAATTCTCCCCACCGAAGGATAAGCGTGCGCGCGCAAAAGACGCTCTGCCTACTGCAGCTTCTGCTGGGTTTTCAATGGTGCATGTTGTGTTCGCAGTCAAGCAACAAGGAAACAAACAGCAACGGTATGCCGAAGCGCTGCGCCGCGGTTGGATGTGAGTCGCATCTCGCAATTGAGTTTCGTTTGTTGGCGCACATCGCAGCCATCAGCGCTTATGGCTTTCACAACGCTTATGGCATCTCACAACGTCGTTTTGTTGGCGCACATCGCAGCCCTCAGCGCTTCTGGTGGAAGTTACGTGCGGACGTCGCTATAATTTTACCCGCAATGTCGACATCTGCCTACCTGTGTTTACAAACATAAAATGGGTCTATAGGCTGCCTCCCCACCAGCAAGATTTATTTAAGCCTCTTCGGCACAGACACCCCTGCAAGGCTGCAAACTGCCGAACAACTTGTGTAGTACAGTCAAGCCCGCTTATAACGAACCTGAGCATGACACGGCATCCGTGCGCTGTATCCCGAAGTTCGAAGTAAATAAAACACGGCTTTTAAAAAAAGTTGCGAGTGAAAACACAAACTTTTTTGCCCCAAAAAGTCCGTGATGCATGTGTTTCGAAGAGCAGAAGCTATAAGGGTGGTCTGGAGTTCATTTAAAACGGCAAGGTGCCCGTTCGCCGAGGCCCGTGGCATAAGCTGCATGAGGCACTGACTCCAAAGTTTCGACGTTCTCGCAATCCAATTCCTCCAAATCACTCTCGCCACGTACTTCATTGACAATGCCCAAATCCGTGCACGGTTTCGCAGTGTCGGCACCATCATCGGCCATAATTAAACCACTGCAAAGATGTCCCACTAGCTCTCCAGCTCTCCCAGGTCGGAGTCGACGACGCGCTGCCACAAATCGTTGCCGCAGTTCGGAAGCTTCAGGCTCGGCATCGGGCCCAACAACCACGAAGTCGGCCTCGCGGAAACAGTTTCGCGCACATGTAGTTGTCACTGCCGCCCACGAAATATTCACCATCTCCACACCTGAATACCGGGACGCTCGAAGCGGCAAGTTGGCTGCCAGGTCGTCAACAGCTATGAGCAAGCGCTCCGCAACGCGGCACCTAACGCGCGGATCAAGCCAAGCGGTCACACTTTCGACGTTTTGTTGAGCGGCACGAAAAAGCGTGCTAGTACTCCCGTCGGCCGTCATGACCACACACGCAGACCAAGAGTGAGCAAGACGCACACACGCGACACACATGCAAGAACGCGTGGAACAGCTTTGGGCCCGGTTCGAGTCAGAAAATGAAAGTAACTCGAGCCAGCGTGGCGTGCGTCGCGGAGCGGTGGAGACGGGTGAAGGGGTTGTGATCAAGAGAAGAGAGCAGGCTTGCGAGAGAAGGGCAAGGAGTTGCATTAAAGAAGGGGGAGAAAGCGGCGGAGGGCGACCTTGAAAACCAAAACACACGAGAAGGAGGCAGGTTGGGTAGCTTGCTTGAAAGGTCCGCGATACTCGCACGTAGAAAACTTGGAAAGAGTGCCTGTGCGCGCAGAAGTCAAAGCATGGCCCCCTGGATCGGTGCGCACGATGGGGTTCAAAGAATCAGCGGCCATGGTCAAAAAATCATTTTGTAGCGCCGGCGGGTTTGCATGGCCTCACGAACTTCGATACTTCGCGATGCGTTCCGCGCAAATTAACAGAGGTTTTTGCGCTTCCGCACGCGCGCTGAAGGCATGCTGAGCCAAGTGCAAAGTGAGCGAGAAAAAGTCCTAAACAAGAAACGAATCGCAAATTATCAGAGTCAGTGGGGTAGCGTACGCGTGTGCACTAGACGCAGACTATCGGATACAGTCGGTGGCCGCTGATGTTGGCAAATGGTCTGGTCGCTCTAGGCCGGCGACGCCAACGACAGTACCAGCGATCAAAACAAGGTAGATGGCCGACCGGACTTCGAAAGATCGGTGGAAGTGTGTAAACACGGACCTCGTCTGGCGATGCGGGGTGCTCAGAGTAGCGGGGGAGACAAAGGATGCAGGGGTGCGTAACAAAAAGCACCCGGGGCATGAGAAAGAAAACAACTTTCCTTCCACCATGAGTTGGGGAGAGTGGCAACTAGAGTGTCGCAAAGGCTGGGTCGGCGTTTAACAATAAAGATGTATGGGCACCTCGCCGATGCCTGATCAGTGGTCGAAATTGGTTTTCCGGGAGGTCGGCAGACCGCTGACTCCGTTCGCTGTAACCGATCAGCGGCGCTCGGAGACGTTCGTTGTAAGTGAGATTTTGTTCCATTGAACCAATGTATAATTTCACGGTTACGCGTATATTGTTCGTTTTAAGTGGGGCCGTTATACGACGGCTCGACTGTAAGACAAGTGTGCCGATGCCCCATCTTTGTAGCCTTCGCCTTACTGCCAAGAGAATTGCCCCCGAGAACAGATGACCGTGTAACACCACCATACTGAACCGAACTGGCCTATCACCAGGCGTCTACTCACCCGCAATGGTGCACGTGGTTCGCAAAGTGGACTGCAGGGCTCGTCGAAGCAGGCGACCCTCGTCCACCCCTGGGCAGACCTGCCACGTCGTTGGCACTCCCGTTCGCGGCCGCACCACTCTCTTCGTCCGACTGTGTCAGATCCACAAAGGCCGCTGCGGCATGACGCGAAAGCCCACGGCCACTGCCGACTGCGGAGTGCTGTGCCGAAGAGTCCTCCTGCTGTCCTCTTGAAAGCGGGGATCGCCGCAGAGCGTGACGAGAGAGATCACAAGGGCTGCCATGGCTTGCACCAGAAGCAGACGAGTGTCCACTGCCAAGCTGACGCGGCACTGGCCGGCGGTAGTTTCTACAGATGGAAGTAGGAACACACAAAGCTTTTGAAAATGACCAAACTACACTGGTGCACTGCTGCTGCTAACCTTGCTTCACAATTGCTTGACAAGCTGCTAAACATTTACTACAGGACTGCTCCTATGACAATAAAAACAACCCAGAAGAGATTTTTCTAAAGCTTTGGCAAACTTTAAATCCTCCAATAAGTTCGTGAGATCTCGAGACACTGTGTTTTGGATGCTTTTTTATGAAAAGTGATACCAACAGAGGCACCTTTCCAATTTTTTCTTTACTTACTTACCAGGCAAGTAACAGCTTTTTACACCTTAGCAAAAGCCCCAGACTGTGAAATGCCATTTCACTGTCCTGATTATAGTACAGCAAAACCTGAATGATACAGACCTGCTGGGAATGCGCCATAACAACACACTAAATGGCAGTGAATGATAATCTCATGAGTATTATTACGGAGTGTGCAGTGGATGTTGGAGGCACGGTAGTTAGACAGGATACAGGCAAGCTTTCCCAGGAAACGAAGAATCTCATTAGAAAGCGTCAAAGCATGAAAGTCTCAAGTACAACAGAAAAAATAGAACTGGCAGAGCTTTCGAAGTTAATGAGCATACCGATGTAAGAAGGCATAACATCGAGAGAAATGAACACGCTCTGAAAAACGAAGGAAGCGTCAAATAAGTGAAGAGGAAACTTGGGATAGGCAGAAATCGAATGTATGCAATAAGGGACAAAGAAGGCAGAATAATTACCAATATAGATAGGATAGTTAAAATAGCAGAGGAGTTTTACAGAAATCTGTACAGTAGCTGGGACAACCACAACCTTAATACTATAAGAACTAGCAGTAACCCAGATGACACCCCACCAGTAATGATAGAAGAAGTCAGAAAAGCCTTGGAGAGCTGTTGTTGGAATGCTGCTGGTGAGGATCAGGTAACATCAGATCTGCTGAAAGATGGAGGACAGATTGTGTTAGAAAAACTAGCCACCCTTTTTAGGAAGTGTTTCCTGACGGGAAGAGTATCAGGGTCTTGGAAGAATGCTAAAATCGTCTTAATAGATAAGAAAGGAGTTGACAAGGACTTGAAGAATTACAGGCCGATCAGCTTGCTCTCCGTACGATACAAGCTATTTACAAAGGCCATTGGTAACAGAGTTAAGAAAACATTACAATTCAATCAACCAAAGGAACAAGCAGGATTTCAAACAGGCTACTCAGCAATCGACCACATTTATACTATCAATCAGGTTATAGAGAAATGCTCAAAATATAGCCAATCACTATACATAGCCTTCATCGATTATGAGAAGACGTTTGATTCAGTAGAAATATTAGCAGTCATGCAGGCACTGCGGAATCAGGGCGTCGATGAAGCATATATAAACATCCTGAAAGAAATCTACAGGAGCTCAACTGCTACCATAGTACTCCATAAAGAAAGCAACAGAATACCAATAAAGAAGGGTGTAAGGCAGGGGGATACAATCTCCCCCAATGCTATTTACCGTGTGCTTACAGGAGGTTTTCAGAGGCCAAGAATTGAAACAGTTAGGCATAATAAGAGTTAATAAAGAGTACCTTAGTAACCTGCGCTTCGCCGATGACATTGCATTGATGAGTAACTCAGGGGACGAATTGCAACTCATGATTACGGAGTTAGACAAGAAAAGCAGAAAGGTGGGTCTTAAAATTAATCTGCAGAAAACGAAAGTAATGTACAATAACCTCGGAAAAGAGCTGCGCTTCGAAATAGGTGATAGTGCACTTCAAGTTGTAAAAGACTATGTCTACTTGGGGCAGGTAATAACCGCGGAGCCGGACCACAGTTAATAACGGATGTCCTGTGGTTTGTGAATAAATGTAAGTCTTCTGAAATTTCCGCCTCGTGTGTTAGCTCAATGCACATGCGCCACTGCATGGAGAGCCCTCCGTTATTTAGCTTTCATTATTTGAGCTTCTTTTAATTCGAACAAATTTTCTAGCTCCTTTGAGTTTGAATTATCCAGATTCGACTGTAGAAGAATAAGAATGGGGTGGAGCACATTTGCCAAGCACTCTCAAATTATGACAGGTAGATTCCCACTACCCCTCAAAAGGAAGGTATTTAACAGCAGTATCTTGCCGGTACTAGGCTACGGAGCAGAAACCTCGAGACTTGCAAAGAGGGCTCAGCTTAAATTGAGGACGACAGAGCGAGCAATGGAAAGAAAAATGGTAGGTGTAACCTTGAGAGACGAGAAGAGAGCAGAGTGAATTAGGGAACAAACGGGGGTTAAGGATACAGTAAAAGATCGTTAATTCGGAATTCACGGGACAGGAAAAACTGTCCGAATTAACCAAATTCCAAATTAACGAATGAACAAGGAAAACAACATTTAAAATCAAACTGCAGAAGCATACCTTTATTTGTTGAAATATTTTGTAATTGTCGTCTGCGTTTTCGCGCAGATTCCGGCTGACATCACAATTTTGCAGAGGCATACCTTTATTTGTTGAAATATTTTGTAATTGTCGTCTGCGTTTTCGCGCAGATTCCGGCTGACATCACAATTTTTCTTAACTGTTCCAAATGGCCAACAGCACGCAAGCTGTCGGGAGTGTTCAGGCAAGCGTCCTTTAATATTAACAGCGCCTCCGAGACTTCCCGTGAGGTGCGATGAGGTCGCGGCTGTATCTCCTCGCATGATTCTTCGTCGGAATCGTGGTCTTAATGGGCGCCCGTGACATCATTAATAATCTCTTGATCGGTAGGGAAACTACTCGTGGCGACACCATGATCAATCGCGATGTAGTCCTGAAAGGTCACATCTGTGGGAAGGAAAGCATTGAAAGTCGGGCAGTCATCGTCGTTGGACTCGGCTGACACCTCGATGCCATCGTCAGCTACTGCTGCATGCTCGGGCCTCACAAAACCGCTGTGCCGAAGACAGTTGGCGATGACTTGCGGCGGAGTGTTTTTCCACACGTGGGCGATGATGTGCACTGCGCCAAGTAAGTCCACTTGATACAACTTTCCAGCTTCTGAGCATAGGATCATTCGCTCTAGCAGGTGCTTGCGGTACTTCGACTTCACATAGTGAATCATACTCTGGTCCATCGGCTGAAGAGTAGACGTAGTGCTGGGCGGCAAAAAAACTACTTTGATGCTCTTCAGTTCGACTGTACAGTTATGGGCACTGCAGTTGTCAACAACCATAGTTATCTTGCGGTCCTTCGACGTGAAGTGCCGGTCCAACTGCTGCAGCCAGCCGCGAAAAATGTCCGATGTCATCCATTCCTTCTTGTTCGATGTGTACTCGGCAGGAAGGCTTTTGACATTCTTAAAACAATGTAACTTAAGCGCCTTCCCGACGACAAGTAGTGGCAAGCGCTCCGTGCCAGTCATATTGGCGGCAAGAAGCACAGTTATCCTTTGCTTGCACTTCTTGCCACCAATGCACGTGTCCCCTTTGAAAGTCATCGTCTTGTCAGGCAGAGCTCTGAAAAATAGAGCAGTTTCATCTACGTTGAACACGTCACGTGGTTCATATGCGGCGATGTGCTCAAGCAGCTTCACATTTCTCCACTCGGTGGTCCCGCTTTCGTCAACACTGGCCTTTTCGCCGCACACACTCCTGAAGACAAGTTCGTGTCTCTCTCGAAACCTCGCAAACCACTCTTCTGACGCTTTGAACGATTCAATGTTCATCATTTCAGCGTACTTCTCACTTTGCGCCATGATGAGAGGTCCGCTCAAAGGCAGATGCGCGTTGTGACAGTCAGTAATCCACTGGAGCAAAGCTTTTTCGAGCTGGGGATGAGCTGCGGTTCGCAACCGCTTTCTAAAGGCATGAAACTTCTCGCTTTCGAAGGCTTGTCGAATCTGTTGTTCATTTTTCACGTACGTTCCCAACGTGCTCCGCTTCACGTTGTACTTGGTCATAACCTGCTGTCGCGATTCGCCGTTCTTCAGTGCTTCCAAAATTTCCACTTTAGTCGCCAAGTTCTTCGCGTCGTAGTTCTGCTGCTTTTTCGGCGTTGCCATCACTGTAGCACAAGATGGTGGTGGCATGCAAATACGGTCACAATGGAAGAAGAAGAGAACTCCGCAAGAAGAGATGGTTCCGACACGACAACACAAGGAAAAATGGCGTTGGAGGCGCTGAATGGAGAAGAAAGAAGGCGCCGACGTTCGGTGACGCTGCGATCGCCCCCAGTAGTTGATGATGATGGCGATGCCACTCAGGTTTCCCTCCAGTGGTGCCAGCGCTGCTTTATCACACTTTTGTGTAGCAGCAGCCATCAGCATTTGTCCGAATTAAGCGGTGCGGAGCCGAATTCTGACGAAATAACGAAGGTTTGGTCCCATAGATTAACATGCACTTTGGCCGGGACCAATAGAGCCGTCCGAATTATCCGAATTTCCCAATTAAGGGGTGTCGAATTAACAACTTTTACTGTATCATAGTTGAAATCAAGAAGAGCGAATGGGTATGGGCCGGGCATGTAGCGCGTAGACAGGATGACCGCTGGTCATTAAGCGTAACTGGATTCCCACAGAAGGCAAACAGGTTAGGGGGAGACAGAAGGTTAGATGGGCAGACGAGATTAAGAAGTTTGGGGGTATAAATTGGCAGCAGCAAGCACAGGACCGAGTTAACTGGCGGAACATGAGAGAGGCCTTGTCCTGCAGTGGATGTAGTCAGGCTGATGATGATGATGATGAAATGGCAGTATGCACTAATAGCAAAGTGGTAATTCAAATCTCTTGATGTGCGTCAACGCTTCAAATAGAGATAAATGCTGTGCAACAGCAAATATTGCCTAAAAGTATTCAATACAAAGTCTTCTTTCTTACTTTTTGCCAAAGCAGCGATTCAGGGCCACTCGAGCTACCATCCAAAAGCATGCAGTGGCAACACCAACGAGTTCGATGCATCGAACGCGTCATTGAAAGGTCGCAGGTTCAATGCCTGCTCATGGCAAGTTATCTTTTCATCCGCTTTTCTTTCTTCCCATTTATACACTAATTGCTTCTAATAATATCCCCGATACATTCCTAGGCGTAATTCTCAATTCGCATAAATACTGTTTCTAACAAATTAAATGAGCCCTCAATTACCTTTTTTTCCTTCATTCATAGTGAGAATTTCGTTCTGGCAGACATAATGCCTTCAGGTGGTATGCAAGTGACCATTGGTCACCTGCCAGCTCGTAATAAGATCACGTGCTATGCGATGCCAATAGACAAAAGATGAGCGTGTACCACACTTGCCGCAATGACAACAGGCAATGCTGACTGATGTTCCCACGTTTAATGAACATACATACCTCATAAAAAGTTAATGGGGATGCCTGCCGTGTTTGCTCAGGTGGTTGAGCATCAGACGCGTTATTTGAATGCCGCAGGTTTGGTCCCAGCCCATGGCAAGCTATTTTTTTGTCCACTTTTCTTTCTTCACACTTACACAATAACTACTTCTAATAATATCCCCAATACTTTCCTTGGCATACTTGTCAGTTCTCATTAATACTGTTTCTAACAAAGCACATGATCCCTCATGTTTACCTTTCTTTCCTTCATATACTATGTCACTCTATACATACGCAACAGCTGAGCAGGTACACATCTTCAAGCTTTTTTTGGGACATGATCATCTCCGCGAGATTTCACATATAGTAAAGCTTCGATGATTCGAACTCAGTTACTTCTAAATACCGCTTAATTCGAAGGATTACTGCCGTCCCGTATTTCGCAATGTAAGATTGAGTGGATAATTGGAAGCGGGGGCCAGCACCAGTCCGGTTAATTAGAAAACTTTGGGTGCCATGTGCCAGTTTCCGATTTAGCTGCGAATCCCCAGAAAGAAGGTTATTAATAGCCAGAAGGCAATGCAACGTATCGATACTAACGAGTGGCAGCTGAAGCACCCAAGCCTCGCTACTTCTAGCGCAAAAAAAAAGGGGGAAAAAAAATGGTCTCATAATCAACCGAAACGTGCACCTGCGGTAAATGAACCGTGCTTCACTGCAACACAGCGCTGACAGGCGGGCAGCTTATTGCACGTTTCTCGCAACGTCAGTGGGTCATGGTTTACCCATTCTTTCTGGAGTTGTAAAGAAATTAACAAAGGACATTTTAGCGGAAATCGCGATGTATGCGAACCTCCGATTGCCGGTTGCTCCCACGCTTCGCGTCTTTGCACTGCTGGTGGAGTTCTTGCTGGCAACACCTACTTCGAAAACCAAGTTAGAAAACTTCAGATCGTTTTTTCCCAGCCAAAACACATTGTGAGCTTCGTCATACTGGCCATTATTTAATTCATAATTATAATAGAAAGAATGTGCGAATGGTCGCATCATGGTTGAATGTGCGCACGGTTTCATTTTTTCTTTCCGGTGGCTGCAGCGAGGCTCACAGTTTCTTCATATTTACGGCAAAAGAAAGACCAGCTATTGCTGGAAAACATGACGTTTGGAGCAGCAAGGCCGGCACAGCAAACGACGAGTGATTACGTACTCTGAAATTCTAAGTTCCTTGCATCCCACTTCTTGAAGCGGGTTTTCGAATTAATACAAAGCTTTCTCGCAGCCCCAGTGACTTTGAATTGACGAAGTTTTACTGTACAGTTGAATCTCGATAATTTGAACTTGAAGGGGCCTGAAAATTTGTTTGATTTAAAAAAAGCTCAATTAATAAAAGCTAAATGGACGAAGGGCTCACCGTGCAGTGGCACATGTGCATTGAGCTAACACACGAGAGGGAAGTTTCAGAAGACTTACATTAATCACAAATCACAGGACATTCGTCATTAATTGAAGTAAACGGTGATGCGCGTCTGCATATGTTTGCCTTGCAGCGGGTCAATCAATTTTGCACGCAGCTTGCAAAGCATTTCTACTTCAGCTTCAGCATTCTCCTGGCAAGAGAAGTTGTGCACGGCAATGACCAGGGCCGACACTCTCTAAAGACGACTGCGTCTCCACTACTACCTTCTGCATCGTAGCCGCAGCGTGGCCAGCACGCGACGAGAAAGGAGGAGTCTCCACGTGGAGAGAAGCAGATCGGCATTTGAGAGAGAACCAACACTTCACAGCATCTTTGTTCTTATTTTCCCTTTCTCTCTTTAGTGCGGCGTTGAAAGAAGGGTCTCTATGTGGCAGAAAGAAAAAAAGAAGAAGCGTGCACACGCACGTCGCAAATCAGCATTTGAGAGAGAGAGCAGACATTCCGCTGCAGCATTTTCTTTCCTTTTCTTCTCTTCCTTTTTCACGCGCAGCGTTGAGGAGTCAGAGGTGCTGCCGCGAGATTGGGCGTGGTGCTGATAGCATTTTCGAAGTGAAGTATAACAGTGGCAAGTGCTTGCCCGTTCGAATAACAGGGCATTTTCGCACATTGGAATACACATAGCTTAAATGGGACCACAGCGTCAGTTCTAATTAACCAGAAGTTCAAATTAAGTGTGTTAGAATTATTGAGATTCAACTGTAATAGTGTTGTGCTGTGACTGTTACATGTACTAAGACGACGTGATCTTTGCGAAGCAGTGAGCGGTGCGCCAGCTCACCTTGCGTCGTTCTCGATGCGCCATGTGCAAGCTGGATGTATTGTTCACAGACGGGGCGAGTTGCGTTTGATGTTGTGAGTGTACGAAGTCGTACCCCAAATGCGTACACTCGAGGGTATTCTTTCAGCTCTTCGGAAAACTTAGCCAAGTATTCCCAAACGGACAATGCAGAAAAACAAACATGCAAACAACAACAACAACAAAAAAAAAAGCACACGCGGCAGAATGTTTCGTTTGCTGCCACGACGGCTGCGTTTGTTTATGTTTACGCAGGCTGTCCCAGAGTTCGATTTTGCAATCTTTGGGCAGGTTCAAGTTGTCTCGCGTTCACCACACAAATGACCATGACGCTATTTTCTGTCCCATCAGGAATTACCTGGCTGACTCTTTGACTAGCTCTGCTGCCAGAGGTGTGAAAACCGATGATCCCCTCTGCTAATTTGTACACACATTTGTTCACCATTCTAAATGAAAATCAATTACACAGTTCACAAATATCAGCACTTATAACCTGGGAAGCTCCACACTGACGAGCTCCACGCTGCTGCTGTCATCATCATCATCACTGATAAGGCAATCTAGCTGGAGGTCCGGAGCCGAAGGCCAGAGACAGTCCAGGTTAGGCTGCTCCGCCTCAGGTGGGCCTCCCTCAGCACCCCGTGATGTACCTGGAAAACAATAAACAAGTGTTTCACACTTGCCTTACTGGTGACAGGCGGCACTAAATGGTGCTCCCAAGTTCAAATGCACCTAATGTAAACGAGATAATCTCAGTTAAGACGAATTCCTCCTTAAGGGGGGAAGAGGCACTTAGCCCTCAGGCATCTTATTATTTAAGCTAGGGTGATGAAAACTTATGAGATGATATATTTACATGTGCAGATGCCAAATGTGAACTCAGTTTTTATGTACCTCTTACCATTCTGTCTTTCATTAGTCATTATTTAAAAGTTTTTCTGATCACCTTTTCAGTAAATTGGCTTTACAGATATTGCTGAATTAAATGTCCTTGCAGTCTATAATTAGCAAAGAGTGCAAAAAGCAAGTTTCATGGCTCTACCTATCCTACAACAAAAGGTTATGAAGTTTAAAAGTTCATCCTTCCATTATCAAGGAATGATAATTATTGTAGTTTTTTTCTAAAAATTTATGGTGTCCTATAGTCACATATGGCACTTTCTTCACTCACTAAACATCCAGCTTCTCAGCAAGACAAAAAATGATCAAATTCCAGTGTACCAAAGCTGAGAAGCGCTTGTCAGAAGAATGAAAGGTGGCCAAAAAACTCAAACTGAGAAAATGGCAAAAAAACAAAGCTCTGTATATTCAAGGAATTCTACCCAAACAAAAATGCTTCTCTTTGCATATAAATGCCTCAAAAAACACCAGGACAGAAGTCTTTGTCACACTGTTGTCGATGCCGCCGCTTTGCTTGTTGCAGGAACCTGAAAGATGCTGAACGCTTTCGCTCGGCACTCGTGATGCGACCAGAATCCTTCTCTTCTGCCCGTCGCTCGCTCATGGAACTTTGCTCTAGCTGAAGTTCTTTGAGGATACGTGTGGAGGCTTCTTTCATTCCTGAATTGAAGCACATCACGACCTCAGCAACTGCAGTCTGAACAGCTATGAGTGAAGCATGCTTCTCTTTAGGCATATGGCAGAATGGAGTGCCTTGTTTGCATTTTGTGTCTTACCTCTTTGGCAGAGTTTTAGCAGCTCCTTGTCACAAAGTCGCTCGTACAGTGGAAGTAGTGCATCATGGACATTTTGTGGGAAGTTGTAGGTGTGTCTTGGCAGCGGTTCTCCCCTTGCAGCAGCAGCGTTCTGCTTGCACCACGAGTCACTGCCACTTGGGCCGTAGGTGTGGTCGGACCTTTCATTAGTCGATGTCACATGATAATATGTGGCCATGGCTGCCCGGTGCCTCGCATCTACGTCACCAATATTGGACTTCAGAGCTCAGCCATAGTATCTCGAAATTTCTCTATGACATCACCTGTCAAGCGGCCTCTTCCACTTGCGTGTTTCACCAGAACCTTTATGCTCTTGAACAAGATTGTGTAGTGCAGTACCCATTCGTTTTTGGACATGGTTTATACAGTCCTCTTTATGAACCCGTATGAAACCATGAACTGTCCGAGTCTACAACAGCACGGAATGATCTACTGTCCCCATCACATAGCATCACTGTGTACCGCAAGCCGTGACAGGAAATTGAACGCTCAAAGAGAGTGACTAATGCCTCCGCTTTCATGTGTCCCGATTTGCACTGTGTATTTTTCTGGCAGTAGGCGTGGAATCCCAAACCAAGTAATTCGTGTGCTCTTTTGGTGGTGTGCGCTTGCAGCCGGCACAAAAATTTGACAGGACAACATAGTCTAAAACATAGCCAGAAAACAGCTCTATAACAACGACAGGTGGCCTCTGGTCATTCATGTGCCATCATAACAGATGGCCACATTACCAGGGTTGTCAAAGCACAGATCTTGGTATAATGTTTTCACTGACATGGCACAATCAGAGAGGACATTCTCTGCAGCTCTTGTTGCCGCAGGATTCAGTTTATTTTTCAAATGGCTCCGATAGCTTTTGTAGTGAAGTCCCCTTTAAGATATTCCCATTACAGAAAAGATGTCGTTTAGGGCTGCCTGGCCATTCCCTGTGCTTTGCACGGCACGAGAGGCACGGATATTCACTTCAAATGCAGATCATTTACCTCGGCTGGGTACCCTCCCAAAGCTCCACTCACTGTCAACAAGTCCACAGTTGCGACATTGAAATCGGCTTCATCACAAGTCCATATTCACGCTCACCTTTTTCAATAGAAATGGTCCTGCTGCATGTCCGGCATTTAGTCGTTCTTTCAAGAAGCTTGTTTATCGCGGATAAGTCGACTATCCCTTCGGTAGCCGCCGACAGGTCCGAGCCCTCGCGTGCTGTCGTGAGCGTTGGCAGCGTGCGCTCGTTCGCCGAAATTGCCGATAAGCTGCTGATCTTATCAGCACTCACTTTCTGCTACTGCTGTTGCGCACGATCGGCGCTCGTCAAAAAGGTTGTGTCGTTCCTTATGCGCTGCTCATCACCGACGTCGTCTGAGGCGGCCGGGGGGAAACAGGCGGAGATGTCGGCGTTTCATCCAACGAATCATGTTTCGTCGCCGCGCCGTTCTACACTAGGTGCGTGTCGGATATGCCCATGCCATTATCTGCTGTTGCCGTAGATTTCTTGCGCTTTTTTTCCGAACCTGTAAGGGATGCAGAACTTGCAATACAGCTTCAGCATGATGGAAGGTTCAAGCCAGGTTCAAAATGTGGCCAAGAGTGTAGGCTTAACGCACTGGCCCGGTGGCTGCGGCGCACTTTGTCGGGCTGGTTCAGCGGCGTGCCTGAATGTGTAGACGTGAAAAACGCTTGCTCCTATTTCTCGCTAGCTCAAGTGGGTTCAGGAAGCCGACAAGAACAATGTCATGTGAGTGAGATCCACTCGCCACGTCATGTGCACTCTACTGCTGCACGCAGCAGACAGCTCGGGAAAACGCGGCCGAGAGCGTAGGCCTGCTGCACTGTCCCGGCGGCTTCATCGAGCTCGTTCAGCGCGGTACCAGTATACCGTTGAACGTAGAGACTATACAGTGATGCTTGCTCTAATTTCTTGCTAGCTCAAGCTAGTTCAGGAAGGCGACGAGTACAAAGTGAAATACACTCGCCGCTTCGCGTGCGCTCCGCTGTCGCACGCAGCAGACAGCTCGGGAGGCCCGGCGAATCAGAAGGCGCGACTTAGTGACGCGTGCTCACCGCACCAATAGGCTCACGCGAGGAATCTTTTTTTTTTTTGAGGATTCACGGCGTGCATACTGAGTGGACGAAAACCAGCGCGGCGGGATATGAAAGGAAAAGGGCGGCTCTTTCGAATGCGACCAAGAGAACTGCTGTAGCAAGCGTAGATCGGCAACACCGTGGCGCTGAAAAAGCCCGTTTTCACGCGTCCATCGTATTTTTAGCGATTTTCGGTCTCAAAGACCCGCTTCTCCCCTTAAGACGAGCAACATGGGAGTGTTTGTTTGATTTCCTACAGACTCTATGCAAATAAAGTATCTGCTTAAGACGAATCGCGTAACAGGCCCTTTCTGTTAGGACGAACTCTCGCAGTGAGCAACGACGGTAGGAATTCTGTGCAGCGGACATTATAGTTTTGATAGTCTAGTGCAAGAAGCGAACAAGAGAAAGCAATAAACATCCTGGCACAAAGACTCGAAGCAAACCGAAAGCAAATTGCAATGTGGAGGGAGAAAGCGAGATAAGTAAAAAAAAGAAAAGTCAGCACATGAAGCTGGTATCTCCTTCACCCCTGTGGAGAAATGGCCGGCTTTATCGGTAAATAAAGCAACAAAAAGCGTTCATCTTCCGATATTTCCCTTGCGTTCTTCAGTTCCCCTACAGGAGTACAGTAGAGAACAGATGAACACAAGAGCTTGGCTAGAGGTGAAAATGCAAGGAAAGAGGGGCAAAAAAAAAAAGACAAATGAAAGTGAAAGCGGGAAGACAAGAATACTGTCTGTACATTAAAATCACATAAAATAGAAACGACATATGCGACACTAGCACTCCCATCAAAGGAGTTGGATGCATTGTCATAGGCGTCACAAAATGGCACCTGAGCGCATTGTATCTCTTCCCAGTGCAATTCAGCAAAGTGTGATGTGTCAGTTTCATTATTTAGGTGCACAATAAAAAAGGTTATTTCTCACATTAAATATAGCTGCGTCGTGTCTCTTTCTGTGTGCCGAAGGCTCGTGATCGCGAGAAGCATAAACGGAGATCTTCAGCTGCATGTAGTTCAGGAAAAGTTACTGCTGGCTGAAAATAAGAAAATATCCCAACCTCAAAGAAAATGTTTGTCGAGGTATCGGTATGCAATGGAAGTATATCCAAAAGTAATAGCAAAGCCTGTTAAACAGCCTCTTGTAAGGTGAACAGCCAGAATAATAAACTTCTATTCTTTGAAGGAAAATTGTGTTTGTCTCTACCTTTTTTTTGATCTTTTTTTAATAGTCAAAAAAGGTTCGTGATACAGTTTTATTATTAAAATATGGTAGAAATTTATTCATGAGCATATTGTTACACAAGGCAAGGTAACTTAATGGGGGTTTTTAATGGGCCCTGAGTCCGCGATCACAGTATAATGATGATGATCTTCACCGCCATGGCTCGTACCCACCGAGAGGGATCGCAGTAGAGGCAACGTCTTCATTCTCTACCCGCGCTTCCCTTGTTTTTCCTGGTAGTGATACTTCTTATCAATATTATGAACTCGTGAAAACGAGTATTCATTAGATTAGTCGAAATACTCTACTTGAAAGCATAGTTTTTATCCAAATAAATGGTTTTTGTTGTTCCTTTTCTCTCTATTATAAGACTACCACATTCAGTGTTTTCAAGCAACAGATTTAAGAGTACTTGGCATGTTAGCATTTGGCTTTTGGGGGCACTTTTGATGAGACAAATTTCTTATAGGATGAACAAATGACTGTGGTCCCTTCGAATTCGTCCTAAAGGGAGTCTACTGTATATACCCTATAAGGTATACAAAGGGATGATGGCCACTGTAGCTAATTGGTATAGCATCGGACACATTATTCTAAGGTCACAGGATTGGATCCTGCTGATGGCGTTATCGCTTCATCCACTTTTCTTCCTTCATATTTACGTTACAATTACTTCCGATGACATCCCCTATACTCTTGGCATCATTGTCTGTTAGTTCTCATTGAAGTGCATTGAAGCAAGGAACACAGCTGGTTGATCTGCTGCACCACAGCTGTGTCAAGCAGCATTCCTGCATGGTACATACGGTGCTGTACTGGACGTAACCCCACACATAATGCCACGCCTGGGTGGTGATCAAGACACCCAAAACGGGAGCCGAGCCCGCACTGGCCCAGGCACCTACTAAAACTCTCTACCACTGTTCGGAAGTCGTGAGATCATGGGACTACTGCGCCATTCTTGCTGTGGTAGACGTCCCAACGGCACCCACACCACGGACTTATTCTCATATCCTACCATTTTGCGTTTGAATGTTCAAAAACGACTCGCTGTCAGTTTCCTGAGCTGCAGCACAATGACAGAAGAGCCCAAACTGTCCTAAACATAATACACGCCAATATAAAATGGTAAGATGAGTTATGTAAATAAAAGAAAATGGTGCACATACAATAAAAACCATAGAACAAAAAACACCACAGATGGCAAACAATCTGTGGTTCGTTTGTCCTCTGTACCCTGAACGCAAAGGACAGAATCCCTAAACAAACAGCTTACTTGGCTGAGTTCTCACTGATCCCCTACGGTGGCTACGATTCTCCCTAGTAGGACGATTTTCCGAGTAGCTGTGATCTTGGCTGCAAGCATCCTGGGACGTAGGCCTGGAATGAGGAGCGGAATGAGGCCTCGGTGGGGTGACAACGACGTCGGCGTCGCTGTCACTTCCGGACGATGTCTTCGCAACCCTTCCGTAAGCTCCACCCTGCTGACTGGCCCCTGCTGTCACTTCAACACCTGAAACAATATGTACAAACGAGATGTAAGTGACACTAGCAAAGGGTTGCAAGCTTTTGGAGGAAGAAAATTAAAAAAATACGAAGTCGAAGCTCTATATACTTAGACCAAGTCGGGATTAACTATTACATGGTATTATTGTCCTTCCCACCAGAGCAAGCATGCACATAAAGGACAAGGACAAGAGCATAAGCCAAAAAGCAGAGCAAGGACACAGTGACTCGAAATTTCATCTGTCCCTGTAGTTAAAGGCTGTGATTTAAACGCGACATCAGAAGTGCATTGGCTTCGCATTAATCCAGCAAGCACTCACTGGACGACAGCGCCGTGCGGGTGCTGCTTTGTTCAGTACCACGCCTCTCTTCGTGCCTGCCGCCGGACGCGCCTTCTTCGCTGTCAGCGCTGCGCCATGCGCAACGATCGTCCATGTTCTGGTGGGAAGAAGAGGAAGCGGCCAAGGGACTGTGCGTGTACATCTTGCGTGGCTTCTCTTTCTTGCAGTGGCTGCTCTCGCCATCGCTGAGCAGGCGCTTGCGGTGGCGTGCTTCGGCACTCTCGAGGCCTCCCGCCGACGCCAGATGCGACGGGGCAACGTTCGGCGGTACCATGCTCGAAGAGTAGACACTTGTCGAGACGATGTCTGGTGGGACGATGTTGCCCGGATGCCAGTCTCGACTCGAAGGGGCGACGTTGGTGGCGGACAAAAAAGCTGTCGCACTACCACTTCTCGGGGCTAGCCGCACGTCCATGCGCAGGTCGCTCAGGGAGAGGAGCGAGTGAGGGTTGGGTGTAGCAAAGGGGGAGAACGGAGGAGGAGGAGAGTAAGGAGAGTACGGGGGAACTGCTGGTGGCGTTGCACGGCGATAGTTACAGCGGCTGCCACGGACACTTCCGTGGTCTAGCCGACCGGATGCACTGTCGGCATCTTCGTCGGTAGAGGCAAAGAGAGGAGAGCCACATTCAATGGGCATCTCGGGAACTGCAATGGGGAGACAGAAACAAAACAGCGCAGTTTGAGAAGCAAGAAGGTATAGCCGCAGCAGCAAGGAAAGAGGAGTGCCCAACAAGACAAAGGTTCCCCCGCTAACCTCCAAGCTGAACACAACACATGCTGCCATTATCGCTTTGCATGCATGAAAAGGAATGGGGTACAACGTTAAGATCGTAGTTCTAATCCCACATAAGGGTGCCTCTCAAACATCCCCCTTTAACACTAGGGCAGTACTGTACTTAAAAGGCGAGTTTGGTTGTATGATGTTGATCCCTTTCGGAAAATATCTCGTTGCAATGCCATGAGCACTATCACTTGCGAATACTGCGTCGGGAGCCATGCCAAAAGAAATCTCACAAATAAATTATTATAATGATGAAAATGACTTAACAAAAATACTGCTCCAACTACTCTTTACTTTTATAAAATAAATATCTGAATATATAAACCACCACAGATTTTAAGTTCCCGTTTGGGATCATGTCTTTAAAGGGGTACTGACGCAACAACGTTAGTCTCGTGTTTTTCCGCACCAATGTGTTGCTGGAGGCCTGTTAGTCACGACACAACACATCGTTTGTTGCCGCACGTGACATATAAGTAATTACAGGCCCTTCATTACCGATCAGATTTAGTTTATGTTTGAGAGAGCTCCAAAAACTGGGTGCATTTGTCGCCACCTGGCATGTGCAGCTTTTGACCACATCAGCATACAGAACTTTGACACACTTTCGCATGGTCCAAATAAAGAATCACTTTCGTATAGGAAACAAGACTGCAATGTCGCTGAGCGTGCACTACCTTCTAAGCATGCTTTCTAACTTTCTAAGCGTGCGCCACGGCCATGCACTCGCAACCAGCTACCGAAAAATATAGACTGCGAAAACAAACGTGGCAAAAGAAAAATGGCAGCTGTGACGTCATTGTAACTTGTTTTATTGACTGGAACGTGATGACATGAGGAAAGACCCCTTTGAGGTTGTTAATGGCACGATGGAGTCGAGCACATGCACAAACTTCAGAATTAATTTTAAATACCTTCCAAGCTATATTTGCTGCTGATATTTTGCAGATGATATACAAATGTTCATGGGAATCGACCCCACAGGCTATCTTCTGTCAAACTTTTGTGTCAGTACCCCTTTAAGAACGTACAGCAAATATTGATTACCAGGATCGGCAAATTCCTATGTCTGGTGACAATGGGCCACTACTTCAGTGCAAAGAGTGCCATACCATCAATTGCCATACCATTAGGCAATTCTGCCGACGACTGTGTCACGGTGGCACTGAACGCAGTCTCGAAGATGGACGACAGTGAAGGGGGTGGGCTTTCTTCGGGAACCACTTCTTGGGCAACCTGTAAGAGAGCCACATACAAGGGGGCCCAGAAACACCTTTATGTAAACGAATAGCAGAATAACTTCTCTACTGGGCATCTTTCCATTTGAAAGTGTGCATGGCAGAACTGTCCCCCTCTCTTACCAAGATACATTACTCAACAATCACAGCAAACACGCAAAACAAAGATAACGGGTCACAATGTCGCCTCCAAGTTCACACGCCAGCTCACCTTGCGTCCCATATATAGGCAGAGTCTGTCAGGGCTTACATAATTCTGTACGAGCAAAAAAGGCAATTCTATTTTCTTCCGAGACACTCCTATAAGCTCATGATGTTGGCCTTCAGATCGGAAGCCATAAGGGGGGGAGGGGTGAAGGAGATTTCTTGATGTCATGACAAAGGCCAAATAATATCGCCTTGTGGCCCACAGATTCCTGACCCCTGTTTAAAACGGTTAGCTGACTTAAAAGGATCCTGCAACACTTTCTTTAGTAGCCATGAAATGACCCCACGAGAGGAGCTTATTGCCTTACGAATAAAAGTGCCACAAGTATGTTTAGAATCTATCCAGTATGAGCGGAGTTACAAAGATTTGTAGCACGATGCTATTGCTTCTCTCATTCTAACGAAAGGGCTGGAAGCTAAGCATGGAGGGATAGCATGAGGGAAGAAGGTACATCACGCACGCCTCGTGAACTTGAGCACATTTCCCTCTTTTTTTTTCTTCTTTGAACGCGCGGCCTCAGCAACTTTAGAGCGTGCCATGCTAGCCTATTCATGGTTCAAGGCACGAATACGACACGGATGAAGACAAGGTACACACACACACGAACCACATTGTGTGTGTACCTTACCTTCATCCGTGTTGTATTTGCGCCTTAAACCTCAAATATATTACACCAACAGCTCAGTCTGCCATTCCTACATGTTATCTTACGACGCAATAATTTCTGAATATACATAGCGTCATTTGCCGAGAAAAGAGGAAGCGTATATTAGCTGACTGAGTACTCAAATGTAAATTCTAGGTTGCATGCTGCTTTATAATATTTGGATCACATGTTCTCAAGAGCCTCAGCTGTAGTGTGTTTTGAACATGCTAAAAATGTTTTGCAGGGCCCCTTTAAAGGGTACCGACACAAAATTTTGTGGCCGAGATGAACTGTGGCATCGACTCCCTTACAAGCGTATATCATCTTCAAATTATCAATAGTAAATATAGCTTAAAATGTATTTTACAGCAATTTTGAAGTCTGAATTTTGAAGGTATTGACAGCATCTAAAGGGACTCCTTGGAGACCCACTTACTTCCATCACTTCACCACGCTGCAGTCAATAGAACAAGTTTCGAGGACGTTGTAGCTGCCATTTTTTTTTTTGCCACATTTGTTCCGGAAGTCCATACTTCTCGGCGGCTCGTCGCGTGTATTTGGCTGTGGTGCAAGCTTTGAAAATTTTATGCAGCACTGCAGTCGCATTTAATGTCCGAAAGTAATTCTTGATGCGGACTACGTGTCGTAGTTCTGTATGCTGACCTTGTTGAGAGCTGTACAAACTAGGTGGTGATAGCTGCATCTTACGGCATCTCATTCATGGAGCTCTCTTAAACTGAAACAGCAACTGGTCGATAATGAGGGGCCTGCAATCAATTATTTGTCATGTGCTGCAGCAAATGATGTGAATAACAGGCCCCCTGCAACACAGAGCAGAAAAAAAAAACGAGTCCATAGTTTTTGTGTCAGTACCCTTTAAGCCGCCTGGATAGGCGGTGCCACATGATGATTGAAAAATAAACCAGGTAAGCACATAACAAACAAACCAATTCTTCTTCACTGCTATAAATTTTCAGCAGCATTGCAATTATATATGTGCTAGCATTAACACATTTTAATGTTAACCCCACGAGCAAGGCACAGGCCGAACACACACAATTATCGCCTAGGCAAGGCTGTACCCCTGAAAACCGGTACCAGTGCTTCTGTAACTTATGACGCTGTGCCCATGCTGATATCACACAGACTAGGAGTAATGTGGAAACCAAGGCAGGAAATTAGAGGTAATCAATACTATTAATTTGTAAGCAACATGCACATTTCTCAAGGCTTCAATTATCCATAAATGAAGGAAGTATGCAGCCTAACAAATTTCAATGAATTCCAATGACCTCAACAACTTAAAAAAGCTGGCCTTTCAAGCATCAGAAACTGTTACCCAGTATTGTCTTCACTTAATATTTGCTATGTCGAAAAACTTAATACAAGAATTCAAATTTTGACCTTTGTGATATGATCTACCATAGCCTCCTATATAACTTTTGTGCCCGCGCATTGGCGCTAAATACATACGCGCCATCCGTCCTTTATAGTTTCGGCGCTTGCCGCAAGAGGCCGCACGGATCCCATAATAACAGCAGACGACGTGGCTTATGCACGCTTGCGTTTATGATGGTCTAGAAACCGTCTACATTGCATTGTATTATGCGTATACGTTAAGAAGTGCGCCCACATAAAATTTTTAACACAAGCACTGTATGCAGAATGCAATGCGAGCTTTTTTATTTGACTTTGCGCTCAAAGCTTGCGCACTTTTCGAGACAACAGTTTGGCATAAAAATCTTTCGCCAAGTCGTGTTTGTCAGTCACACTCGTCGCGAAGTTCGCAAAAAGTGGGCGGAGAAACTTCACGAGCACAACCTCCAAAAGTTTTTCATAGTGTCCCGGGGTCGAGCACTTGAGTTTGTCACGTTTCTGAAGTATTTCCGCGGCGTTGTCAACGGCAGCATTCAGTGGCTGGTTCAGCCTTGGTCAGTCCTGCTGCTGGAGTTGGGTACTTCTTCAACAAGTAGGGCGTCCGAAGTGCACGACTGGTCATGTCGTAGTCCGTAAACACAAGTGGCGCGCCCCCGCCGACTGCTCTTTTTTTTTTTTTTTCTTGCTGGGTCGCCAGTTAATACAGCCGCAGCACGCTTCCTGAGGGCCGCATCGCTTCTGTCGGTTTGTTTGCAAGGTTGCAAATACGACGGGTACTCGTGGAAGACGCTGGGCACAGAGCCTTTCTTCAGTCTTCGCGTCGTGCACCCTTCTTTAAAGTCGGACGGGACGAAGTGTCGGCTGCAAACGGTAGAATAGCAAGATGTGCTGTTCGGGGTCCAGTTGTCTCTCGAGATTACCTTAAGCCACTTTTCGCGAAGTTCTTGGTCTCTGGGAATTTCTTGAAAAGATACTCGGCTTTCTTTCCGGCCGCTCCATGATTTGCAGCGTGGTACGCAGCAGTATGGCATTGTGGAGCATTCGGGGCGCAGCCAAACTTCTGACCATGCATGGACAGCCGACTTTTTTTTTTACGGTAGTGCTGCAGATAACAAAAATGCAGCGTTTAGGCACGATTCCTTGCAGCAAGCGGATTTCTTAACGATGTAACACTTTTAACACAAAGCTTACCCGAATCGGCCAAAAGTTGGAAGAAAGCGCACTTGATACAGTCACGGCTGTCTCAGCGAGCGCTGCAGTTAACGAAGCTCTTGGGGGAGACGTACCATGCCAGAAAAAAACATCAAGGGCAAGTAGAAAACACAATGGGCCAAGCAGAGTTTTACATCGAGCACGGCAAACCAAATTTGCGCGCGACGGGAAAACCGCGGCGTAGCGGTGTGCGCCTGCGGCTGCAGCAAACGCGGCTGCAGCAAACGCGACTGACCGCTCAGGCACAAAGTTATAGAGGAGGCTATGGATCTACAAACAAATGCATCTCGTTCAAGGGCTCATGGGGGGAGGGGAGAGCATGCAAACAAGCTGCATATGCACAAAATGGTCTGGTGATAGATTGGTAAAGACGAGCTGTGCTCATACCAAATAGGTGAAGGGACAACGAACCTTCGACGGCGAAATTAAGTTTTCAAGCTAAACCGCTGAGTGCAACTAGGGTACGGGACATAGCAGAACACACGCAGCACAGAACAAAAACTGTTGCTCTATGTCGTGTACTAGATTTTCACTCTGCAGTTTCGTAATATGGACCAACTAGACCAGTAACAAATTCTTTAAAGAGTTTTCAAGTAACACTTTATCAATTCAAGTTGATTGTATGTTCTTCACTTTAATGTCCCTTTACGTTTTTCAGCCGATACACACAATCTGTGATGGAATCCAAATTCTAGCCTTAATGACTAAAATAATTGTTAAAGGTCTTCGAACTTGACTTCGCAATAGTACTCGATGCTTGTATATACTGTTACGAATAAATATAGCACCTGGTACTATATAAACTCTTTATTTAGGGCGAACTTGTGCCCGTAAACTCGAAGCTAAAAATGGTCAGCCAAAAAATGTCTGTGCCCGCTGACTCTAACTTCGTCGGTCTCTTCTTCTGCTTCTCGAGTCTCGTGCCAGTCCCATCGTGTAGCATCGTGGCGCGTGAAGGACGGCGTTCCATGGCGCGGCTTTCTTGCTACTTGCTTGACGGCTTTTACGAACACGAATTGTGGTACGCGTCTTCTGCGATGGTCGAGCTGTGGCATTAGTCCCCCTCCTAGCACGCATCGCCCCGATGCGTAGAGCCGGCTGACAGTTTCTAAACAATAGGACTTGTCCTTGTGTTAGACGACGTTGTTAAGTTCCTGTCGTAGTACGGTTTTATACGTACTACATGTACAACTTCCGGGAGATTCCTGCGTCGTGTTGTGCATACTTGACCTTCAGGGATCACTTCGTAGTTTAATGGGCCTAGCTGACGAAGAACCCTGTAAGGGCCAAAATAGCGCCGCATAAGCTTTTCTGATAGGCCACGTGCACGTACAGGCGTCCAGACCCACACTTGGTCTCCAGGGGAGTATTGAACGTCCCTTCGTCTTAGATTGTAACGGTGCGCGTCGACGTTCTGCTGTTGAATGATGCGGTTCCGTGCTAGTTGTCGCGCCTCTTCTGCCCTTTCTACATATTCGCTTATGTCAGGGTCCTCTTCATTCGTGCTGTTGACAGGCAGCATCGCGTCTAATGTCGTTATTACTGTCCGACCATAAACAAGTTGAAATGGCGTGAAGTGGGTTGTCTCTTGTACTGCGGTATTGTATGCAAATGTAGCATACGGTAATATGGTGTCCCAAGTCCGATGCTCGACGTCCACATACATCGCGATCATGTCAGCAAGCGTCCTGTTCAGCCTTTCAGTTAACCCGTTAGTTTGCGGATGGTATGCGGTAGTTCTTCTGTGGTCGGTGTGCGTTAGTTTCATGACAGACTGTACTAGCCTGGCAGTGAACGCAGTTCCTTTGTCAGTTATAAGAACTTTAGGTGCGCCATGTCGCAGCACTATCTGGGTCACGAAAAACTGAGCCACTTCATTTGCCGTTCCTTTTGTGAGAGATGACGTCTCGGCATACCGGGTCATGTAGTCGGTTGCTACAACTATCCAGCGCTTCCCATACGATGACATAGGGAATGGTCCTAGCAAATCCATTCCGACCTGCTCAAATGGGACTTTCGGTGGCTCTATGGGTTTCAAAAGACCTGCTGGTTTTAGCGGTGGTACTTTGCGTCTTTGGCATTCTCGACATGATCTTACGTAATGCTGTACTGAATCCATCAATTTTGGCCAGTAATATCTGCGGCGGATTTTTGCCAAAGTCCTACTAATGCCCAAGTGACCTGCCGATGGGTCATCATGACACGCTTCTAAAATTTCCGCTCGCAGTGATGATGGTATCAGCAGTAGGAACGTTTCACCGTTGTGTTGAAAGTTTCTCTTGTAGAGAACGTTGTTGCGGAGGACGTAGGAACGTAGTCCACGGACGAAAACTCGCAGAAGTAATTCTGGGTCCATTCGTTGATCATGAGCCATCTCCGACACATTCACAGCTCCAAGAAATGCGGAGTCTTGTTCATGCTCAGGAGACGAGTTCTGGATTGGTGCTCGTGACAAGCAGTCCGCGTCATTGTGCTTGTGGCCAGACTTGTAGACTACGGTGATGTCATATTCTTGTAGACGTAGGCTCCATCTAGCAAGTCTTCCGGAAGGATCCTTGAGGTTCGCAAGCCAGCACAATGAATGATGGTCACTGATGGCTCGGAATGGTCTACCGTATAAATATGGACGGAACTTACTGATGGCCCATATAACTGCGAGACATTCCTTTTCCGTAGCTGAATAATTATACTCAGCTTTCGACAGAGTGCGGCTTGCATAAGCAATAACTTTTTCTTCCCCGTTCTGCCATTGAACAAGAATAGCACCGAGGCCAACGTTGCTGGCGTCCGTATGAATGTCTGTTTTGGCATCTTCGTCAAAATGAGCAAGTATGGGGGGTGACTGCAAACGCCGTCGTAACTCAGAGAAGGCGTCTTCTTGCTCTTGGTGCCAGATGAATGGCACACCTTCCTTCATAAGCCGTGTCAGTGGTTCCGCAATCTTGGAGAAATTTTCAACGAAGCGCCTATAGTAGGCACAAAGCCCCAGGAAACGTCGCATAGCTTTCTTGTCTCTTGGCCTTGGGAAATTTTCAACCGCAGTGATCTTATCCGGATCTGGGCGGACACCGTGAGAACTGACAATGTGCCCGAGGAACCGAAGCTCCCGGAACCCGAAGTGGCACTTTTCGGGTTTGATCGTAAGTGCAGCCATACGAATAGCGTCCAGTACCGTTCTCAATCTCTGTACATGCTGCTCGAACGTAGTGGAAAAAATTACTACGTCATCCAGATAGACAAGACATGACTGCCATTTGAGGCCGGAGAGCACAGTGTCCATCATCCTCTGGAAGGTAGCGGGAGCAGAACACAAACCAAATGGGAGTACTTTGAACTCGTAGAGTCCGTCGGGTGTCACAAACGCCGTCTTTTCCCGATCTCGTTCGTCGACTTCTATTTGCCAGTACCCGCTCTTTAGATCCAACGATGAAAAAAAGTGAGCATTGCGCAGTTTATCCAACGTATCGTCGACTCGTGGGAGTGGGTACACGTCTCGCTTCGTGACGAGGTTGAGTTTTCTGTAATCAACACAGAACCGCATGGTGTTGTCCTTCTTCTTCACCAGTACTACCGGCGATGCCCATGGGCTTTTGGAGGGCTGTATGACATCGTCGTCGAGCATCTCCTGTACTTGCTTCTTTATCGCCTCCCTTTCTTTTGGAGCTACTCGGTATGGATGCTGACATACTGGTCTAACATGCCCTTCGATTACAATGCGGTGCTTTGCTACAGGCGTACGTCCGACTTTCGAAGAAGAGGAAAAACACTCTGCGAATTCCTTGATCAACTCCACAATCTGGTCTTTCTGCAGAGATGAAAGCTCTCGGTCAATATCTATTTTCTCGAGGACACTGTCCACTGTTGAGGGCGTTGTAGGTACTTTTTCCATGGTGCAAACATCCGAGACTTGTACGTAGTCATGAAGTGATGCTATGGCTGCTCCCTTCGCCACATGCTGTACCTCGTTGGTAAAGTTAGTCAATAGCACATCAGTATATCTGTTCCGCAGGTTCACTAGACCTCTCGCCACGCGTATTCCCTTTGTGAGCAGCAGTTCGACATTTCCATCAGCTAGTCCGGCATATTCACGAAAAACGTCGCTTTTCACAGAAACTGTCACGCTGCTACGTGGCGGCACTGTCACACCTTCATCCACAATACGAAGAGACGAAACAATTGGTTGCTCCGCATGACACACGGCAACAGCGTTCTCTGTAGAGAAAGAAACTTGGGATTTCTGCGAGTCGATGATGGCACTGTTTGCTTGCAGAAAGTCCATGCCCAGAATTGCCTCACGGGAACATTCAGGGAGAACAATAAAACTGCAGACGTACACATGGCCTCTTATTCCCACTCTCGCTGTGCACAATCCTACGGGGCTGACTAAGTGCCCGCCGGCGATGCGTATCTGCGGTCCGGTCCAACGAGTGAGCACTTTCTTGAGCTTCTTTGCGAGCATGCTACTTATTACTGAGTAATCTGCACCTGTGTCTATTAACGCTATGGTTTCAACGTCGTCTATTCTGACTTGTAGCTCGGATGTCACGTCACCATTACTGCGCTTGTCCGTCGTTGTGTCAGTGTCGTCGTCTGATCCGGTTAGCGATGGAGGGTTTTCAGTTTTTCGAAAATCAGCGGCCCTGCCTCCACAGGTCGCCGGTTCTAGTTTTCCCGTCGCGGGCTTGGTGAACGACGCCTCGGGAAAGTAGATGATGGGTGTGGACTCGGCGACCTATTGCGCATTGGTGCAATCGACCGCGATTCATGTCGCTGAGTGTTTGGATAGGCATAGCGCGAAGATAAATATTCTTCGATTTCGTAAGGGCGCTCACCGTTACGAGGGCAGGGCGCATTCACTGGAAAGCCACGTAGCCCGACCCGACGGTAGTGGCATGTCCGATAAAGATGACCTGCCTCCCCACAGTGGTAGCAGAGGGGCCGCCGGTCTGCCGTGCGCCATACATCACTTTTGCGGGGTCTTGCTTCTGGCATCGGCGCTGGAGTACTGCGAGGAAAGGTCGGTGGCATAACGGGAGCTTGTGCAAAGCTCGGGCGTCTCATGTCTTGCCGTACGACTTGCGCGTACGACAGCTGTGGCTGAGGTTCCGGTTGCGTGTAGTGTGGCACCTGAGGCTGCGGTTGAATAATTGCTTGCCGCACTTCTTCACGCACAACGTCCGCGATTGAGGGCACCGCTGAAGGACTTTGAGGAAGTTGCAGTTTCTGGAGCTCCTCCTTAACAATAGCCCTCACCATTTCCCGGAGGACGTCAACGTTGGTGGGGAGGGTTGTTGACTCCGCCCTGACTGAAGAGACGCTGAAGTCTCTGTTGTACAGTCGCGCACGTTGTTGTAGTGTCCTTTCCATGGTCGTTGCCTCGGACCGGAACTCCGCCACAGTTCGCGGTGGATTACGCACCAGGCCTGCAAAAATTTCTTCCTTTACTCCGCGCATTAGGTGCCGCAACTTCTTCTCCTCGGCCATGTTTTGGTCGGCTCGGCGGAAGAGCCGTGACATGTCTTCTATGTACATGGCCACGCTCTCGTTATTCCGCTGGTTCCTCGCCTGAAGTGCAGCCTCTGCCTTCTCTTTGCGGTCCGTGTTCGGATAGGTTGCGATCAGCTCTCGTCGGAAGTCGTCCCATGACAGCAAGGACGCTTCGTGGTTCTCGAACCACGTACGTGCCGAATCTTGCAGGGCGACGTAAACGTAACAAAGTTTTCGGGCTTCGTCCCAACCATTCAAACGTGCAACGCGCTCGAAGCCTTCAAGCCAGTCCTCGGCGTCTTCAAAGGTCTCACCGTGGAAGACCTCTGGTGTACGTGGCGAATCCACGATGAGGTGAGATGGAGATGGCATCGACTGGGTAGCCATCGCAGTGACGCTTGTGCTTGAGGTCTCGACAGGTCTTGATGAGTCAATTAGGGGGCCAAACTCGGGCTGCTCACCACGTAGTCGGCGACTCGTGCGTTGGTGCACAGGTGTCAATTCTGCTGGCTCCAATCTTTTGGGATCTGGGCTTCTCCTTGCCTGTGGTGGGCTTGGAATCATACCCAGCACCTCCACCAGATTGTTACGAATAAATATAGCACCTGGTACTATATAAACTCTTTATTTAGGGCAAACTTGTGCCCGTAAACTCGAAGCTAAAAATGGTCAGCCAAAAAATGTCTGTGTCCGCTGACTCTAACTTCGTCGGTCTCTTCTTCTGCTTCTCGAGTCTCGTGCCAGTCCCATCGCGTAGCATCGTGGCGCGTGAAGGACGGCGTTCCATGGCGCGGCTTTCTTGCTACTTGCTTGACGGCTTTTACGAACACGAATTGTGGTACGCATCTTCTGCGATGGTCGAGCTGTGGCAATACGAATCCGAGACAATACTCTCAGTGTTGTTTCCCTGGCGCGGAACTCTTCCATGGCTCAATTATCCAGGAACGTTGTTCAGTGAAAATTTGTTGGAATTTTATGTTTTATACAATAGACTGCGGAACAAGGCTTATCCAGACTGACTGTCGCTCACATTTCTCCTGTTGTGAAACAGTGCAAAAGGTTGCCTTTTATTTATGTAAAGTTACAAAGGTTTGACAAACCAAGAAGTTTTTAAAAACTCTTACTGAAAGGTATTTGACGTTGATTATGAGTTGTTTGCAAGGAATAATGACAGAAACAAGAAAGCGACATTGGTTGATAAACTTTTTTTAATTATACTGTTGCCATGTCATTTTCTCTCTTAAAAACAGAATAAATTATATATCGCCAGCCGCATTATAAATCGACTACATTTGGCTTTAAGGCTTGCTAATGTGAGGATCTCGCACTCCAATAGAAAAAAAAAGAAAGACCACAAAAATTAATATGCCTAAATGAAGTTATAATTCAGAGGTGCTTGAAAAGGACAGATTATGCCTCCAAATGGCAAAGCTGCTGCAGCCAAAAGTATTGCTACATAACTAATTCTACACAACTATATCTCTCAAGACTGAAATACAATGCTAGACCATTTTTCTGCAAGGGGTAAATGGCAACCACCTAACAAAATATGCAATGTTTCCTAACTTTATGTGCACTGTAAGATGAAGGCCTCTGCAAACAATCTCAGATTTATTTACTTGTCCTGTGTGAGCAGATTACATTTTTCGCCAAAAAAAAATGCATTGATTTCACAGCCCATTTCAATACTAACACATCTTCAGCTGCGCCGTCAATCCCTTGGTAGTGCACCGAACCAATCGCATAAATGGAAATAGGTACACAATGTTATGTTTTCATTTAGAAATTCAATTCACAGCCTGCTGAAGCCAAAGCAAGACAATTACGCTGTAGCTGTTACATTAAGCGAGAACAGCCAACTGTGCCCTGAAAAGTGAAAAGGCACGGCTGAAGAAACACGATGAAAATGACTACCATTAGGCACTCTTGCAGTTTATCGTCCCAATGCGTCTCGGTCGCTGGATGATTTCAAAGCCCCGGGTCTCAACATGCACTGACATCACACTGTACATGAGCCTCTAGTTTATACTCCCCCAAGACACGACTGCCGCAGCTGGGATTGAACTCGTGTTTTTCGTGTCAGTGGCCGTGAGGCATCAGTTATGCACCCGAAAAAGAAACACGTGAAGTTCAGAGTAGGAAGCACATTCAACAGCTTTGTGTTGAAACATAAAAATTGCACGTTTTCCTTTTTCAAGTTCAAGATCAGTCAGTTTGTGGTGAGCGTCTGAACACGTGCCTCCGCACCGCCACGTAACAAACTATGTGCTCTCAACTTTACTGTGTGTGCTATCTCTTACACTGTGCTTTTGTATATATGTAATACATCCTCCCTTGTATGCTTTCTTCCTCCTCTCGTGGCAGCGGCCCGCACACGCGTGCCGCCGCAGCTCGGCAGACAGAGAATACACAACCATAAAACACGGTCGTCTTGTCCCGCAGTCAGTCAATCCGCTGCATGCCCTCTACAATTGGTGACCCGGTTTTGTTAAACTCACCTAAGTAACGTAGAGCCGTGCCTCTCACGACTGACAAAGATCGTACACCATCGCACGGATCTTCCAAAATGAAGCATCAAGTTCATACACCCACCCCCAACCAAACAATGCCAGAGACCGATCCATCCAGTGAGGCTGTCTCCACCGTCACTTGCAGTCTTCTGTCATACTGGGAACGCAACCCTGCCGTCTGGTTTGTGCAAGTGGAATCTCAATTCCAGCTACCAGGAATCACCACGCAACAGCGACGATTTCACTATGTGGTCGGCGCACTCACCTCAACAGCTGCAGAAGAGGTAGTCCACATAATTACCTTGTTTCGCGACAATCCCTTGGCAAGACCATACGACCAGCTCAAGGCAGCCCTCCTAGAAAGAACCGCTGCGTCGGAGAGAACCAAAATACAGCAGCTACTCTTTGCAGAGAAGCTCTCTCTTCGCTTTCTCCTCTATCTTTCATCTCCCCCCAATCCCCCTCCCATGCGCAGGGTAGCGAACCGGCTGTCTATAGACTGGTTAACCTACCTACTGTTCTTTTCCTTCCTTCCTTCCATGACCAACGCCCAAGCCCGCTTTTGCGGCGAATGACGCAGCTTCTCGGCCCTATTGCGACAACTATGGACACTGCAGTGCTAAGTGAACTTTTTCTCCAGCAACTGCCGCGTCAGGTCCAAATGGTGCTTGCTACAGCCACGGTCATGGATTTGACGTCACTGGCTGCGCTGGCCGATGGAGGTGGCGACACCAAGTTTCTCAGTCGCCTCCATCAGTACACCTACGCAATCGACACCACTGACCCCTCCTGCCAGCCCTGCTCAGCCACCTAACCCTGCACTCACTACCGCTGGCCCCTCCGATCTAGACCGCCTCTGTGCTCGGCTGGAAGATCTCATCGCGGCAGCAACTTACTCAGGGACATCCGCACATCGTGAGCGTCAACGTCGTCGTTCTTCAATGCTTAATCGTCGCCGGCAAGGGCGAATTGGCTCCCCAGGTCCAAGAATGTGCTTTTACTATTGCCATTTTGGTGCAAATGCCCACCGCTGCCTTTTGCCTTGAACATGGTCGGAAAACTCAACGGCCGACCACTAGCGGCGCTGAGCAGTCAGCATAAAGAATGTAGCTTTTTCTGCATTTTCGACCGAACTTCCAAAACAAGATTGTGATTAACACAGGAGCCCAAGTGAGTGTCCTGCCAGCCACAAAAGCAAAATCCACCTCCACTGTACTGTTTCACCTTAAAGCTTTCAACGGAACACACATTCCCATGTTCGAACAACATTCTGTAACACTCACTCTATTTGGGGCTTTGAAGAATCATCCGCTAGGTGTTTCAGGTCGCTGATGTTGGTTCTGCAATAATTGGTGCTGACTTTCTAAACCAACATGCACTCCTCGTCGATGTCAAGAAAAGCGCTTAATAGACTCTGCAACTAAACTCTGTATTCATGGACTCGCAGTGCGCGCAACTACAGATATGGCACTCTCATGCGCCACAGTTGCCAAAGAGCCATTTGCAGCCCTCATAGCAGAGTTTTCTCAGCTAACATCACCACCAAACTGGACTCAACCAGTGTGCCACGACATTCGGCATCACATTGTGACATTAGGACCACCTGTGTCCTCTCGACCGCGACGTCAACAAACTCAAGGTAGCTCGTTAGGAATTTAAACATGCTGGATCTCGGCATCATCACACCCTCCTCTAGTAGCTGGTGATCTCCCCTTCATCTTGTCCCCAAGAAGTCTGGGGATTGGAGGCAAAGCGGGTATTACCGGTCTCTGAATACCAAGACTGTTCCGGACCGGTACCCACTGCCCAACATACAGGACTTTCCTTCAGCTCTCCAAGGCACAACCATCTTTACAAAAACTTATCTTGTCCGTGCCTATCCCCGAAATCCCGTAGCCGATTCATCAACACGGAAAAGAGCAGATTCGAACAACAAGCCCTCGAATTCCTTGGTCATTACTTGGACACCAACGGCATCTGCCCGCTTCCTCACGAAGTGCAAGGCATCATCGAGTTTCCGAAACCATTGTCAACCACAAAGTTCCGCCATTTTTTTGGGCTCGTAAACTTTTACCACCGCTTTATCAGAAACTGCGCCACACTACTGGAACCCCTAGACCGTATGCTTTGCTGCAAGCACTCAGCAAAAGCACTACGATGGGACACTGCTGCGGATGACGCATTTGGTGCCATCAAGCGCACCTTGGCCAAAGCCACTCTACTCGCTTACCCACAACCAGATTGCCTGCTAGCACTCATGACTGACGCTTCCAACACAGCGCTAAGAGCTGTTCTACAGCAGAAGGTCAACCGTGCATGGCAACCACTTGCGTTCTTCTCAAAACACATGATTCCTACTTCAACATGATACAGCATTTTTGGTCGGGAACTTCTCGCCATCTACTTGGCAGTACGTCACTTTCGCCACCCACTCGAAGGCAGAGCATTCAGTTTTCACAGGTCACAAGCCGCTTACCTGTTCAATGGACCGTACTGCATCAGTGTATACGCCACGGGAAATGAGTCAACTCGCCTTAGTCTCACAATTCACGAAAGATATCCGGCACATCAACGGCGTGGACAACACTCCTGCTGATGCACTTAGCCGCGTGGACGCTGTCAGACGCACTCGTTCCACAACGTCAGTTTCGTCGTCCTATCCAATCGATTTACGTGAGATGGCAAGAGCACAGACAGACGACTCAGACCTATCTCACCTACGGGATACGCAAACATCACTGAAGCTGGATACAGCCTATATTGAAAATGTTCCAATCATTTGGGATACCTCTACAGGCACAAAGAGACCATATTTGCCTATCGCTTTTCGTAAGAAAATATTCGATTCTTTGCACAATCTTTCACACTCTGGAATTCGTGCAGCTCAAAGGCTGATCAAATCACGCTTTGTCTGATTTCACATGAATGCTGACGTTCGAGACTGGGTATGTGACGCACACCGTGTCAGCGTGCCAAAGTACATCGTTACCCAGCACCCCCCCTTCAGCGTTTTCTGCAGTGGTCCACATCGACATCGTTGGCCCCCTTCCCTCTTGTCAAGGTTACCGGTATATATTGACTTGTGTTGAACACTTCACTCTATGGTCTGAGGCTACGCCTATCCCCGATATCACAGCAGCTACAGTGGCCCATGCTTTAGTCTCTACTTGGGTGGCGCGATATGGCTGCCCCACAGCAATCGTCAGTGACGGCAGCCGCCAGTTCGAGTCATCGCTTTTCAAGAAACTTCTCAAGCTGCTGGGAGTGGTGCGATTGCAAACTGCCTCTTACCATCCAAAAATAAACAGGCTTGTAGAACGTTTTCATCATCACCTGAAATCAGCACTTACAGCACATGGTCCTACGGTCAAGTGGCTCGAGGCTCTCCCTTTGCTGGGAATCCGATCTGCGTTCAAAGAAGACCTGTTGTGCGCCAGAGCTGAGATTGTTTATGGAGCCCCTCTTCGTTTACCGGCAGATTTCTTTGATGCCACTAAACTCAACTAGACACCCCCACACCCAGCCAGTACTTGACAAACTGTGCGATATCTTCCGGAACCTTCGACCACAGCCAACGCGAGCAAGCCACTCACGGACTGTTTACGTGAATCCAGACCTCCACAAAGCGACGCATGCCTTAGTGTGCTGCGGCCCCTTGCGCAGTGCCCTGCGACCACATTATCTTGGGCCTTTCCGTGTACTCGAACGCCGTTCCTCACCTTTGATCATGGAGCTTAACAGAAAGTGCGACGCAATCGCACTCGAGCGGCTGAAGCCAGCATACGTAGATGGCCCGGTTTCTTGCATTTCAGCATCTGCTACCTGTCCTTTTACAATGCCTGCAGATCTTTACAACCAACACGAAGTACCTCCGGCTCGCCACGTTCACTGGAGCTAACTTATTGTTCGTCACTTCGGCTTCCTTTCTCAGGGGGAAGCCCTGTGGTGAGCGTCTAAACACGCGCCTCCACACCCCCACGTTATATAAACTATGTGCCCTCAACTTGACTCTGTGTGTCAACTCTTACACTGTGCTTTTGTATATACATAAAACATCCTCCCTTGTACGCTTTTCCTCTTTCTCTCCTGGCTGCAGCCCGCACTCGCATGTCGCCGCAGCTCGGCCCAGGCGAAGAAAAAACAACTATACCGAACGGACGTCTCGTCTCGCAGTCAGTCAATCCGCCCCATGCCCACTATACTTTCAAGGGTTTCACTTGCCGGAACCACAATACGACTATAGGGCTTGCGACAGTATGAGACTTGGGATTGATTTCACCCACATAAGACTCTCTAACATGCACTTAGTCCATGCACAACTACTTCCAGCTCACCTCCGAGAAGAAAATGTGTGCACCACGAGTAAACCACACGCTTCCTTGCTCACAACAGTCTGATAATGTGGCTTAAACTTCAAGACAGTGCCCACAAACACTGGCCACTCTTTTTGGGCACTTGCCTTTGGTTGGCCCTTGACAAGGCCCGAAGAGTGGTTCCACTGGGTGCTCTGACTACCAGGAGAGAGAAGTTGGTCCTCCATGGCCTGCATGGTCAAAAGTGAAGTTGTTTCCATAAAGATTGAAAGCTTAGATAACGGATCTCTGTGGCTTTGCAACTAGTACTAACTCACCATAAAGGTAGTAAGAGGCCCACGTAATACTTTTTTTCTTTGATGGGGGGAGGGTTAAGATGAAATGCAAAACAATACCAAGCAGGCACAGTATAAAAAGTGTAACGGACACGCAAGCTTTCTCTTAAAAAATTGTGCATGAGGGTTTCGCCCATGCCACTGTTCAATATTTGCCAAAATCGGAATGGAACAAGCCAACTGATAAAATTGCAACACAGGATCTGCTATCACATTTTAAAATGTTCCTTAGATTGAAATCCTGTTGCTCTGAACGAGATTGAGGGTGTTGTTACTGTTTGACTGAGTGATTTGAAAATCGCTATAAAGCCTTTGTATTTTTGAAGTACATGAGTGAACGGACTTTTGTGCACAGTTCTCCCCCCACACCCTTAGACTTTGTTTATTGTGTACTTACACATGTACCGCATTGCAAAGATCATTTAAGACTTCAACATTTGGAAATGCCAATAATATCCAGACGGTTCCAAATAACATATTGCATTACAATATCTTTCTCACTGTCTTAAGGCCCATATTCACAATGCTACCTTAAGACTTCTTTCATTGTTTATGTGGTCTTGCCTTAAATTAACATGCTTCCTGAACAAATCGAGAGCATTCACAAATCAACCTCAGAGTTTCCTTTCGCCCTGCTTACCTTTCTTGTGCCCCAAATGGTCACTATGGGCACAGAAACAGTAATAAGGGCAAAATATAACTACAATGATGACTCGGGAACTTCCTTACCAAAAAATTCAGAGGATACGATAAGGAAGATGAGACATACAGATAAGGTTGGTTTGCAAATAAAAGTTTTGAAGCACACATCTCTGCTTGGACGAACTAGCCGAAAACAAGCAGCGGTACACAAACTTGCTAAAATTATGAGAATAAATGCACATAAGAGATGGCCAAATGCTCTTGATCATTACAAAAAACTTAATTATAATTCGAACTAACGAGCTCAGCTTGTCGCTTACATACTGACACACACATGGGTGGTGATGCAGATAGGAACACTAAACTCTTATATGCTTAATCGATGTAAGCCTGCAATTGCAGCCATATCCTTAAAAAAAAAACAAGATGATAAAATTGTTTAATCCCGCTCATAACACTATTTTATTTCACTACCGCACATGTTCACAAAAAAAAAAAAACATCACTAAAGCAGACATACTAATAAAAATCAGCAATAGCATGAACACAATATTGGAAGAAGGAAAGAGGTGACACTTTGAATGCTGCTTCGCAATTTAAATGCAACGGCACGCTTTGACAGGGTAAAACGAGACTTCTCCATTCGCTGCACGCAACTATGCAACCATATGAACTGCACAACCGGTAAAGGAAATAAGAAAAAAAGATGCACGTGAACGCTAGGGCTGCGGCCTGATGGCCGTAATACTGTTGGAAGCCTTAAAGCACATAATAATCTAGCTCAGTAAAATTTTGCTCCCTTCCTAAACGAAGTTCATGTTAAATAAAAAAAAAAGCGCGCAGCGTGGAATCGCAGTCCGAACGCAACGCTGCGCGCTGCTCATTACAAACCAACGCAGCGACGAAGCACAATATGTGCTCGGTCAAGCAAGCAATTTTGCGGTCGGCTGCATTTTCCTAACCCCCGCTTCGAGAACAGCGAGGCAACCAAGCATTGGCTGTCGGTATTCGCGAAGCGACGACAGAGACAACAGCGCGACGAAGCTAAAAGCGTCACCCTGGGCAAATCCCACAGCCGGAGCCATCGACGTGATTCACGATTCCGGGCGTAGTGAACTAGAACAAGCAATCGACGAAAGGCAAGCGGCGCGACACGGAGACGCGCAGTAAACGAGGATACTTTGATAAGAAAGCAGGAGTGCTTACAGCCGCAGCGAAAAGATGCGTTGAATTCGTCACTTGGCAAGCATCGGAAGAATTGCCGTGCCCGGCGGCCGGGTCCAGCCTCAAGAAATCTGGGATGAAATGCGCGAGCAATGTCACGCGCCCACGGGAGCCACAGAATCTGGGCCTTCGCGCGTCGCGTGCTTACAAACCACAAATCCTTGCACAATGATAAGAGCGCAGCAGCAGGTCCCGATATTGGCGAAATTCAGGGCTAGGAAACGAACAGTTCTCGCTAATCAACGCGGTGTCTTCGAAACGAAGACGACTGCATCGCTGCGTCGACACTTCGCATAGAACAATATTTAAGAGATGACTAACACGGTTACATTTTCTCTCGACATTCGCACTTCACACGTACTGAGAGGTCGGCATGATCAGCCCTCCCGGCAAACACTTGAAATGGGACGACAACAAGGATGAAAACGCTGTGTCGCTTACCCTAATTACGTACGACGCATAGCGGGTCTAATCTTCAATCCAACGATCAGCAGGCAAGCCCAAGGGTACGAAGGAAACGAATTTGTCACCACGGAGCGATTATCCACCCTTCCGCCATGGCAGGCGCTCGAACAACACAATACCCTCAGTTTGTTGTTTTTTGTATGTTTTGCTTCCTAGCGACGGCAGCTTCCTTGGAACGAGGGTAGGCGTATGCGCACGCATCGGGCACGTACGCAGAGTTTCGGTTTTGGTTGCTAGGCTTCAGTGAAGTCCTTTGCATGACGCGAAGGACTGTACCTGGAGGGAATCGCCTGGTGATTGTATTTCGATACTGACAACGTCCGCGAGTAACCTGAAGCTCGCTGGTCGACTTCGGAGACTGAGGTATGCAAAGGCAACTTGATCCTACGCGGGCGTACGTGCACGAAAGAAAAAAAAGAAATTGTAACATGACGTCGTGGCTAATTATATCCCAGTGCACTGCAATCAGTTTTTGCGTTGCTTATGGACAACTTACATAATCTAGGATGTACCCCGCTAATATATTTGATTTAATTATTTGTCTCTTTATCGTGTTGGTTGTGTTTACGCTATCGATGTCCACGCAGGCACGTCGGAAGCCCATGGAACGGCGCCGTCACTAGCCTTGAAAATGAAGACCGTATTTGTTACTGTGGGAACAACATCATTCGACGAGCTCATCGAGACCGTTGTATCGCCGGAGGTGCTAGCTGTGAGTTTGCATTTCGCACCGATTAACGCATACAGAGCATCACAGCTTGCATACTATACGAAAACTTTTAACCTTTTTCGAATGCACGTGCCTTTAATGCAGGTATTAAAGAACCAAGGTTACACGAAAGTTCTTCTTCAAGTTGGCAAAGGGAACACACCGAAAGTTGACGGCAATGCAGAACCATCTGTGGAAAGCTATAACTTCAAGGATTCGTTGACAAGAGACATCAACGAAGCATCCCTGGTTATAAGTCATGGGGGTGAGTTCTCCATGACTGCACGCGCATGTCGTTCTGTGTTTTAGTCCGAGCAGGGGTTTATAAGAAGGTACTGGATAGAAATGCTGAAGCCGCACTGGTCAGAAGTAGAATAATTCAATTTCTGTGGAAATACACAAGGTAGCCTCGAGGTGAACCACAGTGCCCGAAACTTGTTGGTCCCGAGTACAAGCTCATTAGGGAAATGTGCTTTCTTTCTTAGAAACGCGCTCACATTTAAAACATCATCTGCATTTGGATGAATGATGGCATTTCACATTTGTGTCGCAATCTTCTAGAACATTAGATGGGTATTGAGAAGTGGCAAACATTGAAGTTCTTCAGTGAGGGGTTATAAACAATGACATGTGTTTTCCACTACTATGCAAACGTGGGCACTGTACCCCGCGGGTGTTCATGTGAACCTCTCTTCCAGGTGCAGGCAGTATACTCCAAGCCCTGAGAGCCGGGAAGAAGCTCGTTGCAGTAGTGAATGACAAGCTGCTTCACAACCACCAGAGCGAACTGGCAGGCCAGTTGCACAAGGAGGGTTACCTTCTCTACTGCACTTGCAAGTCAGTAGCTGAAATTAACATCCACAGATTGTACTGCGTGCATACCGGTCCTAATTGGAATTGTCTTGACCAAGCTTTGTGAGCATAATATAAGGTGTTCAGGAGTATTGAATGTTTAGGAAGAGGGTCTCAAGCTCTCCTCAGCTAGTGGGCCACTGCTGCACAATTCCATCATATGATAGGTGTAAATAGTGAAGAAGGCTGGAAAAGCGGCGGTGATAAGGAGTTTGAACAAAATATGAGCTAACTTTGGCACTCAAAAGCAAGCCTGTCCCGTATCTCGTACGTGGTTCATTTCTGAAAGAGAGAGATTTGGCATCACTTTTCAAAAACCTTTTTAACCGTGATCTTCAGCACGACTGAAATCTGCATGCAGATTCTGAAATGCAGAGTTCCTATTCCATGGTTACGTTTCACGTGGTAACATAACAAAATGGGGTGCCTCATAAAAAAAAAAATTCTTGAATCCAGCCACGTCTGCGTAGCTCATGAACGCCCCGCTTACCCTGTTCCTGCAACAAGTATTAGGCAATGAGGAGCAGTGGGAGGCTGCCGTGTGCTGCTTGAAACCTGATGTCCGGGAGGTCATCCTGGGTTGGGCACAGAGGGTTGCGCCAAGTGTAGCAACCTCTCCTCGTCTCTATCCAATTGCCCCTTTCTTTTCAAAACAAAAAATACCGTTTTTACCTACCCTACTTACTTGAAAATATGGGACAACAACAGTCGTGTGTGGGCTCGGCCGCCAGCAAAAGCATGAAGTCCGCGTGCTTGAGAACCTTGTTTTGGGCATCAAGACAATCACACATTGAGATTCACTTTAGGTCCTAACCAAGTTGGGCCTTGTCAGTCATGTTGTAAAATTTCAATTGCATATTCATAGAACTTCCATTATTCTTAAAGATGGGGCTTTCACGAGAAAGAAGTTTGCGTAGGACAGACAGGCCACTGTGTTAATGTGTTAACCTGAGGTTTTTGGAACATATGAGATCACTAACCGGAGGCGCACCTTCTAATCTTTATTTACATTGCAGAGAGTTTAAGTGCACGCCAAAGTTCAATGAATGCACAGTTTTGTACCGACACGAAATAAAGAAATGCGTTTCATGACTGAGGCTTTGCATACCAATAATATTGATGACACGTGTGAGTCAACCAGCAGTTGACTTGTATAACAAAAGAAATTAAATGACCTTACAGTTTATCTGTCACGTAGACTCATGTACGTGCGGGATTGATTGGTGCACCATTTAGTTTTTGAGCGTTTCTTTATTTCCGCCAGGATTGATTGGTGCATTATTTAGTTTTCAAGCATTTCATTTCCTGCCGTTGTGCGTCTTTGCAGCTGTTAGCATCTATGGCATCTTGAGTACTTCCTTGTGTCCACGTTTGCATGCCCTGTCTTTTAGAGTGAATACTTACCAACTAGCTCACTCCTCCCTTATTCTAAACACCTTTTTTTAGTATGACGTGGCAGGTATTCTGGTTTAGTCTTTGCTGCTTTGCTAGAAGAATGATAGTCTTTGCTGCTTTGCTAGAAGAATGAAATGTGTGATCCCCGCCGCAGTGGCCTAGTGGCTAAGTTACTGCGGCTGCTGACCCGCAGGTCGCTAGATCGAATCCCGGCTGCATTTTCGATCGAGGCGAAAATTCTGTCGGCCCGTGTGCTCACATTTGGGTGCACGTCAAAGAACCCCAAGTGGTCAAAATTTTCGTAGCCCTCCACTACGGCGTCTCCCATAATCATATGGTGGTTTCGGGACGTTAAACTCCACATATCAATAAATGAAATGCGTGATGTCTGATGAATGCGCCTCTCTTGTGATGAATTTTTTTTATAAATAATGTTTTCAATTTCACTCATCCCAAGCATGGCTTCACCACTTTTGATTTACTACTCGTACTTCGCTCACCATCTGTGATCTGTGGGCATGCACTCGCAGAGACCTTCAGGTGACTTGGAGGAAATGGAACCGAGCCGCCTAAGGACCTTTCCAGAACCGAACCTGAACCGCTTTCCTCAGCTGCTGGATGGCATCATGGGATGGTCATAGTTAAGCCGCCTTTAGCGTGAACGGTTGCTCACAACTGTCAACACCCAGATTAGATTTTCCTTCTTAGGCATTTAACCAATGCTGCTGAGCAGCAGAAATATAGCATACTTGTACATATATGAGGTTTGTTTCAGTAATAAGGAATTGGCAAAATAAATGCATTCAACTTCAGCTATGTGAGCTGTTTGTAATTGTTTATGCGTTTTCAGTTGGGACACCACCAACGAGGTGGCCTTGTGCATATCTTGCTCAACTGCTGACCCGCAGCTCGCGGAATCAAATCCCGGATGCTGCAGCCGGATTTCAATAAATACAAAATGCTGGAGGCCTTCATGTGCTTAGATGTAGGTTGAGGAACCCCAGGTCGTCAAACTTTAAGGCGTCTGTCGCTGCATAGAGTAGTTTAGGGATGCAAAACTCCAATTATATTTTTCAGTCGAAACAATATCCTCTACAAGTCATGCAAATATTGCGATAATTGCAAAGCATGGTTCTTACAAACTCCTTGTCTCTAAATATATCACTGCTGAAGGAGTCTCTTATAACCGTTTTTTTTTCCTACAGATTGCTATATGGCATAGTGTACACACAAGCCTTCATTGTACAGAAGCTATAGAGGTGTCCTGTAGACTTTATTGTCCAATATTGACTCTACATGTAGTACTTTGGCGCATTCGCCTGTATATTAGCATTCGTGACCGAAGTCTTGACAGATGACCAGCATCCACTGGCAGGGACATCATATGAGAAGCACAATGCAAGGCCGTCTCGCGAGGGAACGCATATTTTTTTTGCACTAATTGGCAACTCCTTTATAAATTGGAGAAGGAAATAGGAAGTTTGCTACAATAACTGTCTAGCACAGTGGTTCTCAAATGGAGGTCCGCATGACCCTAGGGGGTCTCCGAAGCAATTTTTCTGATCCGCAAAACCCTCATTTGCATTTTTCTCTAAGTACGACTCTGCCATGTATTGATGAACTGTCCAAAATGAAGGGATGTGGCACATTTGTTTGATGTTTTCGGTAGCAATAAATGGCACCTGTTTCACACTCCAGTTGTGTTAATTTACCTACGTATCCCTCCCCTTTCTCCTCTCTGCTGCAAGGGGTCCCCTATCACTTCCACCAGTCCACAAGGGGTCCCCGGCACATCCATGGCTGAGAACCACTGGTCTAGCATATATGGCTGTCCAGTGGCCAGTTGTGAGGGTGGGGACAAACGATGAAAAAGGACAGACTTGATCGAATAGTAGAAAAAAAACTTTATTTCCAAAAAAAAAAAGGCAAACTGAACATGAATGTGCAGCCGAACAAAATTACAGCCCTGCACGAGAAACAACCTGCAAGTCATGCAGTACGATTTATAAATGTACTGAGGCTTATACAAGTATCTGCCCTCAACACCCATAATAAAGTCTGAATGATCAATTACTCGGGACTACATGGTCATACAATGTGACGATGCTTTTCACCCACTCTTTCACACACAAGTTGACTGTGACTAATGTACAAGTTACCACATGCCGACGAGCACAACTGCCTCTGTCTGTGCTTTCAGGCACAAGAAATGCGTATACACACAAAACTGCACGAGCTGCTAACACTAGAAAAAAGAGCACGACACTATAGCTGCAAAAAAGGTAGTGAAGTTTATTGAAATATGATGACACATATTAGCCCTGTGTCGAGTAGGTATATTTTTGTCAGTTTGTTTCGGTTTCAAAAAAAAAAAAAAAAGGCTTCCGATTCAAGCTTGCCCACATTCTTAGATTTTTCCAGTTTCGCACAACTATTACTAGAGTTTTAAACGTGAGCAGTGCGAACAAGCTTGCACCCCTAAATAACAATACAGACGACGCCAATGTCAGACCAATGTTGCCCAGTTTAGGGACATACGTCACACATTCTAACCATTGCTGGCAGTAACACGTTCAATTCCAAATCACAATGTAAAGTAAGATTGTATGTTAGGCCAACAATCGAGCCTGCCAACCCAAACAGTAGCTCGCCAACTGGACCATCAACATGCAATGCAGAATCTGTCGATCCAAGGTTTCCTTTCTGTGGAATTTGAAAGCTTTTTAATGAAAGCAGGATTGAAGGTAGTAGAAGTACCACAGTAGACTCTCGAGAACTGCAGCTTTGTTGGAACAAGTGCTTCTGATAAATCCGTATGCTCCACCTCTGTTCTCTCAGTAAATGTAACTCTAGTTATATGCCTTCAGGTTCAATTTAATGAGAGTGAACTATATGTAGATTCCTCTATTTTGCATGGCTTCGCAAGATGGCACGAAACAGCTTATTTTATGATGTTAGGGAATTAATCTGTGCTCTACAATTGCTTTGACACTTTTATCATGCAACATTTCCTTATTATAGTAACTTTTGTTTTAGTGTGCAATTTTCAGATGCTTAATAAACCACAACATTTGACAATGAGCGAAACAACAGAGATAGATAACGTTAACTTTTGCAACATGGATTTGGTAAATTCGACATCGAATGAGTGTGCTGGTCAAACATTCACTAAAAATGTTTTGAATGTTAGCCTTTGGCAGTTGACTAGAACTTGGATGTTCATATTTTACTCAATAGTCTGTGCATTTAACACACGCCATCTCCCACCAAAATCACTTATTTTCAAACTGCCACAGGAAGATCTCAACCCGAAAACGGTAGCTGACAGCAAGCAATTACAGCATTTATCAAATTGTAAAGCACACATTAGCATTTTTCTTCACATCACAGAAAACTAGCTCGAAAACTAATATGGCAGCGGAAACGAGCATGAAACCAATACTGCGTTCGTAACAACTCCGAGCTAGTTTTACCGCTGTCAATGCCACCGGCACCTCAAAATGGCTACCATGACCGGTGAGTTTGGGCAGTATAACAAGACGCCAGTTTCAGTATGATTATGAGTGAACTTTCAATCGATACTTTGTTTTACTTATTCAGGTGATGACAACAAGCAGCATAGAGTGTTTTCTGTGTTCCACAGAATCACACATTGCAAGACAGACTTGAAAAGTGTTTGTCTAGTGAAAACTAACAAAGGATTGAGTAAAAAGGGTGTCTTTTTGTCCCACAACAATAATCATCATCTGGCTTGCTCGTGCTTCCTTTCTTCAAAAATCAGCGCTGGCCACTTCCGTATCCAGAGTGGGAAGTTGCATTGATAGTGTGCATGCTGTTTATGATCTGAAAGTGCCAGGCGCGTTGAGATAATGCAAGGAATGGAACGCAAGATAGATGACGATCAATGTTGTGGGACAAAAAGGCACCCTTTTTACTTAGAGCGAAAGCCACCATCCCGTTTGTGATTGTTGATGAGTCGTTTCATGCATGAAGAACTTCAAAGATGGTGCCAATCATAAGGAAGATGACATAATTTGTTTTCCGCTGTAATAAAGTGCTGCCTAAGCATGCTGGAGATTAAATAAAGTTTCACTTTGCGAGGATAATGTTCGCCCGTTTCGACTTTTGCTCAGTGCTAGACTTGAAGACACGCTAATACTATATTGTTACGTAGGCAACGGTGCCAGTGTTGACTAGAGGCCGTAGAAGAGATAGAAGTGTTGCGGGCTCAGAACCCTGTGCGTATCATTTTGGTGGAGGTGCGGGGTAGTCTCTACAGAAGTCGGATCTGAATTTCCCCAGCGGACGTCACATCGGTTCCGCTGCTATGGCTAGCGACAGTGTTCCGGTTGCCCAGACACAGGTGCAATACATCACGACTCCTCTACGTGACCCGGGAAATGTTCACTGACACCAACAGCTACGTAGCATTAACTCCCAGTGGTCTTTTCTTTGCCAAAAGAGAAAGGCGCATTCGATTTATATTTAGTTTGGGTGCTAAGATGTTATTTCTGCGTTATTTTCTACAAAGGATGGCTACATACAACAAAATGCTTTGCTTATTTTACTGAAGCCACCGTATTAGCAGGGAACCTACAAGGTTAACATAAGATGCACCAACAATTTTTACATGTCAAGCAACAACAAGCAGACGCGTGTCCACGAGTGGAATGGATGGTTACTACTTCTCCAAACGAATTTCTGACCGTGCGAAGCAGAAGAGTTATGTTTGGGCTAAATATGGTTTTTCTATTTAAGTACATGTGGAAGCAATCTTGCTTTATTTAGAGAGATGCCAGAGAGAGAGAAAAGAGAAGACAAAAGGAAGGCAGGGAGCATAACCAGGTGTTGAGATCCGGTATGCTACCCTGCATCGGGGTTGGGATCAAAGTGAGGGATGCCGACTGCTACAGACAGATTTGGAGCTCCAAATAACTACCCTTTTTACAACTACATAAAAGTGCATCAGACAAAGGATGCATCATAGTGAAAAAAATGTGCAAGCCCGATATGAGTTCATGTCTTACATTAAACTCTGACATTCGTAACGCCAACAACACTGACAGGTCGGGGCGGATAGTATCTCTTCAGACTGTTTCACTGCATGAATAATTACCTACCGCGGACGCGCAATACTGCATGAATAATTACCTACCGCGGACATGCAATTGGCATGGTTCATATCACTGCAATGCCCATATTCTTTGAACAGTTCAATAGGCTGCGAACTTAGCACTTATTAGCCAAATTGTTGACAAGCCTTCTTTGAAGAAAAGAAGAGGTGGCCAGCACAAGAGATCTACCACAAGCAGTCAGGGTGCGTTTGACTCTGTCAGTTACGTGGCAAAAACAAAAGTAATTTTGCCGAAATTTAGTTAGTTGACATCAAACATTGGAACTTCTCAACATGTTTATACAGAAGCTTCTTCTCAGAACCCCGGGATAAAGAAAAAAAATATCTCCACTTCAAAAGTGTCAGTGCGACGAAGATAGCGTTGTACGAAATAACAGTGTGCAGTTTCTCTCAAGTGAGAAAAGACATGCGGAACATGGACCAAGCAAGCAAACACGGACACTTCATACACGGGATGAAACGGTGCAGTAACACAATAGTGGAGGTATCCTCCGCCCAATCAGCTCCTGGGAGCAACGGCCAAGCGCTCGATGGTGCGCCTGTACTCCATCTCCAAGTCCCTGTACTGGCTTTCCAGCTGCTCAATGCGGTTCTCGGCGTTGAGGCACTGCAACGTGGCACGAAACTCCTCCGGCGACATCGTCCGCTGCATCTTCTCTATGTCAGTTTTTTGCTTCTGCAGAAGAAGACAATGCAAAGAAACTGTGAAGCGTGTCCAGTAGAACACGACCAAGATTTGCAAGGGCAGAAACACACCATGTACGAGTGAAAGTCACGCATCTAGTCAAATCTAGGCCAACAATCTTTTTTCAAATCATAAATATGCAGCAAACTCTCGTGTTCGCTAAAATGTGAGGATTTAAAGATTCACCAGGTTTCTCATTTACACTGAGAAAACTGGTGTTCAGCAAATGTCACCTAGAAAAGGCGGTATTACAGCCGACCATCCACCGCTGCGCCAAGCCCCAAACGAGGACGATCTCCCCTCCTCGTGACCCTCCATGAACTCACTCACACCAAGCAGCGCCACTGGTGCCACCTCAGGACCGCAGTGCCAACTCTTGCTTGGCATTGTCCGAGCTAACTACAATGACTATGACACAGGGCACCGCGAGGCAAACACTCAACAAAGGTTGACAGCACACTTGTTCATTGATATGAAATAAACACACTTCACCAGTACATCAAAGCTAAATACACTCACTAAATCTAAATATACTTTTATGGACATTAATTTGAAGAAGTAGAACAGTTTGTTACATCGTGTGGATATTTCGTTTCATTAAAGTGCATTTATGTGAAGGCTTGGCTGCATTCGTGAACTAACTATCAAGTTAACTCCAGCTAGTACAACAAAGTGCTCTGGCAATACAAAAAAATTTGTTGGAGCAGAAGTTTCACGTTGCGAAAATCCAAACGAGCTAACACAGCAACTCCAGGCTGCTTGGGTTTGACATAGGCCCGGCTTTCACTACTGCACGCAAATCTCACGGTTTGAGGAAGTTGCCTAGCAGATGCCAGAAGCAGAGTGCTTCTTTTCTTTCGCTAAAGCCACTGATGGCTGCATGAGCAGCATTGTGCTCAAGCAGTGCACAATGCAGATGGCCCTGCTGGAAAGAAGCAGCAAGAGACTGCAAAAGTGACATTGAGTGATCACCTATCGAAACGATGCCAAAAGCTTTGAGTGGTGCTATTACCACTATTAAGCAGACATGTGAACATGATCATCTAGCAATAATAGCTCACACAAGCGCACATGCTGCAGGCTATGTTTTCTGCCAAGGTAACCACTACAACTCCTTGCATTCTGAAGCACAGTGACAGGTGGGCATCACCATGCCAGAAATGTATTTGTTGGCCGATTGGGCTCTGTTCTATTTGGAAATGCACCAGCACGTTCAGAAGCAGAAGGCACCTTTAAGAACTTGACTAAGATGGATGCTTTAATAAACATTGATCCAAGTTTTAAGTCTGTGTCAGCTTTTCTGCTTGTTTGCCACATATTCAATAAAAGTGTAAAATAACGGCCAACTGACAGCAATCAGCCAACCCATTACATTTTATCGTGGCTTGGTTTCACAGCCATCCCAAGTGAACTCACTCAAACACCGTTACACAGTAGCCTCTTAGTAAACAGAACCTGAAGGATCAGGAAAATATGCTCCATTTAACAGGAGTTATGTCTATGGAGAGGTGAAAATGGGTGCAGAATACAAGCCCGAAACCAAGTATTGGAGAGGCCATAGTTCCGTTTAGTAAGAGTCTACTGTATTAAAACATGTTACAATGAAACAATGAACATCATTTTGCTTTTGAGGCTACCAAAAGTCATATGGCAAAATTTACGTGCCTCGAGAACAAGAATTCAGGCCCCTTTAAACAAATCTGAACAGGGTCTCAGAAAACGGTAATCTGTTTAACGGAACTGCTGCTTATGTGGAACAACTGCCTCCAGCATGATTGGTTTTATACTTGAATTCTCCACAAAGCAGAATGCCACTGTGATCAACAACTCTACACGTGGCAACGCGACGAGCCACCGGCGCGCCGCCAATTCCACGAAACAATCCCTGCACCTCGCTAGTCCTTTCAGACCTCCACGTGAAGCGCAGTTTGAATATCTCTGATTCGCACAACGAATATGCTGTGATTGGTCGAGCAAGAGCTTACGACTTTCGGTAAGTCTGCAATTAGCTGTCCGCGCTGCTTCTTGTTCGTCCTGCTGCCCGCTTGCTTGCGAACAGCCACTGCTGCCCGTAACACAAGGTTCATACCGACACAATTCGTATAAGCACGAGCTGGCACAGCCGCAGCAGTTTGCCAACAAGCACGCAGTTGACGGAGTCACGGCAATTGAAAGTAGACGGTGTTTTGAGCAGCACGTGAGCAATGATGTATGCTTTCTCTCGCGAATTGGGAGGGGCGCTCGGCGAGAGGGCAAAGCAGCTATGGAACGGATTAGCGTAGAGAATAGCGAAAAAAAGGGCGAAACAAGTGATTGTTGCCGTTTCGATAGTCATCATCATCATCAGCTTGACTACACCCCACTGCACGACAAAGGCCTCTCCCTTGTTCCGCCAGTCAACTCGCTCCTGTGCCTGCTGCTGCCCCTTTATACTTGCAAACTTCCTAATCTCATCTGTCCCCTTAACTTTCTGTCTCCCCCTCACCCACTTGCCTTCTCTTGGAATCCTTAATGACCAGTCGTTATCTTGCCTTCGCGTTATGTGCTCTACCCGTGACCATTTCTTCTTGATTTCGACTATGATGCCCTAACACCCATTCATTTCCTAATACACTCTGCTCTCTTTTTGTGCCCTAGGGTTACACCTTTACCTTTCCTCTCCATTGCTTGCTGCATTGTCCTCAACTTAACTTGAACCCTCTTTGTAACGCTCCAGGTTTCTGCTCCCTAGCTAAGTACTAACAAGATGCAGCTGTTATATACCTTCCTCTTGAGGGATAGTGGCAATCTATAAGTCATAATTTGACAATGCTAGTTATTAAATAATCAAACACATCTAACTCCACTATTATGGCACCGTTTCGAAAAATTTTCCCAGCTCTGTGCTCAACACACATTCATGAACAATTTCTTCACCACAACTGAATTTCCACCTCTAGAAGGTTTAGGGGCCCTTTAATGAGCATCCAAAGCAGAAACAGCACGAACAAGCCCTCTCATTTACAGTGAACCTGTACTGTCGATTAGAAAAAAAAAAGATGTAACCAGCATGCTTTAAATGTAGTGTATGTGAGCTCCATGCAATATTTAAATATTTTTGCCATTCGAAATAAATGTGTAAACTGCACATACTCTTGACAGTAGCAACATACTCGTCTTCAGTGCCCCATCCTTCAACGTCTCACTTGCAACAGTTTCACTGCTTTGAAAAACTAAATACATATTTATAGCTACGCATAAGACCGTTTACTAACAGACATATTCCAGCTTTTAAGATAATTTATCTTATTTAACTTTCAGTGGTGTAAATACGAAAATAAATATCCAAAATAAAGATACATTATTTGAGCCAGCCTCACCCATCACAATTTCTTAGTCCCACTCTTATATTGAATACAAACGAACACTGGAAACATTTTCTAAATCTAATAGCCCTGCGCAGATACTGCAGTGCACGTGGCTCGTTTTCATCTCCCGCACGGCCGCTTTGTCTCGGTGGTACTGCAAGTAATGTTTTGCTGCTGTCAATGAATAGATGATTTGGGGGCAGCACGCATCAGCTACGCCAGTGCTGCAGCGTGTAAAAATTTATTGAATCCATCTAAAAACTAAGCCCGAGTCTGCAGACCAAGTTCAACTGAAATATTCACTGTTTGGAAACAAAGATTTTTTTGCACAGAATACATAGAAAAACAGCCGAAGATTTTCGAAGAGATTGTTATTCTGAAATGTTCGTTAAACCGATGCGTGTAGAAGCGAGAGCTCACTGTAGTTAAAAGAGTGGCTTTTAGCCTCTGTACCTGGTAGGGTGCATTTAGCCGATTCTTCACTTCCAGGCGATACGCTTTGTACTGGCTGGCATTTGCAGTGTTTGTCGCCCGTAATCGAAGAATTTCGTATACTCTCCGTGCCTGCTTCTACAGAAAAGAAAACAAAAGAGTTGAAGGTAATTAAGGTATAAACACACTAGTAAGGACCGACGAAACAGCGATTTCACAAAGAATACATTTTTCACATGTGAATATATCACAAGATTTTTTTGGGTAAAGAAAAGCTAGTGCACAATTTCACATGCATATAAGAAAAGCTAGTGCACAATTTCACATGCATATAAGTCGCTTAGAGACAACTTCAGCTACTCAACTTAGTCTTTATAGCACACTTAGTTAGGTAACTGATAAATTAACAGCAGCGCCACTCTACCCAAATTGATAATAACACATATCACAAATGAAAGGCATGTTCTTCAGGAGGAACATGCCACACAGATATTTCCATTACATTATATAGGCTTTTCTTTCACTCAGTTCTTTTGATTCCAAACATCTAGTAAAGCGTTGGAAGTACACAACAGATAAATAAAAGATATGAATAAACCTGCATATCACATAATCGACAAATGCTCGAAAAATTTATTGTGAACAGGTTTTCGTTTTACACTGTTTCAGCTGAAAATTTTGAAAAAGAAAAGCACTGAATTAAACAAAAGGAACATTGATGGTAGAGCTCACTAAAAACATTTATTTAGTGGTAGAAAACTGCATTATTATTGTGATAGCAATTATATGGACACTCTCGATGAGGTTCTCCCATCGAGCTCTGTATAAATAAAGCTACAATTGATAACATCCCCCCACACATCGTAAGTACAGTAGACTCTCACTAAACAGAACCTGAAGAGACCGGTAAAATGTGTTACATTTAATAGGAGTTCCGCTTAGTGATAGATGAACAGGGGTGCATAATGCAAGAACGAAACCAATCTTGTCAGACGCAATTGTTCCATTTAAGCAGCAGTTTCGTTAAACAGATTTCCGTTTACTGAGAGTTTAGTGTAATACTTGTGGGTAAAAGCACAGGATTGAGGGGGCACTGCTAAAGTAGAGATCAAATGAGCCGGCCCACCTCTGTTGCTTGGAGGGCGCAATCGATAGGACCACCCAGTGTGTTAGAATTGTCCTCGAATGCTCAAGCAGAAAAGAAATGCCTCATCCATCTTTAACCATCATGAAACGACATGTTTGAGTGGCAACTGTAAACTTCAATTCAAAGGGTGCGCTCGTTATCACTGGCACACGCGCCATATTGGCCAGCATCAATGCACGGCTCGTATACACTTCTACGTGCTGCGCTCTCAATGTGAAGAGACTGTGCGAAAAGAGCATTTCCCTATGGAGTGGCTGTATTCTCTTCCCCCAGCGTTTTGTACAGTTACCCGATACCGCACCCACGAGAGTTAGCTGCCAGCCTTACATCGTTCATACTACATTGCAATTTGCTACTATCGTATTGATTGCTTTGCTCGTGCGGTAAAACAGACTTTTTTTGTGTGCATGTGTGCGTCTCCGGCACTATTGAACGTTCGTAGTACATCATTACAATAATGTTCCGTCATTGTCTAGCTGTGGCCTTTATGAGTGGCTTCGGCAAGAAGACGGCGCATTGCCGGAGCTACTCGAAGTTCAGAGGTCTAGCGAACATGTGGCGGGGCATAAGATGGCAATGTGCATAACGAGTCGACCTCGGAAGATCTGTCGCTGTCACCATGGTTTCGGACAGTTTCCACCAGTGCCTAATCTGCAGATGCACAATCTGCACAACCGCGCATGTGCCCGCAGAGGCAAGAAGGGCGGCAATACAACTGGCTGGAGCAATGCCGGTTGGCCCGCTTTGTGCACACCTGCGTGCACTAACAAGCACTCGCTCTTGCCTCGCAGTTGCTGGGGCTTGGAATGCGCTGTGCACGCTGCTGTCGCTTTGTGCTTTGTCGGTGGAGGGGCAACCGCTGAAGATGCATGATCGAGGTCAAATGACAATATTTAAAACAAAATTCCTAGCTTGTTGGTGGAAAAAATTCATTGTATCAAGAATTTCTCCCACTGCAACTTTGTTACACAGAAGTCGCAAATAGATGTACTTCTATGGAGTAACAGTGGAAAATAGAAAACTTCATAATACTGAAGAATTTGTGTAAAAGTTTGTTACAAGCAGACTTAGCTGCATACTAGTCATTGCTTCCTAGCAAGGAATACAGTACTGCATCGTTTACAGATGAGATGAAAATGAGTGTGCAAACACCAGCATACGGCACAAATCAGGCAGTCACTTTGGCAACTTCATTGCCCAAACAGGAAACTGCCATGGCCTAAACCAGGGGTCAGCAACTTGTTCAGGAAGGGGGCCATGTTACATGAAGCCGACACATTGAGGGGTCGGACGACAAATTGGGTGATGGGGGGGGGGGGGGGGGGAAGGAAAACAAGAATTCAGTGAAATGGCAATGATACAGTGAGTTGTCAGTAGAACGAACCCCAAATTAATGAACTTTTCAGATAATGAACTTTTAAAAAATCCCGCACCAATTGCTAATAGTTTCAATGTAAAATTATTTCACAACTACGTACTTCAGAATAACGAACTTTTCAAAATATTGAGGGTTAATTTAGTTCCACATTATATAAACAATTCCTCAGTACAACAAAGTCATGTTCTGAAATCCGTCGCGACTACTAGAGCGGTACGCAAGTAGACGACAAAGCGAACGAACGCCTTGCTTCTTGGAAAACGCGCGGCAAAGCGAAGGAGAAAAAAAAAAACAAAAAAAAAACGAAAGGGCGACTTTCTTTTCGTTCTTTTTGCTGAAATGCCGACACTGCAAGTTTACAAGCCTAAAAGTAAGGGGCAAGGGCCACACCGTAGAGCAAGGTCAGCGAAGCAGAGTGGCAGTTGTGGAGCAGGGAGCATGGGCGCAGAAAACCTGAGACAGCAAGGGAGCAGAACACGAAACGCGAGGAATTTTTCTTTAGCACTTTTTTTTTTCGGAAGAGACGATGACAGCGGCGATGCTTCGAGTTTTTCTTTCTTTGTCACTTCTACATGTGCTCCAGAAGGCCTTGTTTGTCAGTCGTGTTCGTCTCTTTTTGGTAATTACTTATCGCGTCCGCAAAACACGTCGGCGTTCGCGCTGCGGTGCTATTACAACTGAGTTCATCTCCGCTTGCGACGAAGAAGCGGAAGCAGTTTTTGCTAAGTGAGATGGTGAATATTCTTCAGAACTAGAAGGCAAAAAGCAGGCTGTTGTGACCAAAGAATTGAATCGCATCACAGGAATGTGGATGAGGTGAAGGCCTTTGCGCTGCATAGTTTGTGCAGCACGTGTAAAAAAAAAAAAAACACTTCTTCAAAGTAAACGTGCATTTATTGGTATTCACTGCTGCATTTGTTTCTTTCTCGTGAAAAATGAGTTCAAGGACCCGCCATTGTAAAGGTAAGTCAGTTTGTCAGTGGAAAATAAATATTTATGGTTACTTTTTGGGATTTCACTATAATGACCTTTGAAATTAACGAACAAATTGCCGCAGCCTCCTGGAGTTCGTTACACCGAGATTTCACTGTATACACAACTTACTATGTTTAGACTCAATTTTCGCTAAATTCTGGCTAGGTGTTCGGATGGTGCACAATACCAAATAAAGGCAATTTTTCTATGCATCCTGTACAACCCGATTTAAGATAGAAATACCATGTTGGCCTTCAGATCGGAAGTGACAAGGAGGAGGGAGAGGGATTCTGATGCCGTGCCGGGGGTCATGTAAAACTGCCTCGGGGGCAGCAAGTAGATCGCAGGCTGCCGACCCCTGGCCTAAACTGATAAGTGAATAGTATTGCCTGTCTAAACTGGGTGACGCATCCGTGTTCTTCTATGTGGTCATCGCAAACAAGAATTTGTGCAAACAAATGTGCAAGTGTTTCTGAGCAAGCCCTGAAACTGTTTGCTGCAATAGAACACAGATGTACTACTTATGACTGGTCTCGAACAACCAGCCAACTAGGCACGCAACAAAATACATACAGGGTAGCTCAAGACGACTGCATAGGGCACGCGGCAGCTCTCCGAGCTTCGAATTTGTGCCACTTATATTAAAGAAGGTTCGGTTGAATTGCACATGGAAAACTGCCATTCAAGCCATCCCTACTTTCCGAGAAAATATAGCCTACTAGCTTAGAAACCTCACTTAGTGTTTGTAGTGCACATTTAAAAATGGGTCTACAACTGTGACCCCTTTTACCAAAAACTCAACAGAAGGTACATTCCACATAACTTTCATTGCGCCCACCGACTGATATGGCCTTGCTTCAAGCTATTGTAAGCACAGTGGAAAAAACAACGTTGCAAGCACACAGGAAGGTAAGGCCGTGAACAAGTGCTGACTTTCAAGCGAGTGTTTAGGTGGAAAGAAAAAAACATTAAGAAATTTTTTAAAGGGAACTATGTCTCTGCATCTTTTTAACAAGGGCTTCTTGAGTGACACCATAATCTCTTTTCAGCGGTTTTAAATATGCATGACTCCCCCCCCCTCAAATTGTAAGTCTAATCGAATGTTTTGTAAACGATTGTACAACTACTGAATTGGAATTTTTTTCCCAACTTAGGTAGGACTAAAAAATGTACTATGACTTACTGCATACAATATATACCAGCATACATTGGCTCCCATCGTCTTACATTTCATCAACACATTTTAAAACTCTGGCTAATACGAGCTGGGGCACCCTGTATAAAGAATTATTCCTGAGCACCTTAAAAAAGGGGCCCTGCAACACTTTTCGAGCGTGGTCAGAAAACGCTGCCGATCGGTAGTAGAGGCTCCTGACAGCACGCGAGCCAAATGTTAATGCACAGCTCGCGACCTGGAATTCACAATAAATTACCAAAGTCAGCTGAAGATTGCTTTCTCTTTTCTCGACGAACCACGGGATAAGCCCAAAAATCACTCGTGGTAAGCCCATATATTCTGGGCGTATTGGTCATTTGCTGATTTGAACACTGCATGCTCGGTTGTTGCAGAGATCGCCGCGGGAGGCCACTACTCGTTCACGCGTGCGCTTGCGATAACACTGGAAAACCCGAGCTTTCGAAGAAAAAAAAAAAGAAAAAAGTGCTCAAGGTCGAGAGGCATGCATGACGTTTCTTGTTAGCCCCTTCCATCACTCCCTGCTTAGCTTCCAGCGCTTTTGTCAGGATGAGAGAAGCGAGAGTGGATTGCAGCGTGTGACAAATCTTTGTAACTCTGCTCGTACTGGACAGACTCATAAAATTTTTGTGGCATTGACTTTTTGAGGCAATACGCTTTTCTAGTGAACTAATTTCATAGTTACTCAAAAAAGAGTTTTAGGGTCCCTTTAATATAGAGTGCTTCATAAGCACATTGTGTTTTGGCATGTGAAAGGTTGGAATTTAATTATTTATCTGTTAGCTCTCTAAAGCAATGCATAGCAATGTGACAATGTCATACCAGTGTATAGTTGGCACATAAATAGATATAAAGCTAAACACAAAAAAGTGTGTTAGTACAGGAGAACGGAATCTTCAGTATACTTTGTTGATTTTCAGTTTCTCCTGGGCTTCTTTCCACATATCTTCTGAGAATCCATTAAGCAAACTTTCCTTGGAAAATGAGGCAAGCTTCAGGCAGTTCCTGGCATCAACGAAGTCCCTTAGTCTCGTGAAAACCTCCGAAGGATCTTCCACTGCAAAAAAAAAAAAAGAGAGAAATTACAAATGCAGTCTTTATAGGTTCATTCACAGAACACCACCCGCACACACAGTAATGCTAACACCAAATTTCGCTAAATATAAGTGAATTCACAGTGCCACGAAAGGTGCGTACTGCACAACTCACACAAACGAGAGACTTATTATAACTTCTCGCAGATTGACAGCCGGACTGCACACTTTAAAAAATAATAGAAATAAAAAAAACACAGCAGAATGATTATCACATAGTGAGAATAATCAGCAGAACTGCTTCAAGTAACAGGAGCGCTACTATTACCTCACCATAGGAAAACATTACACCGAAATGTCTGTCATGATGCTTTAATAATCAGAAATAGCTCAAAGCACAACCTATCTTCTGTAAGACCAGTGTTTCGGAATGAAACAAAAACTTAGAGAGAGAAGAGAGTTTTAATAAGAACAAAAGTGCAACCAAGGCGTTCTCTATTATTTTGTTTTCGAGAAAAACCAAAATGTTTTTATTGCTTTTCAGTTCACGGGAAAACTTGGCAATCAAGAGCAACCGAGGTCATATAACATGAGAAATATCAGTGTACAACACAGCACAGTCGAACACAGATATATCGAGCTCGAAGGGGATCGCCAATTAGTGTGATATATTGAAAAATCAGATATTAAATAAAAATAGAAGCCCCGAGAGCTTATTTCTAGCAAATCATCACCTACAATAGGCGCATACAAGAATGACAACTAATTCCGCACAAACGCCGCAACAGAATGAACCGCTCATCTTGACCTGCTTCTTTGTTTTTGATATGTTGAACACGCTAGTCTCAACCTAATCAAGGCTGTCCAGGTGCGACAGCATGGTTCATTTTATATGGCCGACACAGCGGCAAATGATACCAAAAGCTGCCGCCACTTCAGCAGCGAACTACGCGCGTCTAGCGCCTCGTCCGGACGATCCTTCTCGTCACATGAGCCGTCGGCCTGGACATTGCTGTCCGCTTCCATGAAGCCATCCGCAGACACTTCGCGTGAATCTGCTGCCGGGAACCGGGACAACAACTCGCGAAACGCGTCGTCTATGTGCTCGTCTTCACCAGTTTCCTCGAATTCCACTGTCTTGAAGCCTGCCTTGCGGAAGTAGTTGACCACTGTGCCCATCTTCAGGTCTTGCCAGACATTGAAGATTTACGCGGGAGAAAACTTTGTGGAGATTTCCAGCCACTCCTTCGCCATCCATTGCTGAATGTCCAGGGTGCTGACAGCTTCACTTTCGCCAGAATAGGTTTTGCCAACGATGTTGTAGCGTTGCTTAAATCAGTGAAGCCACCCGCTGTTGTTGGTGAAAATGTTTCACCAAGTGCAGCGGAAAACCATTTCACCTTGGCGATCAGCATTGGTCAATCCACTGGAATGTTCTTAGAGCGAAATTCTAAAAACCAGGCACAGGGTGCCTTTTCTACATTCCCAAGGGCAAAAGTGCGCACATGAAAGGCTCCCAACGTTCGCTGCTCCGCCGCCTCTGTCTTGATTTTTAACAAGATACTCGGAGTGTTCCCTGGTAGTGTTGAAGTGCATCTTCCAGCTGACGCGGCGTTTGATATATTCGAAGGTGGGTAAAAATACTGTTTGATATAATCGTGCGAATTTCTATACCTTTACAAAGGAATCTTAAGGGGATAATTTGAGAGTTCAATATCAACTGTAGCATGTATTTCTGGCGAAAACTCCAAAGGAAAGGTGCATTAAAACTAAAAAAAAAAAAAACAGTGGCCACGAAAGCAATATGTATTTACGCAAGCGGGCTTTCATGTACTAGTCGCGCACGTAAAGAGGGCACTCTCAGAACCTAATTTTGCACCATCAGCACAGCAGTCTCGCAGCTCAGAGAGTACCCTCAATGAAGGGCTGCTTCTGTGATCATGCCCACTCCCTCAACGCAAGCACCGAGCCTGCTGAGAAAATACTTATTTAAGTTTTGATAAAATTACACACTTATAAGGGTACTGCTTGTACTAATTGGCAGAAATATGAGGTAATTACTTGCGCCTCTCTTCAGAACACGGGAAGAGCCTGTTGTATCACAAATCCAAGATTCTTATCATTACTTGCACGTGAAAATTTTGCTAGCAAAATAATAAAACATTATTAATTAATATGTGGGGTTTAACGTCCCTAAACCACCATATGATTACGAGAGACGCCGTAGCAGAGGGCTCCGAAAATTTTGACCACCAGGGGTTCTTAAACGTGCACCCAAATCTGAGTACACGGGCCTACAGCATTTTTGCCTTCATTGAAAAAAATAAATAATAAAACATACTTGAAGAAAGCTTTTTTTGTTCCAGAACAGAAAAAAAAGAAACTTTTTACAGTGGAACAAAACAAAAATGAAAAAGACTGTTCCAACAACCAGGTTCTGGTGAAAAATTTTGCCTGAAATCTAAGAATAAGCTAACACACTGGCAGTGTACATAGACAACCAAGGGTTCTTGTAGTAGCATGACGATTCAACTTCGTATTTGTACAACTAGCAAAAAATAGCGAGCGTCAAAAATTAAAAGGAAGCTACTGACAAAAAATGCCAGTTCTTGTGGCATAGATGAGGTCGAGCCTGCTATAATAGTAAATGTAATCAGTCGCACATCATAGTGGTCGCAGCAGAAGTCAGTAACCACTATAATATTGAACTATCATTGCACACAATCCACCAAAATTATCTGCTTGTCAGGTACAAATATGCACATGAATCAGATATGTATACTGCCAGAACTTCTGGCAGCGCTAATATGCTAACGTGCAGCTAGTAAGGAAGCTGCATACTTGCATACTAGGATAGCCTAGTTTGATAGCCTGTTTTTAGTCTCATGTAGGCTTGCTTAAGGATCACAAAGTTCATGTCCATTGTTTTCCATATCCCAATATACCATTATGAAGCAGCGTTCACCTTTTTGGAGCAGTTTGTAGCAGTTAGAGCAGCATTTTAAACTGCACTGTATTCATACAGATAAAATAGGCATAATAAAAACAGTTTCGCACGGCATATGTGCAAAACTGTTTCTATTATGTGGACTTCTCAGGCGACAACTTGATCAACAAAGAAACGATCGTTCATGGTGGCATGAACATAACTGGTAGTGCCCCTAATAAAAGCACCGGCAGGCACACAGGCATATGTCAGCTTGGACCTTAAGTGTGTGCCCATGGCCAACTCTTGTCGTTTACACAGTTCCACGAGGTCAGAAATTTGAACTCGAGCCAACACAGACAAGATACAGGAACGGTATCAAATAACAATGGAGTGCACTGCAGCACAGCTTGCATAAAATCAGCAAAATAAAAGAGCAAGGCAGCAGCTGCGAAGGCACGTACACACACCTGTGATGTCCAGGACACACCTGCGATGTCGGTCACTGTAAAAGTTGTATATTCCTTGCAGCAGCTCAGTGCCCAAGCCCATCTTCTGGAAAGGAGGTAGAACCAACATCTGGCTGCAAGAGAAATTATATATTAAGCACTGTGGTGCACTGCTTGCTTTTCTGAAATGATTTAGCAAGGCATATTCAGATAGTAACCTATCGGTTTGAAGCAAATAGTGATTTAGTGTTTTCACTGCGGCAGACGATGCTATACCGTGAACGCACCTGTCCAGAAAAAATCCACACTGCCGCAAATCCCTACTATGAGGTTGAATGAACACGTTATCCTAATATCGATTCACCAGTTCTCAAGTTTAAGAGCTTTTTATACCGGCTTATATGCTATAAGTATTGTAAATTTTAAAACATATATTTTATAAGTTATCACTTGCATTCTACTGCAAGTCAAATCCTGCTACTATTCAGAGTTGCTTTCAGTTACAATTCAGAGCTACAATTCAGAGTTGCTCCTTTAAACCAACAAGATATACCCTAAAATTCGATATACTGTAAAACCCCGTTAATTCGGACTTCACGGCACCGGAGAGAACGTCTGAATTAACAGAGGATACGAATTATCTCGAGTACGAACTAAACACTTGAAAAATGTCTCCTACACTATCAGACTTTTATTTCTTGAAAAAGGCTGTGCTCGCAGTTTGTTTCATGGACGCAATGTGCGACGAAGTCACAATTTTGCGAAGTTCCTGCAGGCGGTTTAGCCTGCGCACACTGTCTGAGGAAAGCACACATATGTCCTCCAAAACGGCCAACGCATGCGCAGCTTCAGTCATAATGTGGCATGGACGCTCGTCAGCTACACTTAGGTCCTCGTCAGCCAATTCTCCAGCGCCGTCCAAGACTTTCGCGACGATATCGCTGTCGGTCACTGTGCCGCGCACGGCAACATCGCTGTCAGTTGCGAAGTAATCGCCCAGGGGCACATCAGCCGGCATGATGCTCACATAGCTGCTGTCTTGCTCTTCGCCGGTTTCTTCATCGGCCACCACCTCAGCATCAGCAGCGTCGTGCATGAAGCCGCTATGCCTAAAGCAGTTAGTTTGCGGCTACTGCAGGTGATGCGTTGTTCTCCACGTATGTCATCATGTGGATTGCGCTTAGCAGACTTACTTCGTACTGCTTGCCTGGCTCTATGCAGAACAACATCTGCTTGAGTACCCGCCGTCGATAGCGGCTTTTCACGAGCTGTATGATTCCCTAGTCCATCGGCTGCAGGGAAGCTGTTGTGTTCGGAGGAAGGAATAGCAGTTCAATGTGTTCGAGCCTGGACACCTTCGTGTGCGCACTACAGTTGTCTAGCTCGAACAACACCTTCCAAGCCTTGGCCGCAAAGCGACGGTCGAGCTGACGCAGTCAGGCTTGAAAGAGTTCGGCAGTCATCCAAGCCTCTCTGTTGAACCGGTAGACGACGGGCAGCTGCTTAATATTCTTTCCGATCAACAGAGGCAACCGCTCTGTGCCGGTCATCTTAGCTGCCAGAAGACCTGTCACGCCCTCTTCACTTAGTTTTACATCAACGCACAGGTCCCCCTTATTGTTTTGCCAGGCAGAGCCTTATAGAACAGCAATGTCTCATCAGCGTTAAAAATGTTGCACGGCTCGTACGTAGAAAGACGCGCGGATAGTCCAGACTGCCAGTCCTGCACAAAACTTTCGCCAACCGCACCTCTTTCACCCTGCATGTTGTGGAACATCAGCCCATGTCGCTTCTTTAAGCGGTTGAACCGGCCTGCTGATGCATTGAAAAAGTCAATGTTCACGGTCGTCGCGAACTTTTCTGCTTGTGCGCAGATAAGGGGGCCTCTCAAGGGCAAACACGCATTGCGCGAAACGGCAATCCAGCGAGCGCTTCTTCTAGCTTGGGATGCGCTGCCGTTTGAAGCCTCTTCCTTTGGTCGCCAAACATGTCCCCATCATACGCTTGCATAATCTGCTCTTCATTCTTCACATAAGTGCTCAGCGTGCTTTTCTTCACATTGAACTTTCCATCACTTCTTTTCGAGATGCTCCTGCATGCAACGCCTTCAATATTTTCACCTTTGCAGCCATATCCTTTGCTTCGTACTTCGCCGTGATCGCTGCGGGAGTTGGGGCTGCAGGAGACGGAGGGGAAGCCATCCCGGCGTCGCTCACACGCGCGTGCACAAAGTAGACAGCACCAAGACGCACACACACGAAAAAAAAAGGAAAACACAGTGATAAAAATGATATAAAAACTGCCGAACTTTTCAAAAAAAAAGCAAACATCCCTGGAAAGTTATTCCTTAAAATTCCTTATTAAAACTATAGAAATTCGCACCTTTATATCGAACGGTATTATTACCTGCCTTCGAATATTCAAATGCCGCAGGAACTGGAAAGTGTGCTTCGGCACTTCTAGCTTGTGCACACGCAAAACCCTTGACTTTGCGACGAAGTTGAAGGCTATTCAGTGTGTTGAAGTGGGCGAGAAATTTACGACCATCGCGGACGACTTCGGGATACCACGGAGCACTCCGAGTACCTTGTTGAAAAACAAAGCCGATACCAAGGCAAAGGCGGCAGAGCAGCGAACTTCGGGAGCCTGTCATGTGCGCGCTCCTGCCCACGGGAATGAAGAAAAGGCACTCTATGCCTGGTTTTTAGAAGTGTGCGAGCAGAACATTCTGGTGGATGGCCCGACGCTGATTGCTAAGGCCAAATGGTTTGCAGCCGTACTCTGAGAAACAACTTCGCCGACAACAGCGGGTGGCTTGATCGATTTAAGCAGCGCTAGAACAGCGTTGGCAAAACCATTTCTGGCGAAAGCGACGCTGTCACCAGTCGGGACATCCACAAGTGGATGTCGAAGGAGTGATCGGAAATCTCCACAAAGTTTTCTCCCGCGGAAATCTTCAATGCCAGGCGAGACGTGAAGACGGACACAGAGGTCAACTGCTTCCACAAGGCAGGCTTCGAGGCGGCAGAACTTGCGGAAACCGGTGAAGACGACAAGCGCATAAACGACGCGTTTCACGAGCTGTGATAAGATCAAGATTAGCGTCTTCATTTCAAAAACGAAAAAGCAGGCCAAGGATATATATTTTTTTCCGCAAATAAATCATTCTGTTGCGTTGGTGTGCAGAATTAGTTGTCATGCTTGAATGCACCTATCGTAGGTGATGGTTCGCTACAAGTAAGCTCTCGGGGCCTCTATTTTATTTATATTGAAGTTTTCATATATTGAACTAGTTCGCGATCCTCTTCAAGTTCGATTTATCCGTGTTCAACTGTATATGTCAGAATCGAATTAGTTAAAACAAGGCCTATGCGAATGCAATGACTTTGGATAGTGACAGTGCTTGACATTTGGTAGAATGCAAGTCATAACCCGTAAAATATGTTACGCTTTAAAATTTACTATTTACTATACTCCGATCATATAAGCCAGTATAATGTGCTTTTAAACTTTAAAAATGATGAATCGATGCAAAGGTAATACTTTTACTTAACTCTGAGGACTTCACAATGTATCACTTCTCTATTGCAGTGAAATCACCTTTACAATAGGCTAAAGGCAGACTTTACACCTATTCCTTCATTTCAAATACTTCAAAATTTGCAATAAATTAAGTACGAGTTGAAGTGAATTCAGATACAGATATTGATATTGACAAATTCCTGAAAAAATTTGTTATAAAAAGGATGTCGTTACATGCAGGTTCCGTACGAATATTTAAAAAATAAATGCACTAATTAAGCAAAAGTGCCACTGAAGCAAGAGCTAATCGACTAATAGTGAAGGCTATGGTCGCACCTTCCCTCCTTTATTTTACGTTATTAGGCTAACAGTTGATGAATTTACTAATACGTATAAGTGACTACTGGCTGAGGGCCACTGTCTTCTTCTATGTTTATTTACCAGAGTGTTTTTTTTATTTACTACCCAAAAACGTCAGCAAAATAGGATACAGCCTTAAAGGCAGCGCCTGTCAATTCTTTAGCAGCTAGAAACTTCTCGCGTTAAATTTTCATGCACTCCAACCGCCCGCGACGTATACGCTCAACGTAAGAATCACATGGAAGAAGCTGATGAGTCAGAGAACAGGTTCACGCAACGCGTTAGTTTAGAAGAAACGTCAGAGTAGGAGTGCGAACAATTGAAATCAACAAAACTCCGACGTTGCAGACACTTTGAAACCAACAATGTCAATATCGAGCGTGACAGGAAGAAGTTACGAGAAATCAAACGCGTGGAAAGAAGGGTAATTCAAGGCGCTAATCCGGCATAAGTTCACAAGATCAGAAGTTCGAAACCACACAGGGTGGTTATTTTTTTTTAAATGAGGAAATTAGATTTTCGGACATCTAGAAGAAAAAGGAGAGGTGGGCAAAGGCGTAGTGGTTAAAGCATTCGCCTCACATGCAAAAGGTCCGTGGTTCGAGTCCCGGTGCCGTGCAGTACCCAACCGGATTAAAAAAAAAAATCTGCGTGGTGATTTAACTGCATTAAGAGGCCTGGGGTGCAGCCTCACCGGCAACCACCGCCGGTAACGCACTCTCTCACCAGAGAAGGATTGGCCACCCTGGTGCTGTATCTGGCCACTACCTCCCACATCAATTAACTCACGGCCCTCAGTCCCCAGCAGCTGCGAAGCAACTGACTACGGTGGTGGTCAGATCTGCAACGCAGCACAGGGTGCTAAGAATCTCTGGATCTGGACAGGCCGCCATTGGAACCTGAACTCTGAAACGTTTAACGCTAGAACCTTACCTAGGGAGGCAAGTTTAGCAGTACTATTCGAGGAGCTAGAGGGTGTTAAATGGGATATAATAGGGCTCAGTGAAGTTAGGAGGACAGATGGGGCCTATACTGTGCTACAGAATGGGCATGTCTTTTGCTATCGGGGTTTCGCTGACAGAAGAGAACTGGGAGTGGGGTTCCTAATTCACAGAAACATAGCTGGCAACATAGAGGACTACTATAGCAATAATGAAAGGGTGGTAGGTATTGTAATTAAACTCAATAAGAGATACAAGATGAAGGTGGTACAGGCTTACGTGCCTACATCCAGCTATGATGACGCTTCAGTTGAAAGCTTCTATGAAGACGTGGAATTGGCAATGAGTAAGGTAAAAACACAGTATACTATACTGATGGGAGACATTAATGCAAAGGTACGAAAGAAGCAGGCTGGAGACCAGGCAGTAGGAGAGCATGGCATCGGTACTAGAAATGCCAAAGGAGAGCTACTAGCAGAATTCGCAGAACGCAATATTTTACGGATTTTGAATACCTTCTACCGAAAACGAGGAAACCGTAAGTGCACATGGAAGAGCCCTATTGGCGAAAATAAGAACGAAATAGACTTTATATTGAGTGCACACCCAGGCATCGTGCAGGATGTGGAAGTGCTTGGCAAGGAACGATGCAGTAACCATGGAATGCTACGGTCTCGAATTCGCCTAGACTTGAAGAAGGAACGACAGAAACTGATACGCAAAAAGCCAATTAATGAGTTAGCACTGAGAGGGAAAGTACAGGAATTCAGAGTTTCGCTTCAGAATAGGTACTCGGCTGTTATTGAGAAAACCAACCTTAGCGTAGATACACTGAATGATAATCTAAAGAGTATGAATGGTAATCTAACGAGATAATCTAACGACCTTAATGCTATAAGAACTAGTAGTAACCCAGATGACACCCCACTAGTAATAATAGAAGAAGTCATAAGAGCCTTGGAGAGCATGAAAAGAGGCAATGCTGCTGGTGAGGATCAGGTAACATCAGATGTGCTGAAAGATGGAGGACAGATTGTGATAGAAAAACTAGCTACCCTGTTTACGAGGTGTTTCCTGACTGGAAGAGTAACAAGATCTTGGAAGAATGCTAAAATAATCTTAATACATAAGAAAGATGACAAGGACTTGAAGAATTAGAGGCCGATCAGCTTGCTCCCTGTAGTATAAAAGCTACTTACAAATGTAATTTGTAACCGAGTAAAGAAAGCATTAGAATTCAATCAACCAAAGGAACAAGCAGGATTTCGAACAGACTACTCAACAATTGACCACATTCGTACTATCAATCAGGTAAGAGAGAAATGCTAAGAATATAGCCAACCACTATAATTAGCCTTCATTGATTACGAGAAGGCGTTTGATTCAGTAGAAATATCAGGAGAAATGCAAACATCCTGAAAGAAATCTACAGGGGATCAATTGCTACCATAGTGCTTCATAAAAAAAGCAACAGAATACCAATCGAGCAGGGTGTAAGGCAGGGGGACACGATCTCCCCAATGCTATTTACCGCGTGCTTACAGGAGGCTTTCAGAAGCCTAGAATGGGAACAGTTAGGGAACAGTTAGTTAATGAAGAGTACCTTAGTAACCTGCGCTTCGCCGATGACATTGCATTGCTGAGTAACTCGGGACGAATTGCAACTCATGATTACGGAGTTAGACAAGGAGAGCCGAAAGGTGGGTCTTAAAATTAATCTGCAGAAAACGAAAGTAATGTATAACAACCTCGAAAGAGAGCAGTGCTTCGAGATAGGCAATAGTCCACTTCAAGTTATAAAAGACTGTCTACATAGGAAAGGTAATAACAGCGGAGCTGAACCACGAGATTGAAGTAACTAAAAGAATAAGAATGGGTTGAAGCACACTTGGCAAGCACTCTCAAATTATGACAGGTAGATTGCCAATATCCCTCAAGAGGAACGTATCTAACAGCTGTATCTTGCTGGTACTTAGCTACGGAGCAGAAACCTGGAGACTTACAAAGAGGGTTCAACTTAAATTGAAGACTACGCAGCGATTAATGGAAAAAAAATGGTATGTGTAACCTTAAGAGACAAGAAGAGAGTAGAGTGGATTACGGAACAAACAGGGGTCAAGGATATCATAGTTGAAATCAAGAAAAAGAAATGGACATGGGGCGGACACATAGCACGTAGGCAGGATAACCGGTGGTCATTAAGGGTAACTGAGTGAATTTCCATAGAAGGCAAACAAACGAAGGGGAGACAAAAAGTTAGGTGGGCTGATGAGATTAAAAAGTTTGCGGGTATAACATGGCAACGGAAAGCACAAGACCACGGGTTGATTGGCGGATCATGGGAGAGGCCTTTGACCTGCAGTGGGCGAAGTCATGCAGATGATAATGAGACTAAGAAGAATGACATCTGCTCATGCCTTGTTTTAATTTTTTTAAAAATTGTGCAGGTTAATTGAACTATGACAAGTATGATCATTTTTTTACACATGTGATACAGTACACTATTTGAATTCGATTAGAAATTATTGGACCTAATTATTATTATTCTAAAATGTACTATTTGCACAAACCTAGAGCACATGTACTACACCACTTTAGATTGGATAAACTTTTATTGGGTTCTCCAAAACACATTGATTGATTTGATTAATATGTAGGGTTTAACGTCCCAAAACCACCAATTGATTATGAGAGACGCCGTAGTGGAGGGCTCCGGATAATTCAACCACCTGGGGTTCTTTAACGTGCACCCAAATCCGAGTACACGGGCCTACAACATTTCCACCTTCACCGGAAATCCAGCCGCCGCAGCCGGGATTCGATACCGCGACCTGTGGGTGAGCAGCCGAGCTTAGCCACTAGACAAATGCGGCGGGGCTTTTTTGAAACACAGATCACTGTGTCGCGGGCCGCTGCCATGAAGGGACTGAGATGCCGACCTCCTCAGCCACCTCGCGGGCTTGGTGGACAGCCCAGGGCGGATCTGCCAAGGACGAGCTGCGGATTGCCGTGTCCCATCTGGCAGAGGTGATGTTTCATAAATGACTCTCCTATAATTTCGACGTTTCACGGAATATCGTTTACACCCTTTTGCTGTTCTTGGTGATCTTCAATGCGAGGGCACTATCTCGGTTGTTCTATGACCCCGTAAATTACAATCAAACCTCGATATAATGAACCTGAATATAACAATATCGGGTATAACGAAGTAAATAAAAAATAGTCTTGCAATATATACAGTGTTAGGAATAAACCTATATAACGGTTTTTCGGATATAACGAACTTATTTTCATTTAAGATGCAACTTTGTTATAATGAGGTTAGAGTGTACTTTAGTACTGTGCACATGGCTGCACAAAAACCAAACATTCCAAAACCAAACATGTGAAAATTGAACTTTGGCAGATTGAATAGATGATTGACTAGATGGCACCAATGCCCCTGACACCGTGACAGCGAGAGCAAGTGATTTCAGCAAGGCAACACTCCAGTTGATAAAATAAAGGACGAAGTTATACCCCCCCCCCCCCCCCCGTCCACAACCAACAAAGAATGTTCAAGACACAAAGAACTGGAAAATCAATGCAATATGGTACATGTGGCTCTGCAGAACAGAGTTTGCAAGCTCAGCAACCTTTCTCTGCAACACTTCACTCAGAAATAAGTAATGATACTGCATCAACTCAAAGAAAGAAAGGCTTGAGCATCCTGAAGTCTTTTTCACACTTTAGGTTTACTGTATGTTAGGCATCAACACAACAAATTCCTAAACTTTAAATGATACTCACCTTATCCTCGGCCTGATGTGAGCTGGGTAGGCATAATATCTGTACACAGTTGCGTATCCAGCGAAGGGATAGCATGTGACTCCATCCACAACCTTTTTCTCGTGTCTGTAATATGTTTGCAAACCAGACAAGAAACACTTCCAACAATCAGTTGTTAAAATTTACTAGTAGTACGAGACATAATATTACTACGAACTACCAGTAACTATGATTATACCAGTAACTATGAAGGGGAAGAAAAACCAAAGCTGCACACTGCCCACTCACAGGACAAAGTACTCCCACTTCTCGTCGTCCGAGTCTATGTACGAAGCTGCATCGATGAACCACAGGATGAAGCTCTGCATGCGTGCATGATAATCCAGAAAGCCAGGAGTCATCACACTTGCCGAGTACAGCTCGAACGTGCGAGACAGGCCACCTTGTAAGAGAAAACATAGGCCAGCCAAGTTACTACAGTCTGCCAATGGTACACAGCCTGTTTGTTCACATCTATTGAAATTGTGCACACTTACTCTTGTTCTACGCCAGCTTGTTTATATTAACCATAGCCTAAACTGTCACAGACTGATGCATTAGTGCGATCGCCTGCTTTTAGAACTGTATCGCAATAACAATTTGTACTGATTGCAGTCACATCAGCCCATCAACATAAGAGTATCGTCTCCCTCAGCAACCCATGTTCATTATTGCAGTAATCTGCCTTTATTACACAGACATTACAGCTGAGAAAAATTTCATGCCAGAAATCGTAGGCACCCTAATGATTTGAATACTTAATGTGACTGTTCCTGTGGATTATGCTTTGAACACAAGGTATATTCACCAAATTTGTATACTTTTGAGTGACAGCCCTGAAAATGCATTGGTCTTGGTCTGATCACCAAACCAGCATGGATTTTTTGATCAACTAAGCATCTTTCATTATAAGAAACCCGTGTTTCTTTGTGCTACAAATGGTGGCTGCCAATTCTCTCTTTTATAAAATCTTTTGCCACATAGCAATTTCCCACAGAACGGATCTGACGTACCCACTTTTGCATAACCGTAGACAACCACTGATGTTCAAATAAAAATTCCGGGTGACAAAACATGAGTAGAGATAGGCAGGATGAGCTCCGACTAACAACTGAATTTATTGAAATACTACGTCAACCTTCCCTTTCTGACAACACACATGCGCACAAGCACTAACGTTAGGATGGCACACCGAGGTCAGGAGTTCGATCAGGGTTGTCACGTTTCGATAAAGGCGAAATGGTAGAGGTTTGTGTACTGTGCGATGTCAGTGCACGTTAAAAAACACCACACGGTCGTAATTTCCAGAGCCCTCCACTACAGCATCCCTCATAATCAAATCGTGGTTTTGGGATGTGAAACTACTAGGCGTGTCCAAATATCAAATTTTTGAAGACAAATAGAATATAGAATAATGAAGAGACGCGATTTTTTTTACCAGTTATCTTGTAGTACTTTACCATATACTTATGCTGAAACCAATACGTTTGTTAGCTATTCTAGTCCGTTATTGCACAACATCAATGCCACCATCTGTAGTTGCCAGGAAGCATATAAATGTGCTAAATAGTGTGATGTCTTGGGTTCACTTCACATGTTGAACAAACCTTTCTTTGAGTTCGAGGCCGCTGGTTTGATTCCCTCCATGGCAGCTCCATTCCAAAGAGTAGAGATGTAACCATTAACACCCATGTACTTAAATCTATGCAATCTATGCACCCTAGGTGGTCAAAATTTATTTGTGTTTCCTCCCTTTCAGGTTTGGCACGTACGCACCATTCGGAACTTTATCGCTTTCTTCTTAATTGTCGCTCCTGTTATCACCAGCCGGGCCACTAAGGCAAGCAAGAGTAGTTGGTGCATCATTCATTTACACAGCAATACTCGTTATCTGGATATATTTCGTTCCCTTTCTCTAAAACTACACGCTCACCATTTTTCCATTAAGAGTGCTCTGTCACGCTGACAGTCGCACAATCATGAGCAAGGTGCACTGGGCAGGTAGTGCTAATGCAAGGAAAGCACGCGAGATAGACTGAATATTGTTGTGTGACAAAAAGATGACCCAAATATGCTTTTTTAAATCGAGGCACAACTCCCCGCAGCGAGGGCACTATCTTGCCGCACTGGGACTGCCTTCGGTGCACTGGCTGCTGACGTTGACAAAACAGTGAGATAGCAGCAACAGAGTTCCGGAGAAATAACTGCAGGAGATGCTGCTGCGCGAGTATGATGAGCATACAACGAAGTACCGAAGACGCTGTTGGGAACGTAGAGTAACCACGCAGTAGCTGCCCCAACTTTTCGTCATCTTTCATGCGCCGCCAATAGCAACAGAGAAATACATGTGACGACGACATTGTAGCGTTATGGAAAGTGCATGGCTTTTTCTTTGTTTCCCATTGCACAAAAAAACACTTCAGCTCATTCACATGATTGTGCTACCATCAAATCATTTCGGAACTATGACAGGAAACACATGCCAACGTTCCCGACAGAGCGGCACAGCTCACAGAAGACTTGTCAAGCTTTCGTCAATGCATGCGCGTACGTTTTTGTGGCGATCAATGAATGAACAGCGCCGAAGCTACACACAGCACATTAACAGCTGTGTCGTCAAGCTGAGTGTCCTTAGCTAGTTGCGTGCAGTACCTTGCCTACAAAGCGTCAGTGCTGCTAGCTGTAACGTGTGCATGCATTTGCCTTTGCGCAGTGACGTTTTTCTTCGTGATCGCTCGGCATTGGGCTGTGCAGAGATACGAGTGTTTGTCGGGACAACGCGGCAGTGGCAACTTGCTTTCATTTCCAAGAGCAGTACACACTTAATTGAAGTGGTACGGCAAATAAGGGCGTGGCAGCGAACGACGTGCTCGGTATGCTGCAGTACGCTTACATGGGCAGTAACAGTGCTAGACTGCTAAAACACACTTACTGCTGAGTGAGGTGTCCACGATTTGATTCTTTAAGATGCTTGTCATTCATATATTTGTCGCAATGACGTGCCAGCACGTTCGCCGGCAGCCATTGTCACGCTCCTGTGCATTTCCGTGCAGGCATCATAGCACTAATGCCGAAAGTGCAGCAATCACTACATGGTCTCACGTTGATGTGTTTATCGTAAAGGCGCGAAATTGGAAGTTTTTTTAAAATAACATATACGACCGAATAATTGAAAAATTCATCTAGCTAAAAAAAATTCAAGCTCTTTTTGTGTAAATAAACTCACGCACATATATATATCTTGACCGACCCTTACGCAGACCCTTCCAATATGTAACGTACTCTTTTTTCTTTGGTACACTCCGTGCTAAACAGTTTGTTCCTTCAAAGCGTGCCTTGCAATTAGTAGAGAAACTAAAATGTACTGCCAAGTGTTGTTCGCTCTCTGAAGGTACAGTATAAAATGCTCCAGCAGGCGCTTAAACAAGCATCTTCCTGTTTGGCTCACATAGAGGCAGCCGCAGCTCAACGGGACCTCATGGATATCCTCTTATGATGCATGCTACAAACTTTCGTTTGCGGGTTTCGCCACAGCTGCCACATTTCTAACCCTCATAAAGGAGCACACACAAAAAAACACGCATAGTGCTGAACAAGAAACACTCATGCCGAATTTTCTGGCCACTTATTATTGTTACGAGTAACTTATTTAATAATCTATTTCGAATGCACAGATCTCGACGAACAAGATGCCGCCAGTCCAGCATCAAACGAAACTCACTTCGTCCTTCTCTTTTATGCAGCCGTGTTTAGCGGCTGTTATGTATCATAACCCCCAGCAGTAGAAGCACCGCCCCGGTGCTAAATCTACGCAGATGATGTCGAAGGGGGGTAATAGGACTTTAGCCGAGCCGGGTGAACGGTGTCGCTTGGAGCTTACGATGACTTTGTTGAATCGGTTGGAACAATCTCGTACGTGACGTCTGTCACTTGGCGATTGATACGGAATAGTCCAGTGCAGGGCGACAACAGTTTTTCAGACAGTCCCACACGCCGAGTAGGTGACCAGAGGAGCACGAGAGAACCCGGGGAAAAGTGCATTTCCCTATGGTGAGAATTGTAGAGCTGTTGTTGGTGCGCCTGCGAAGCCTGTAGACGATTACGGGAAACTTGGTGTGCGTGGTCGGCGCCGGCAATGGCTTCCCCGGCATATTCAGCGGCCGCAGGTAACAAAGTGTCTAAGGGTAGAGTTGGGTCCCGGCCATATAAGAGATAGAAGGGCGAATAGCTGGCAGTTTTGTGACGAGATGAATTGGAGGCGAACGTCACATACGGCAAATGAATGTCCCAATCCTGGTGGTCTGGCACAATGTATTTGGCAAGGGTCCTGTTGAGGTGCTCCGTGAGACCATTTAACTGGGGATGGTGCGAAGTAGTAAATTTATGCTTGGTATGGCAAGACCTCAGGATTTCAGGAACGACAGCTGATAAGAACGTGCGGCCACGGTCCGTGAGAAGTTGGCGGGGAGCACCGTGCACTAATATTATGTCGTACAGCAGAAAGTCCGCAATGTCGGTAGCGCAACTGGTCGGGAGTGCTCGTGTGATTGCGTACCGCATCGCGTAGTCTGTGGCAACAGCAATCCATCTATTTCTGGCTGTGGAGAGTGGAAAAGGGCCCAACAAGTCGAGACCAACTCAAAAGAAAGGTTCAGCGGGAACGTCGATCGGCTGAAGGTAGCCGGCCGGTAGGGCAGACGGCGTTTTGCGACGCTGACAGGGCTCACAAGCGGCGACATACCGTCGAACAGAGGGGGCAAGTCCAGGCAAAAAAACCGACGTCATACTCGATCGTATGTGTGAGAAATGCCCAAATGGCCCGTCATGGGGGCGTCATGAAGTTGTTACAAGACAGTGGAACGCAGGTGCGCTGGGATGACAGGAAGTAAGTCTGATCCGAAGGAATCAAGGTTACGGCAATATAGGATCCCGTCTTTCACCAAAAACATTCGTAGGGACGGGTCGCGAGGCGTTGGCTCCAGTTTGTCAATCATGGCTCGTAAAGAAGCATCTGGACAATGCTCTTCGCCAATGTTCAACAGCTACGACACTGAAAAAACGTCTGTGATAGCGTCAGTATCGGTTGCTTCATCAACAGGGTAGCGGGATAAACAATCCGCATCTTGATGTAATCGCCCTGTTTTATACGTTACAGAGAACGTGTATTCTTGAAGGCGTAGGGCCCAACGAGTGAGACGTCCTGTGGGGTCCTTCAGGGAGGCTAGCCAGCAGAGCGCGTGATGATCCGTGACAACACGGAATGAGCGCCCGTACAGGTACGGACGAAACTTGGCGACTGCCCTTACAAGGGCGAGGCACTCGCGCTCCATGATGGAATAGTTGCGCTTGGCTGGAGATAGCAGTCGACTTGTGTAGGCTATAACACGGTCGTGTCCCCGTTGGTGCTGCAATAGCACAGCTCCTGTGCAGTGTTCACTGGCGTCCGTGTGAACCTCGGTTGGGGCTAATGAATCAAAGTGAGCCAAGATTGGTGGCGTTGTAAGCAGTGTCGTAAGTTGGGAAAACGGTGACGCTTGGCCATGGCCTCAGATAAACGAGGCGTCTTTCTTCAAGAGGTCTGTGAGGGGGCATGCAATCGCAAAGTCCTTAACAAAGCGTCTGAAATATGAGCACAACCCCACAAAACTGCGGACATCCTTCGTGGTCCTCAGAACGGGAAAGTTCGTGACTGCGCGAATTTTCTCTGGGTCTGGACGCATGCCTTGGGCATCGACAAGGTGACCAAGAACGAAAATTTGACGAGCGAAGTGGAACTTGGAGGCGTTAAGCTGAAGTCTGGCTCGACGAAAAACGTCCAGAATAGCTGACAAATGATCGAGATGAGAGTCGAATGTGGGCGAAAAAACAACAACATCGTCAAGGTAACATAAGCAGGTGGACCATTTCAACCCTTGGAGCAATGAGTTCATCATTCACATTGCACAGACCAAAGGGCATCACCTTAAACTGATAAAGGCCATCAGGAGTGATGAATGCGGTCTTCTCGCGGTCCATCTCGTCGACGGCTATCTGCCAGTAGCCTGACCGAAGGTCAATAGTTGAAAATTAAGTAGCACCGTACAGGCAGTCAAGGGCGTCGTCGATGCGAGGTAAAGTACAAACGTCTTTTTTTTGTAATTTTATTGAGGTGACGGTAATCAACACAAAAGCACCATGTTCCATCCTTCTTTTTAACAAGGACGATTGGAGAAGCCCAGGGGCCGCATGAAGGCTCGATAATGTTTTTCGCAAGCATTTTGCCGACTTCTTGTTGTAATATTGCACACTCCGACGCAGAGGACAGTAGGGGCGTCGGTGAATGGGAACTGCATGGCCAGTATTTATGCGATGAGTGACAATGGTCGTTTGGCTTAAAGAGTTGCTGGCAAAGTCGAAAATGCTACGATAGCCCTCAAGAACGTGGCAAAGCGCTGCAGCTTGCTCAGACATGAGGTCCGATGACACCATTCCCTCGATGTCGGCGCCCCAAGAACGTGATGGAGTGGAACCACTGACTGAGCTGCAGCAATCGTCAACTCTGAAGGGCTCGACATGGTCATCTTGCAGAGCGGTAATTTTGGCCAGGGAGATACCCTGTGGTAGAACTTGGGGGGTGAGTGAGAAGTTCACCAGTGGAAGGAAGGTGCGGTTTCTCGTAATCGTCAGAATCATATGCGGCACAGCAACCGCATCATGGCAGGAATCGGGGCCACCATGTAATCACCATCAGGTACTGGCGGCGTGGAGGACAGTCGACATGTGTGACAGAGTTAGGCGGGAGGCACGTGAGATCAATGCAGCAGAGGCTGGTTTGCGGTGGGCTGGTCGGGCCGGAAAAGAGAGGTAAATTGAGATGGGGAGAGCCAGCTGAACAATCTATGAGGGCAGAGTGCGTGGCTAGAAAATCCACACCAAGAATGAGTTCATGAGGGCAATGTTCGATGACTGCAAAAAGAACGACAGTGCTTCTCTCCCCAATATACACCTGCGCAGAGCACACGCCAAGAATTGCGGCAGTTCCTCCATTGGCTACTCGTACAGCTCGGTTGAGGGAGGGCGTGACAACTTTTTTAAGTCGGCGGCGAAGGCTAGCACTTATAATGGACACATGCGCGCCAGTATCTATCAACGCACTGACATGAACATTGTCGACAGTAACGTCCAAAAGGTTCCGGTTCGTCAAAACGTTAATTGAGGATTTCTTACGAAGGTCGTCAACGCAGCTCCACCTCCAGAAACTGCATGGCCTAGTTTTTCGGTGGGAGTTGCTGCGAATAGGTCGGCGAGGCAGCACGGTGTTGTGGGGGCGACCGGGACTGACGACGAACAGGGGACGGTGACTGGTCATAGCGAGGTCAGCTCAGAGGTGCTACAGGAGCAGAAAATGTGGTTGGCGTTGATGGAGAAAGTGATGGGGACGACTGGCAGACAGAAGTGGCGTGATACTGAGGTGCATAACGGGACGGTGGAGCTTAGCGGCTGCGGCAGTGATGTGCGATATGACCAACGCGTCGACAGTTGAAACATGGGCCTGTCATCAAGGGTACGCCATTCGGACAGATTGCGTTATATGCGAGAAGCAGAAGGGGGACGATAAGAAGGCTCAGCAGAGTATACGGCAGGAACAGGATGTAGGCCGACATTCGATAGCTCTTGACGAACGGCGGCTTGTATCAAAGAGATCGTGGTCGGGGAAGGCGCAGGCGTCGGTAATGGCGTGGCTATCGGTTGTGCTGCCTCGACCTTTCGACGAATGATGCGTGTGAGGTTGTCACATTGAGGGGCCCGGTGGAAGGTGTCGTCACACGAAGAAGTGGCCGCTGTGATCGGAATGCGCATGATGCTTTGGGCTACGCAGCGGGCTTTAGCTTGTTCGAGACGTCAGCATTCTTTAAGGATGGTGTCGATGCTTGTGACGTCAAAAACCAGCAGGTTGAAAGCATCGTCAGCAATGCCTTTCAAGACGTGGTTAACCTTTTCGTCTTCCGACATGCACTGGTCGACCTTGGAACAAAGGGCCAAGACGTCAGGAATGTAGGATTCGGTAGAAGATTGGGCCCGTGTGGCAAGAGACTTCTTTGCAGCGAGTTGACGACCAGATAAATCGCCAAAGAGGTCGCGTATCTTTTCTTTGAAGAGATCCCAGCTCGTTATGTCGGCTTCGTGGCTTTCAAACCAAGTTCGGGGAGTGCCGTCCAGGTAGGAAAGCACGTTGGCGAGCATGAGCGTAGGATCCCAGCGGTGAGTAGCACTGATGCGCTCATACCGGTTCAGCCAAGTGTCAAGATCAATCGTACCATCACCGGAGAAAGTGCCGTGATCCCGGAGGCGTGGAAGTGTGATGTAGGTGGTGGCTTGGACTGATGAGGGCGGCGTACAGGAAGTACCAGCAGTCGAAGCAGTCGAAAGGTCGCCGATAGTGCGATCGCTGCGCGTCTCCATCGAGGTACGGGGATCGTCCACCTCCACCAATAATGTTACGAGTAACTTATTTCATAATCTATTTCGAACGCACAGATCTCGCAAACAAGATGGCGCAAGTCCAGCATCAAACAAAACTCACTTCGTCCTTCTCTTTCATGCAGCCGTGTTTAGCGGCTGTTATGTATCAATATCATGCGAAAGTTTGTGAACGTAGGGCAAAGCCAAAAATCCTCGCCTTTTTACTCCCACTTTGTTGTCATCACCAGAAACTGCACTACGCTTACAAATGGTCTGCAACAGTCTATAGTAAAGTCTCCAGAAAACCTGCTTTTTGGAGTCTAGCCACTTGGGAGGTGAAAGTGTGACGTACTGTGCAGTGGCATGATAGATAAACACTTGAAATGCCACAAGACAATGTTGCAATGAGGGGAGGATCCTAAGGTAACACCAGGGATGGACGAATATTTGGCCACTTCCGATATTCTAACAAATATTAGAGTATTCGAATTCACTTTGATGCAAATGTAGATTACTGTATCTTAACGCGTAATTTTTGCACCCCCCACATTGCCCAACAAATATATGATTTCTTTTCTCAACGAGTGATTACCGCAACTCCCAAAAATTGCAGCCAAAATGCCGTCCACTACTTCCAACCATTGATGACGATAATGCACAACAGCCTAGCGCCATCCCTTACACATTGTGTACACTTCCAACTCCAGGAGCCCCAAGAAAATCCAAGTCAAGCCAAAGTTGCAAGTGTGCGTTGCAGTTGTAGTGTGTGTACGATGTGTTCATTCTGTAGTTATATTATAGAGCGATATGAAAGCTACACGGCTGCTTTCGAGTTGAAAGTGATTGATCATGCACTAAACAACAGCAACAGGGTCGCTGGTAGGCACTTTGGATGTGACGATTTTTGTGTTCGCCACAGGCGATGGCAGCACGGGTAACTTAAGGCTGTTAAGACGTGCTAGGCCTTCTGTGTGCCTAAGACTGGGATGGAAGGTAAAACCTCATTTAGTCAGAAGGTGACTGCAGACAATTCCATGATAGATGGCCATCCCTCCAAGGTTGACGTTGTACACAAACCCTTTGCGGGCTCCCATTGAGTGACGAATGCTAACGCTACGCCCAGAAGCTTTGCATACGGTATTTAAAAAAACTCTATTATTTGCTTGCAGCTTTTGTGCCTCAAATAAATCTTGCCTTGTGTTGAACCTGTGGTTTTAATGTTAAGGTAGGTACTTCTCAAAGCTTGTAGTTAGTTCTTATCATGAGAATCCCAATTTGTGGCCACTTTTTCTCTCCCCACCCCCCACTCCATACCGGGGATTATTCAAGCGAATATGGTACTCGAAACGAACAAAAACAGTGAAACCTCATTAGTTCGAACTCAGTTATCTCGAAATCACGATGAATTCAAGGTATTTAAGCTGTTCCATATTTTGCAATACAAGTTTGAGCGGATAATTTGAAGCAACAGCCAGCACGATTCCGGTTATTTCGAAAACTTTGGGTACAGTCTACCCATTCCCGATCACAATTTCGCCACAAAACTGCGGGAACGACAGCCCTTAAGAACCACTAAGCAATGCACTCGAGCCATACTATTGAGTAGCAGCTGAAGTACTCCAGCCTCAGTACTTCTAGCATGAAAAACAAAATTGTAGGGAAAAAAAAGCTTTCGTGCTCAATTGAAATGTGTGCCTGCGGTAAACGAAATGTGCTTCACTGCGACACAGCGGCGACGCACAGGCAGCATATCGCATGCTTCTTGCAACATTAGCGCGTCATGATTTACTCATTCTTTCTGGCAATATAAAGAAAGTATTGAAGGACAGTCTGGCGGAATCCGCGATGTATGCAAACCTCCGAGTGCTGGTTTCTCCAGCAATTGGCGCACTTGCACTGCTGGCCTAATTCTTGCCCTCAACGTCTACATTGGAAACTTGTTTCGAAAGTTTCAATGATCGCGTTTTCCAAGCAAAACATCGCAAATTTCGTCACACTGTCTATCATCAAATTCTTTATTTTACTCAAAAGAATGGGCGAATCGTCACATCAAGACGTGTTGACGCAGCGAAAAGCAGCTGACATGCTGCCCGCATGTCACTACTGTGTTGCAGTGAAGTCTTATTTTACGCAGGCGCGCATTTCAGTTGATAATTTTTTTTCTCCTGACTGCAGCAGGGAGGCCCAGTGTTTCCCCTTGTTTGCGGCAAAACTGTGACCTTGTATTGCTGAAAAACATGACCCTTGAAGCTGCAAACTAGCCAGCACAGCAAACGACCAGTCTTGATTATACTTTGAATACTTTTAAGTTCGTTGCATCCAACTTTTTGTATGTTCTGTTAATTCGAAAACCCACTTATTTGAAGATTTATCATGGTCCCAGTAACTTCGAATTAACAAGCTTCTACTGTACATGTATATTTGAGTGCATATAATCCCCCTGTAAAGGTAGTTTCACTGCAGCATGCAGGAGATACATCATGAAACCACCCATTCAAGGAAAATCTACACCGCCATGAAGTTGTACATTAAGGTTAAATGTACATATTACCTTCACCTCAATTACCTATTTTTTTAATTGTAAAAGCATGTTATACAGGCTTATGTGCACTAAAAATAGCAACTTTTCAAACTTAACACATTGCACCAGTTATAACGTGGACCCTCGAGCCGTGCAGATCTTGCTACTATTCAACGTTGCTTACAATCATAGCTCGACATACTCACTCATGAGTACACTCACTCATACTCATTTGAATGTGGTGAGTGTGAGTATGAGTGAGTACTGATGAGTATGAGTAGGAGTGAGTAGAACATGAGTGAGTACTTATGAGTATGAGTAGGAGTGAGAATGGACGTGAATGAGTACTTTCATTGTGAGTATGAACGTGAGTGGGTGCTCATGAGTGTCAGTAGGAGTGAGTATGAACGTGAGTGACTACTGTGAGTGTGAGTATAAGTGAGTATGAATGTGAGTGAGTACTCTGAGCGTGAGTAGAATTGAGTATGAACGTGAGTGAGTATTCAGTGTGAGTAGAAATGAGTGAGAGCTTGTGAGTGTGAGTAGGAGTGAGTATGAACGTGAGTGAGTACTCTGAGTGTGAGAAGGAGAGAGTATGAACGTGAGTGAGTAGGAGTTTGAACATGAGTGAGTACTGATGAGTGTGAGTATTTATGAGTGTGATTATTAGGAGTGAGTGAGAGCTCATGAATGTGAGTAGGAGTAAGTACGAACGTGGGTGAGTACTCATGAGTGTGAGTAGACTTGACTGCGAAGGTGAGTGAGTTGCTGTGAGTGTGAGTAGCAACGAGTAGGAACATGAGTGAGTTACTACGAGTGTGATAAATATTTGTAACCATCGCAACAACATACTCAATACGTTGTAAATAACGGGCACTCTGGCATGCAAGCTTACTGTACATAAAAGCCTTCAGTTAGTTTGCAAACTGGGGGAGCCATCCTACATCAGATGGGGGGGGGAGGGGTGTGAGGTGACTGCGCAAAACTCGAGTTGAGGGTAGCCGCCCATTTTATTGTTTTTGAATTTTCTAGGCTGAATAACTTTGAACTGCCTGTCCCTATAGCTACCGTTCTTGCTGCACTTACCTCTTGCGCCTTCAGTCTACGCAACCCGCTGATAATACATGTAAAACAACAAGATCTTGAGAAGCCCTTTAACAAAAATCGTCGCGCGAGCCGGTTCAGAAAAAAGAAATGCACTGCGCAAGCGACAAAAAAAAAAAAAAAAACGCTGAAATGGCCCGCGAGAGAAAGCACATTGTGTACGTGACGCACATTGTGTGCAGGGATTTTGCAGTTTCTACCTCTGCGTTGTCCCTCCCTCAAGTGAAGGTTGCCTTGAACGAAAACCTTAAGTGATCTCATGACCTCTCAAGCGCGAAGCTGTGTGCGAACTTCGCCTTCTCAGTGCCCATTAAGAAAAAAAAAAGGAAAGCTTGGAGGACAGTTGAGCTTCGCCGTCAATAGTATAGTATGCGATAGCGTAATCGAACCCTGTTCGCATCGCCGTTTCAATCTCTACCCTCCCTTCAGTTTTCGGCGGCTTATTATGCCTTCAACAGTGCAGACACAATGTGCAATAAGTGCCCAATCACCCTTGATAAATTATTCTATCATTCACATAACGCGGACTAATACAAAAACACACATAACGCAACTCGTTGATTACTGTTTCATTCGGCTGTCTGCGATAACCCTGCGTACGCACACTGCCAATGAACGTTAACCGCGTCCGCAGATCCATAAATAAGGCCCCCTGCAATTGTCAGTGCCGGCACGGAGCCAACGAAGTCTCCGCGTGAGTGAACTCCGCATGAGTGACCTTCAGAAATGCGTAGCTCCAAATGCATAAACTTATTGTGCAGCTTTGTTGGATTGCGACGAAAATGCTAACGTTTTCTTGATAATATGTGATATATACTATTCAAACTTTTTCTTTTGCAATTATGAGACCAAGTCACTATTCATTTCTAACCTCAGACTTATTATTTGCCCACCTCTAGCCGACACGATGCCCAACTTTCCAGTGTTACACATTGTTGTGTTTTAATAAAGAGACTATTCAAGAATGCGGTTCAGTTAAATACCTCACTTGTAGATGTTCTTAGCATAGCCATCGAATAAACATGAACCATCACAAGCGATATAGTGAGATACGCACCTCTTCCAATTTTGAAGGAGTAAAGCAGTTCGCCGAATGGCCGGAATGCGGTTTCTTTCGGAAGTATCGACACGAACTCATCTATGTTCGTGTGGACGCCAGATGGCAACTTCTCCAAGACAGTTTTGAGCACATCATCAGCCTGTAAGCAACAGAAATGCTGCGGTAAATTTTTTAAACAGCGGACATGCTTTTCAAGTTTAAAAGGAGTAAACAGCAGTTATTCATGCATTCTAGCAATATCTGCACTGCTGATGACTCACTATTACAATCAATGGAGCACAAGAAACCTGGACACGCAGCTCAAACCGGCATATTTCAGGCAATAACGAGCGTACTCGGCTTTTGCACGCGACAAGAAGTAAACAATTACAGCCTCAGAAATGCAACCAAACAATTACAGAAATGTAATCAATTACTGTTGCATTAAGTTCCTTCAAATTCTATTGTCATAAAACAATAACAGAATTCTACTCAAGCTATGATTAACTACTGTAACTTGTATGGTAGAGAGAACACTGAAAGCTTACTGTGGTTTATGTTATAGTATAGTGTTCTACCAACAGGAGGAGTTGTTTTCCAATGTAATTGTTGCCTATTCTTTCACATTTTGCAGTTTAGAGGTCAGCTGCTATGCATTGAACAATATTATATGTAAAAACACCTCGCGCTTCAGCTCACGATTACGCAGTGCTTCGACAAAGCTGGCACTCGGCATTGCAGGTAAGGCCAAGAAAAAGGAGATAAAATGGCCTCTGTGTAGACCCCCCAAGACCCTACTGTCTACGGAGTGCTCGCATACTTTTTGGGAGAACTGCTCAAGAAGATTGGTTAAAAGTTGATTTGGGAGAGAAAAAGTAATTGATAAACAATAATCAATTAGAAGGAAAATGTGTGTGAATAATGTTAGCCTTGAAAATACACTATATTACAAAATTACAAGAAAATGTATTTGACTAGAACTACTCAATTACTAGTAACGTGTCACTTGAAACACTGGAGGGTAGTGACGATACACTTCCTGGCGCTAGTATAGTAAAGTTGTAGCTTTTTCAGAGATGTGCATTTACAGTGTAGTGCTAACAGTGACTGCAAAAAGCAAAAAAAAAAATTGCAGCCACGTATTTTGATATTTTTCAGTCTGCTGCCCAAATGTCCAATCAACTGATGCAAGTGGAGTTGTGTCCACCCCAGTCAGACAGTCCAGTATGAAGTCTGTAATGCTCTAGGGGCTCCACACCTCCACCTAACTGATTCAACGCTGCTCTTTTGTGAAAAGGGAAAGTGTTAAATTTGTGACCTCAACTCGGATAAAGTAATATGGCGCTTGGGATTCTGTTGGGTGACAAGAAAGGAAGAAACTTCTTGATGACATCGATGGTTTTTCGCAGTAGCATAGTTTGCGGCACAGTATGGAACATCATCAGCGTACCTTTAGGCCGTCGCTCTTTTTCAGATCGATCTTCTCGGTGTAGGACATGCCGAGGTATGGAGTCAGCGAGCAGGATCCATAGTACAGTTTCACGTGCAGGTCCCGGTAACCAAAGATGCTTTCCCTGAAAAAGTAATGAAAAAAATAAAACGTGAAGGTGAGAAAGATCAGACCAATGAAACTTTTTCCCTGAATTTCTAATCATTGCTGTTGGGTGTTTCATTGCTCAACTTTTCAAGACACATTCTTTCGTGAATTTGTTTTAGTTATGCAGTGCCCTTGCTCTATAATTATGCTTCACTGCAGAATGATTTTTCTTTTGAATGTATATGCCGGGATCATTTTGTAAGTGTATGTTCTTATTTCAAACAATATTGTAAGTGACTATATTATTAATTTCGCTCTTTGTATTAACAACTGTTACCATCATATCTGTCTGCCATGAAGTGTTGGCTGCTTTCTGAAATTGTCATTACAGTAGCTTCTATTCCGGACTGCAACCATGACGTATTATGTTTTGAGCTCGATATTACAGCCCCCGAAGCTTCTTCATAAACAGCCTGAATGTTCGACTTCTCTGCAGCCAAACTACACTGCAGGCCATGGTGGCTGGTATAGTGTGTGTTTATTTAGACCCATAGTAAAGAATCCAAAATGGTTGAAATAAATTCAGGGTATCCCACGACAGAGTGCTCCCCCCATCATAAGCATATCACAATATCAGCATGATAAACTCCAAATGTCAATTATCATAAACCATTAAACACTGCACATTTCTAACTAGCCAAGTGGCTCTAATTTTTCCCAGCAAAGTAATAAAATTAACAGTGCTAGTAAACGTCTTTCGAAATGTTGCGAACTAATATCTATGTAAACTTTTTGTTTCTGTAAAGAACCACGAGCAAGTGACAGAAATGCAGCAGCGAATTAACACCAGTGCAAACAATGAAGATATGACCTTCGCAGGAGATCCATATTGGAATGAGAATGTGCAGACGTCACCAAGCTTTTGCAATTCTTTGTAGTTAACTTTCAACGGCTCAACTTGAATGAGACAGTGTCATCAATACTGGGGGCTTGACGCTAGAAGGTGAAAAGGCAGCAATTGTTCACTCAAAATCACCATCAGCTTCCCAATGACGTATCTTGAGTCCCAACAAATCTTGCTAATAATTGTAAAGCTAGCTTCACTACAAGGCAGTTTGCAAAAGTATAGACATCTTTTTTTTTTTGCACAACACTTAGTTAACATCAATGCGACTGCCTGTAAGGCTGTGTTATCATCAGTAGGTGAAGCAAACGTATGGATCACTCACACCTGAGGAGTATGCAATGGGAGTGCTAAATTGGCACTCTCCAAACTGCAAAAAAAAAAAAAACACGCATGAATGCGCTCAAGTGCGACGCCTTCTGAGCTTAGCCAAATGACGATTTCTGCGGACTGCATTCAGAGGCACAAATCATTACATGGTGATTGTCACGTTGCTTACAAAGTACGAACGAGTGGGGAAGAAAAATGAACTTCATTGAAGGAGAGAGTTGGAATCACGTCATTCTTCCGGAAGCCGTAGCTCTACTGCAGGCCATCGTGTTCTGTCTAAGGGTCAGCTCCTTAACTTAACGCGCCCATTATCATTCGAAGAATGGTCATAATTTCTTTTTCTATGGATTAGATTTTGGATCCTCACCATCTTCCCGCTCAGGATCTAAACCCAAACAGTGACCCGATTCCCAAATGAATCCGATAAAAACAATGTGTGAAAACCAAAAAAAGCCACCAGCAACACTGTCATCCTGTATATTGGTTAAGCTCATTAAAACTTACGAAATGGACCTGCACTGAAAACCACAACAGCAAGTTCAGACTCACACTTTGTAGTATTTAGCGAGTGCTTGAATCAAATCCGCATCAGACCTACCAACTAGCAATGTCCAAAACTTGCGTATATCCATAGGCGTGCACACAAGGGGCGGGTGCGGGGAGCGCAAACACAGCCCCACGCATTGACATAATAGGGAGGGAGGGCACTTTGACTCGAGAAGGAGGAAAGTCTGCCCCATTCATTGACCTAATAGACTTTTTCACTGAAGACCCCTGGTTGCTGCCATAGTCCTCACTGGGCTGTTGTTAACATGTATGACCCACCTAAAATCGACTGCCGAGGGTGTGACGTCGGCTTTTTGTGCTCCCGTGCAAAAACCAAGGAAGGAGGGGATCCTGCTCTCCCGTTAAAAAGGTCTATAGGGAGGGGGGCACTGCAACAAACTTTTGCCCCCCCCCCAGGGAAACCCTGTGCACGCACGCCTATGTATACTAAGAGAAGCGAAACATGCAATCAATTTTAAGACTTCTCCTCAACATAGACAACCTAAAAAATAAATGTGCACTTTATTACTGACAGTTAGCCTTTAAATGCAGAATATAAGCAAGAGCAAACTGTTACAGTGGAGATTGCCAGGCCACACATTATTTGTTCACAATGACTTTTTACAGCTACTTCAATACTAACTTCACTGCTTCACTACTAAGAACATGATTATGAAGTCTTCTTTGAGAGGAATTCCCCTCTCACATGTTTTTTTTTTTTTTTTCACCATTGAACTTTCAACGAAAGGGTCTGAGATCAGCAGGTGAAATTCTTTCGTGTACAGACCCTATGCTTTGTCAAGCTAGGCATATTGTAGAAGTGGCTGAAGTTCATAAATGTTACATAGAAGTTTAAAGATATACCTTGAGGCTTTTACTTTTGCAAGGTAACAAAGAGGAAACCTACGCTGTACGTGATAGTTGGGCAGTAGTGACAACGCTCAAGCGACAATAAAGATTTAGGCCATGATGTTTTGAGAGAGAAGAAATAGAAAAATTATGCACCAATGCTAGCGGCGCCTTGTTATACAGTACAAACAATTAAGACGGCTTGAGACTAGGCGTGCAAGGCCTGAAGAAAGTGCACAGCTCGGCAGCCTTCTTTCTCTTAGTTTTTTTTTTCTTTTTTAAACTTCATTTTATCTTTCTTTTCTCTCTACCTATTTTCCCCCTTTCTTTACTTCTTGCGTGCTTTCTGCTTTTTTTTTAAATTTTTATGCGTGGTTTTGCCTGCGTTCGCCAAGACAACATACAACAGCGCGATCCTCTGAAGTGATGATGATGAGTAGTTTTTAGTGGGGCAAGGGCCAATTGATGGCCAAAGAGCGTCATTTCAATTGACTACAGATATGAACAATGATATGGTGCGTGGCTGTAAAGGGGCCTTAAAATTCCTCGCTCTAACGTGGGTTAAAACATGAAAGTAATAAAATCATGACAGTGGTGTGACATGTGTGGTGATAGCTGATGGCAAAATGTCATGATAATAAAACCATGATGAAGATATAGTCACCGCAGCCACGACCACTCTATAGAGGTCGTGCTACGGATGACCTCGAAATATCGGGTGAAAGCTTTGCACTTCTTTTAAATATGTAAAAAGTGTTTGCAGTTTAAAAAGCGGATCCCTACCGATGAGCATCCCAGGGTGTAGAGGGAGCTGCTGTCGGTAGGGCAGTAAAAAGTGCTTTTTTCTTAGAGCATCTAGCTCATTGCACAGGACGAGAATGTGGAGAACCGTAAGGGGCTCTCCACATCTCTCACAATATGGTGAATCACCGGTAGACAGAAGAAATGAATGTGTAGAATGTGTGTGTCCAGTCCTAAGCCTTGTTAGTATTACTTCCGTGTGTCGTGATTTTGATAGTGGCGGCCAATAACCTAGTTGCGGCTTAATAGCATGGAGTTTATTATCTGTTTGTTTATCCCACATGCTCTGCCAATACCCCCTGAGCTTTCGTTTTATAAAAGGTTTTAAGTCAAGTGCAGGGACTTGGTATGGTGCATTGGCAGTAGTGACATTGGCGCAAGCAGCCAGATTGTCGGCCAAAACGTTCCCTTGTATTTCACGGTGCCCTGGAACCCAGCAGACAACGACATGCTGTTTTGATGTGTAAAGTGTGCACAGAAGTGAGTAAAGTGACACCAGCACTGGGTTCTTGTGTTTTTTAGGAGTTTTCAGGGCTTTGACCACACTTAGAGAATCTGTGTATATTACCGCCTTTTGTAATTTTATCTGTTTAATGTGTTTTACGACCGCCACTATTGCGTAAGCTTCTCCTGTGAAAATGCTTGCATTAGGATGAAGAACGCCGGCCTCGGAAAAGGATTGGCCTACCGCAGCATATGACACAGAAGTGTTTGACTTTGACGCATCAGTAAAGAACTCAGGGCATGTGTATTTATGTTGTAGTTCTAAAAAGTGTGTATGTATGTGTGCAAGTGGTGCGTGCTTTGTGACATCAACGAAAGAAACATCACAGTCTATAAGCTGCCACTGCCACGGTGGCAGATATGTTGCAGGAGCCATCAAACTGGGTTCAAGAAGAGGCACACCTGTTCCTTCGGCCAGGCTCCTTACACGCAGCGCGTAGGGCTGCCTAAACGAAGGTCGGTTCTCGAACAAGCCAGAACAGGACAAATCATTAATTGTGAAATGGGAAGGATGTTTCTTGTCTGCCTTCACCTTCAAAAAGTACAAAAAGGACAGGGAACATCTTTGTAGGTGGAGCGACCATTCATTCGAGTCCACGTACAGGCTCTCCACAGGGCTGGTGCGGAAAGCACCCGTAGAGAGGCGAATGCCTAGATGGTGGACAGGGTCGAGAATTTTCAAGGCCGATGGTGTTGCCGACTGATAGATTATAGCACCGTAATCTAGGCGTGTGCGTACGAGGCTTTTATATAAGTTAATTAAACATTTCCTGTCACTACCCCATGTAGTGTGTGACAACACTTTCAAAATGTTCATTGTTTTTAAGCACCAGTCCCTTAAATACTTGATGTGTGGGATGAAAGTTAGCTTAGTGTCTAATATGAGACCGAGAAACTTGTGCTCGGTCTTCACTGACAGAGGTTGACCATGCAGGTCAATGTCGGGGTCAGGATGGAGGCCCCTCTTTCGGCAGAACAAGACACAAGTGCTCTTTTGCGCGTTGAGTATAAAACCATTCTCGTTTGCCCATTGAGATACCTTGTTCAACCCTAGTTGAACTTGACGTTGGCACATTGAGATGTTGCAAGATTTGTAACCAATCTGCACATCATCGACATATATGCAGTAAAAAATATTTTGTGGGAGAGACAGGTGCAAGGAATTCATTTTAACTATGAAAAGTGTACAGCTCAATACACCTCCTTGTGGCACTCCTGTTTCTTGGACAAATACTCGAGATAAGACAGTGCCAACTTGGACACGGAATGTGCGGTTGGACAGGTAGCTTTCGATAACTGTCAGCATTCTACCCCGCACACCTAAATGTGACAGGTCTCGCAATATGCCGAAGCGCCATGCAGTGTCATATGCCTTTTCCATATCGAGAAACACAGAAAGAAAAAATTGCTTATGAACAAAAGCGTCGCGAATTTGTGCCTCGATACGGACAAGGTGGTCAGTGGTGGACCGAGCCTCTCGAAACCCACACTGGTATGGGTCAAGTAGGCCACTAATTTCAAGGAAGTGCATCAGGCGCCTGATAATCATTTTTTCAAAGACTTTGCAAATACAGCTGGTTAATGCTATTGGCCTGTAGCTGGAAACTGAGGCCGGGTCCTTGCCTTGTTTTAGAATTGGGATAATGATAGCTTCCTTCCAGGCTGAGGGTAGCTCGCCAGAAGACCATATTGCATTATAGAGAGAGAGGAGAGCTTTCTGGGTTTCAGTGGGCAGGTGTTTTCAACATTTCATATGCCACACGGTCCGGGCCTGGGGCAGATTTATTGCAGTAGGCAAGTGAGGCCTGCAGTTCAGCAAAACAGAAAGGTTCGTTGTATGCCTCATGTGTTCTGGGCTTGCGCTCTAATCTCTGTTTTTCTATTGCGGTTTTGTATCGTCGGAACGCTTCACTATAGTGTGTTGAGCTGGAGACCTGTTCAAAGTGCGCTCCGAGAGTGTTTGCCTGGTCTTCCAAACTCTCCCCTTGTGTGTTCACTAGAGGAAGCGAATGTGCTTCTCGTCCTGCCACCTTACAAACCATGCTCCAGACTCTCGACTCATCTGTGTATGAGTTAATGCCCGATACGAATTTGTGCCAACTTTCTCTTCTCGCCTGTCGGCGCGTCCTCCTTGCTTGCGACTTGACGTTCTTAAAGTTTACAAGATTCTCGGCTGTGGGCGAGTCTCTAAGCAACCTCCATGCCTTATTTTGTTTTTTTTCGAGCATCACGGCACTCATTATTCCACCATGGGACTCGTCGTTTGCTTGACGTCCACATGTTTGGGGAATACATTTTGCTGCTGCATCAACCAAGAAAGCTGTAAAGTAGCATACAGCATCCTCTATGCTCAATGCCGCCATATCAGTCCAAGATAATAAAGTCATTTTTTGAAACTTTCCCCAATCAGCTTTGTCGGTGAGCCATTTGGGAACTTGTGCAGGACATGTATTTGTTATTGATGAGCTGATAACGATAGGAAAATGGTCTCTACCATATGGATCATTAATAACTTCCCATTTAAGTAGAGGCAGGAGTGATGGGGATATTATGCTGAGGTCTATTGCTGAGTACGTATTGTTAGCAATATGTTGTAGTATGTTGGCGCTTTCCTATTCAGAAGGCATGCACCGCAAGAAAAAAGAAGCTGTTCAATCAGGCGACCTCGAGCATCGCAGCGAGTCACCCCACAGATTGCTATGTGCATTGAAATCTCCCAGAAGAATATAAGGTTCTGGAAGTTCGTCTATGAGGGACTCGAATTCATGCTTTTCGAGACGGTGTTGTGGAGGTATGTATAGAGAGCAGATGGTGACGAGCTTATTCAATAGAACTGCTCGAACAGCCACTGCCTCAAGGGATGTTTGTAATGTTAGGTGTGTGCATGCAATCCCTTGATTGACTATAATGGCAACACCACCGGATGACACAATGGCATCATTCCGGTCTTTCCGAAAGATAACGTAGTGACGTAAAAAGTTGGTGTGTTTCGGTTTCAGGTGTGTCTCTTGTACGCACAGCACTTTAGGTGTATGTTTGTGTAAAAGTTCCTGGATATCGTCGAGGTTTCTCAACAGTCCTCTGACATTCCACTGTAGTATTTGTGTCATTTTAATTTAGTGTGGTGCTGTGCATACAGAGGTGTTGCGTTAGTTTACAGGGCCTTTTGAGGGCCCTGTGATTCGAGGTTTTTCTTTTTTGGCGCGCTCCAAGGAGTTGCGCCTATCCTTCGGCGTCTGAGGCGCCGGAGGAGTGGGACTTGTATCCATCACCTCGTGTGAGGTGGTGGATGGTGCCTGCTGGGCAGGCACATTCACTAAACTTTCGGACCTGACTGCGCCTGCAGTGGTCCGAGGTTCAGCAGACGCTAGGGTCTGCCGGCCCTGTTTGTCAGGTGGCGGAGCAGTACAGGCTGCTCCAGCCGGGGGCGCTGGTGGCACGACCGCGGCCACACACTGTGTGGCATTCGCGGGTGCCGAGGCATGTGGCGCGGCGCCCCGGCGCGTCACATCTGCAAAGGAGGGATAAAATGGGTTGTGTATTGCGAAGCGTTGGCGCGCTTCTTGGAATGTGAGATTAAATTTAACTTTAAGTTCTACTACTTGTTTCTCTTTTTTCCATGCGGGGCATGATCGTGAGTAGGCAGCGTGATCTCCTTCACAGTTCGAACATTGAGTTGTTTCTGAGGTGCAGTTGTCTGATATGTGTTGAATGGATGCGCACTTTGCGCAAGTGGCACGCCCTCTGCAACTCTGCGATCCATGACCGAAACGTTGGCACTTGAAACATCGACGAGGGTTGGGAATGTATGGTCTTACACGAAGCTTACAATAGCCGGTTTCGATTGATTCTGGTAGGTCACTTGTTCCGAAGGTAATTATTACGTGTTTTGTAGGGGTCAGTTTGTTGTTGCGTCTTATTGTTATTCGTTGGACTTTGACCATGTTCTGGTCCTGCCAACCTTCGAGCAGCTCACTTTCAGAAAGCTCCGTAAGATCATCATCAGAAATTACGCCACGGACAGTGTTCATGGACCTGTGTGGGCCCACCGAAACAGGGGTTTCCCCAAAGGCCACAAGCTTAGACAGCTTTTCATACTGAGCTTTGTCACGAACCTCCAGAAGAAGATCGCCACTTCCCATCTTTGTTACTTTGTAACCTGGGCCTATTGCTTCTGTGAGAGTTTTGGAAACGAGGAAAGGTGAAATAGCTCGGACTGTCTTCTTTTCGTTTTGACTGTGAATTACATGGTACTTTGGGAATGTCGGCTTTGGTGTGTTAGGCAAGAAAGTATCTTCGGTGCGCCACCTTTTTAGGGAGCGATCAGGAAGGGGGGGGAAAGATTTTGCCATAAAATACAATAAAGTTCGGCGGCGATGGTGGCCACCCACCACCGAGCCCAACAAGGGGACGCTACAAGGTTGACTAGTGAACACTTGGAGACGCCAGCCATGCATCGCCGCTATAACCGAATATAACTACCCAAGGTTGGGTAACTACACAGGGTTAACCCTCACCGCCAGGAAATTCTGAAGTAAACGGAAAAGAGGAGAGGACAGGACAGATAAAATGGAGAGTAGTAGTAAACAACTTTATTAAGGCAGCTGACGGTTTCCTAAGTGGCGAGGGCTGTCAGGCCATGCCTGGTCGCCACCCTCGTCAGCGCGTTTGATGGCCCGGAGCTGGGTGTCCAGGCTTGTGGTCGTGAGGATTCTCTCCCAGGCCTCACTTGAAGGTGACTGTCCTAGGAGGTTTGGTGGGGGAGGGCCCTTGCTGCATCCCCAGATGATGTGATCCAAGGTTGCGGTCTGGGTCTTGCAAAGGGTGCACGTAGATGTGAATAAGGCAGGGTATATGTGCCTGTATATGTACGGGGAAGGGAATGAGTTCGTTTGAAGCCGCCGCCAAGTGATTTGTTGAGCTTTGTTTAGTTCCGGGTGCGGGGGTGGTCTGGTTATAAAATGGAGAGATGAAGACGAAGATGTAGGAAGAGAGAGATAGGAAAAGGCGACTGCCGATTTCCCCTGGGTGGGTCAGCCCAGCGGTGCCGTCTACGTGAAGCCGGGGCCAAAGGGGTGTGTTACCTCTGCCAGGGGGCCTTAACGGTCCAATCACCCAGCGTCGGCTCAACCCCCAGGATTCCCTTTTCCCCGGACACGGCAAAGCCACGCACGGCTAGGCGTGGGAGGGAGTAGAAACTCCCCCGTTAGCTCGGGTCCGTGGTGTCGCTACACACCAAACGCCTACTTGCGCAGGCGCCCCTGCGGGGTGCGATCCTCTGAAGTGCTCTGCACTTATCACTTTCAAGGCACCCGCACAAAATGCGGAAGACTTCTTGGCACGAGCGCGCGCTCAACATGCTTCAGTGCTCAATATGCTAATCGTGGTTTTGACGGCGTTTTGCGCCAAGCTACGACAGTCCGGCCAACTAAAGTTCTCCGCACTTAAAATTCACTGTCATAAGATAACATTTACAACCAGTTGTTATGACTCTATAATGCAAGTTTGATAAGGGAAACATTAAACAGCGGCTGGTTGTAGGTGTTATATTATGTAAAGTAAGATTCGCCGCATTTAGGGCCGCAGAAGGCGTAAGGGTAAGAAAGGAACTCGCAGCTGAAAGAAGTGTGAAACGTGCGTCGATGTACAGCGCGGCGATTGTTTCTGAACACAATACATGCACGCCAAGCGATGCGTATGGAAACTACCCACGCCGGCTAGTCCACGCAACCGGCAAAGTCAAGGTAGGTGCGAAAGCGTGCTTCCTTACCCTTCCCCGAAGATTTGATGTGACATCTCCGGTTGAAAGGCGATGTCATCGTCTTCGATGTCGTCCGTCGTCATAACTGGAAGGATTCCAGCACAGCGTTGAGTAAAGGTGCGCCAATAAACAGCGCCAGCCTCTTACCCAACTTGAAGTGGACGACATCGTTCGCCGAGACGACGTAGGCCTCCAGAGCCTCTTTCGACAAGGAGACAGCTACGAGCAATAAGAAATCACGATTGTTCAGCACAACAACAGCAAATATAGATCACCGGCAATGCCGCAGCTGGCAAGGAGAAAAAAAAAAGTGGACCCGACTAACTTTCCACAATTGTTTTTTGAAAGTAAGAAATAGTACATAATCGCTGAATATGCAACGACTCACGTTGCATACTAATTAATAAGCGACGCATACGCAGAAGTGAAGACTTGCTCGCCCAATTTAAACGTTCAAAGGTGAACGGCGTAGTTTCAGCTACTCCCGGACGCAAGTCCGCGCTAGCGCTTTAGGTGAAGGTAAATGCCACAAATAATATTACAATCAGAACGACGCGCAGTTGCATTTAGAGTAACAATAGTAATTCTGCGTGTTCCCGAAAGTGTCATTGTACGATTATTCCCACACTACGCGCTCAGGCGGTGCCTTTACACCGCCAACACGGCATTACAGGTACTCACCCGCCATTTTCATTGCTTGTTTTCCCGCCGAGTCACGTTTCGCGCATTCGGAAATGACGTCGACTCTTTGAGTTAAAATCGGGACCAATCGCGTCGCGCCAAATATTTGTCCAATGGGAGCGAAGAATGCAGACTGCTGCTTCCCCTTTCACATCATGGCCACTGAGAATGCTGAAGTGACCTTGCTGGAAGAAAAGGTACGGCAAAAGTTAAGATGTTTAGCTCGTGAGGATAACGAAACCGCCGTGCGTTACACTTTCCTTAGTTCGTGTTCCAGAGTTATGCCTGTTTTTTGTTTTATTCTTTTTGTTTTATCCTGCATCTTTCTGTATCTAGGCCGGTATGGAAGATTACGGTCTCTTGAGCTTGCTCCTCAGCCGTGCATCATGCGAGGTATGATATTGAAGCCCGGTGCCGGTGAAAATGTTCTTGCTTTCTTTTGTTTCGTTGTTACTCACCGCTCTGTTTCATTTCTGTGTGATTGCTTTAGCTCACCCCTATGCTTAGCGGACTCGCGCACTAGTATTTATCCCGAACGTGTCAGCTCTATGGTCTGTTACACATAGTTCTCTGAATACACTCCGCCGCCGCTCACCCCAACATCCCGATGCTGAGAGTGTGACCGTTGTAGGAAAAGGACGTTCGTGCCGCTAGCGAGCGTCCGTATTTTACGACTGCTTCACATATGACTTGCTCGGAGCTACTGCAATCGCTCCTCGTCTTATCTGCACCTTGCTTCGCTGACGCTTCATTCATATACATATGCTGCTCTTTACAATTACACGGCGTTGTAGGATGACCACAAACTGTGCCACGTTTTCTTTTCTTCTGCAGAAAAAAAAAGGGCGTAGACCATGCGTAGTATACATCGGGTCGATGAGTAGCTCTGTTGTAATTCGTTGGCGAGAATTTGAAAGCGCCGATGTTTGTAGTTTAGGTACATAACTCTAGTACACCATAGTTTAGGTAACAGCTATGAATTTTACGTTGTGGCAGCAACTTTCAGTTGATAACGCACTGGAGCATAATTCGTTTTGCATTCGTTATAAACATCGATTGTCTGTCGTGGAAGTTATTCGAGAGAAGTGGGATTGGGTGGTGTCACAAGAATTAAGTAAGTTTAGCTTGAGTCAGTGGCTGGGTGTTTGTGACGCGCTAAAGAGACGCGTATTCAAAATAATCTCGCATCAGAACTTAATTGTTTGTACCGAACATAGGCTATGAAATCTAAACAGCTAACGCTTCATTAAAGAGCGCCGCGATTTTTTGTTTTCTATTGAAACCAACTGCACGCTACTACAGCTGCTTATGTCCGAAAGCGGTGAAATCGCGGCCTGTCAGAGTCATCTGTGTTGTTTCCAATTAACTGCTCGTGAAGACATCTGCACATTAAGTTCAACATAGCGCTAATATGGCAGTCTTGGTATATGTCATTTGTTACTCTGTATTATCAAGGTCATTTCAAGAACTGTTATGTCAGGAGCAGCTGCAGCATGTCTTTGCCTGCTTGCAAGTGTGCACATCTCGCAGCATTGGGCAAATTGATCAGTCTTTAATTCCCAGACATGTGTGCAACTATTTTTCGAAGGTATGTCTGTCATGGGTGCAATTACAGGCTTGCAAAACAACCTATTTGAGCTGACACTTTTATTTTTGTTACTATTTAAGATTCTGACATTGAAAAGTGCAGTCATTAAAATAGCCTAATGTTGATAACAAGCTGTCAATTCAGCAATACAGCACGTCCTTCATTTTGCTTGTTTTTTGGGGGCTGTTACATGTCAGTGCTGTAATTTGTGCAAATTCTTCAGGTGAGATGCACGCATAACTGCATGCATGAATTCGTTACACTGTGTAGCGCCAGCTAAGCTCGCTCTCTCTCATTGACTCTCCGAGAGCTACTAGTTCAACAATTCTAACTTTTTTTTATTATACTTGGGGTGCATTGCAGGGAAGCCAACAGTACATACGACGAGCTGACAGTGACAGGCTTCGTGAGGTCTTTGATAAGGTGAGTGCATAAATTTTTGTTGTGTGTATGATAAGATACTTGAAGCATAACGAAGAAAGTTCACAAGGAACCAAGGACTTAGGGATGGAATAGAAACCCGTAAATAGTGTCAAGGTGGGAAGTGTAAAATATAGATGCAAACTGGCGGAGCTGATGTTCTAGTTGATATAACTATTCAGAGCAGATAGGTTATGTAATGTGTAGATCAGATAAGAAGTAGCCGACCAAGGTTGGGTGAAGGGTACCAATGGAAGGAAACAGTAATCAGGTACACAAAAGAGGATTAGATTATGAAAGGTAAGCTCAGGTGGTCAGCAATAATCTGTAGTTTTCCACTGCTGCCTGCGTCATAGTAAGGTCATACCTTGCCTTGAGAAATGCTTGAAGTTATTCAAACTTACTGTGCGTGGGATGGTTATGACCAGGTACGAACCAGAAGGTAATTTGAGATTACTGACTGGGACTTTATTTCGGGTGTGTATTTAGGATAGGCAGATCAAGAGAACGTGTTTCGTTATTTATCGACCTGTCTATGTTTTGTGCCCTGCAGTACGCCAGTGTACAGAAAGATGGCAGCAATTACATGACACCGAATGACTTCGTACGAGGCTTTCTGGGCCTGTACGAGGGCCCCCAGTATAACCAGCAGGCGGTCAACATGCTCGGAAGCATTCTTGACACTTCCAAAGATGGGTGAGTAGTGTTGCATGCAGACTAAACATTCTGCTAGGTCGTTGTGTGCTACTTTATTCCAGCATAACCCATTTTTTAAATCTTTGAAGTTGACTTGTGACATTCCTGGCATGAATTTGTCCGGGTTAGGCATTAAACCAATATCAGGCTGGCAATATTGTACGCAACTGTATTGACAACATGCAACCAATAATAAAAGCTACTGACTGATTGATACTTGTGGTCAGTCTGACACACTCCTAACAGCTGCTTTGGTTTAGCATGTCTGACTTCAATTGAACTACAGGGACATTGGTTAAACAGCCATCTTTTTGATCCATAATACTGTTATGTTCATCGCTGCTTCAAGGATTTGGTGTTCTCACTTTTTTTTATTTTTTTGTACATGACTTTTTGCTTATTTGTTTTTATGAAAGTAGCATTCTGGTGCTAGATAACAAGCAGATTCTGATAACCAAAGTATGCGATGTAGGCTGATAACTTCAAATGCATTAAATGCTTTTTAGCTTGCGTAGTCTAGAACAAGTTCATTCAAAAGGCAGTGATGCTTGTGTCGTTGCTGTTCACGCATGATTTGTTTTTTTTTTTTTTTTTGCCAGGCTTATTTCGTTTATGGAGTTTCAAGCTTTCGAAGGCGTCCTGTGTCAGCCTGACGCGCTGTACAAGGCAGCCTTTCAAATGTTTGACACGAATGGATCTGGTTCAATTACACACGGTAAGGAAATGGTTTTTGTGATAGTGCATAATTATCATAAAGAAGACAACCAAGGCAATGCATTAGCTCTAAGTCACGAAAAATGCTTGAATGATTGTTGCAGTCTTTGAACTTGCTTTGACATTGAATTTAAAGATTCCAAAGTGTTCAAAACAAATAAGTTTAAAAAAAATTTCCGCATGTAACCAACCTAAAGAAGGTGGTTTCACTGCAGCACGTCATTAGTATGCCATCAAACAGCCTATTCAGAAAAAATACGCATTTTTGCAAAGCCACACTTCAGAGTTAGCGGAGAATACTACCTGCACCACCATGCGATTTTCTTCAAAATTTAGAGGTGCATTATACGGGCTTATGTTGGATCCATATAGCAAATTTTATATAAATAATGTATCGTATCGCTTGTAGCTTCCACTGTTCTGCTGTTCAATTTCTGCAACCGTTTCTTTACTTTACTTGAAAAAATAAAAAAGTGATATCTGCAGAAACCCTGTAATTTCACTTGCATAACAAACTACATTTTATGAGGTAAGTATGATAATTATATTTTTCGCTCTTTTTAGACGAGTTCGAAGATATTATCAAGAAGACAACGCTGTATGGAAAGATTCCATTTGACTTCAAGAGCGACTTTATGACGCTACACTTTGGTGCGGACCACGCAAGGACCGTCAGTTATGCAGAGTTTTCCCAGCTCTTACACGTGAGTGTGGACGTGATCTATGCTCCACCTTGTGTAGAGGGTTTTTGTTTCTCCTCGCTTGTTGTTGGTCCTAAAGGTATTCTCAACACGCTTGAACGTTTCCGACCTGTTGCTTCCGTGTAGGATTTCCACGAGGAGCATGCCGTCCAGGCGTTCAAGCAGTACGACAAAAAGCGGAGCGGTGCCATCGCCGCCATGGATTTCAATGACATCATGGTATCGGTCAAGTCTCACCTGCTTAGCGAGGACGTCAAGAAGAACTTGGTTGCCGTAAGTGGCCCCTCCCCCTATATCTAGCACGTCAATGTGTGCAACCTGACGGTGATATGAATACGACTTCGGGGAATGTGTTGTGCATGTCGCGTCAAGTGTTGCCTCCGTTTTATTTTCAGGATCCTGCCTTACTGTACGTTTTGTCAGTAAGTCTAAGTAACTGTAACTGTCACTGTGGTTGCAGTTTTTTTCACCAGTAGCTGTCTGTACTGTGTATTGCAGAAGTTAGTTGTTCATTGTAAGTCTCTTGATCTCCGACATGTGTTCACCTACAACCATGCTTTCCACACCTCGATACTATGCAGCTTCAACACAAAAGAAGATAGATGGCAGGCATCAACTATTTGTCCTTTCCTGATTTCAAAATCATAAGTTCTTCTTACGTGGACAATCACTTTTTTACTGCTATATGACTTGGGCCAAGACAGAATTGTTTACGGCAACTTATATATGGAAGCATTTTTTATTTGTGAACCTTTTCTTCATTGTACGTCAAGTTCTGTAACATTCAGAGTGGTGCACTTGTAACATAAATCAGCTTTTAAAGTGTTAAAGAGTGCTAGTTAATGCTTTTTACATTTGTATGAGAATTGACCAGTCATCTTGAGCCAGTGTTAATTAGTACTTGTCTAGTAGTTTTGCTGATGTGCCCTGAACTGAAAAATTTCAAGCACCCAAAAAAGGGCTTCACACTCTCATACTCAATATTAATTCACGCCAACTGGCCCAGCTCTCAGTTTTACTGCAATTCCCATTCTCAAACCAAGGTACGGAGATGCCAAATTGAGCTCGACAAATTTTGGAATACAATATACAAATAAAGGAATTGCACCTTGCTCACAGGTTGCTGGCTCTGCCTCCGGTGGTCACCAAGTGACCTTTCCGTACTTCATGGCATTCAACTCACTGCTCAACAACATGGAACTCGTGAAGAAAATCTACCTCAACTTCACCAAGGGCAACTCTTCCCTCGAGGTCACAAAAGGTCAGTGTGTAAAATGGCTTCTTTCGAGGCATTTTGGTGGCTCTATTTCTATCGTCATCAAGGCAACACAAAAGGCAAGATGGTGCCGCATCAGTCTAAGCTGTTTCTTAAATTTTTTACCCTTCCAGTTTGTGGTGATAGGATCACAACTGCTGTGTGACTGATTGCATTGTTTCTGTTAATGGTAAAACCACATTTAGTAAGTCAACTTATAAATTGTTCCTGAAATTCAAGTTGTCAATTACTAATGCGGCCTTGCCTTAGGCATCATAAGGTTGTCCTTGGTTGATAACTTTGAGAGATCACTTTCGCTTTGACGCAGCATTGAGTGCACCATCTCACTTGAGCAGCACACATCCACTCAACTTGGATGACAATGGAGTGTGATATGTACCAACAAGGCAAGTGCATTATCAGCTGATAAGAGTGGTCAGCTGAACACATAAGTGGAAGGCTTGCATAATGCTATCGGTGAGCTGTGTGGCCAGCCACCAAAGAAAAAATAAAAATGCATTAAGAGACTAAAGTTATCAAGTAGGGTAAACTGTGTGCAGAAAGGGAGAAGTTCGGTAAAAATGAAAGGCTGGAAAGGCTGTGGAATCTCGGAAACAAGCACTCTACGAAAAGAATCTACAAAAAAGATTTGTGATCTCTTTTGTACAACAAACACCGATAAACTGGAAAGGATAACAGAAATGTGACGGGAGATAAAATGTTGATAGAAGAGGTAAAGTCTGTTCACCTCACCTATGTTTTTCTCCTGCTGTTAGCTTTGTTGTATGAAAACCACACAGATACACTTTGACCATTTGGATGATGCAAAAATTGGTGAAGGTCACCACTATAGCAAAATCTGTGTTTATTTGCTTATTCAGTGGATGCGTATTGAAAACTGCATCCACATAGTACGTATGATAAAATTGGAGTATGACCCCTGTTCTGCCTATGCAATTTACGTATTCTGCAGCAACTCGTTAAATTGCTTAAGTGTTTGTCGTTTCTTTGCTTGTGAAAGTGCTGTTGTTTTTATAAGTAATGCTTGGAATATTGTAAATCCATAGTAGAGAATACAGAACGAAGATCATATGATTGTACGCAGCATTAAGCTTGTCTGCCTGACCTTAATCTGGTACTTCATACTCTTTGTTTCTGACCAAGTGATGCAGTAACCAACACATCACTGCTATGCTTCAGAGGTCTTGCTGCACTAATCAGTCGGTCGCCTACTACAGCAGTTAATGCATTCTGTGCACAAGACCGTGGTTTTGATTCCCACTCATAGCAAGTGCATCCCAATGAGGATGGCACATAAAATGGCTTTTGTACTTAAAGGATTCCTACAATTCTTTTCCAAGTAGTCATGAAGTGACCTCACCATTAGTTTAATTTTCAAGAACCAACTGCTGCAAAATTTTTTGCAGTTCATCGAGCACAAGCAGAGTGCTGAAAGCTACACAGTGGATGGAGGGACAAGTGCGTGAAATGGCACACTTTCTTTTTCTTCTTTTCTTCGAATGTGTGCGTGTAGACACCGCGTGTGGCTTCTTTACCCATGCTGCAACGTGCCGTGGTGTGGGCAGCATGCCTCGGTGGTTGCTGTAACAATGCAGCTGACAATGTTCAAACCAGCCAATGGCCGTGTCTGGAGAAGTGTGAATGATTTCTAGCTGACTTTGAACTTTAAGTGTAAATGCCTTGCCATGTGCTGTGCTACAATGCTTGGCTCGCATGTTTACAGCAGCCTCAATCACTGAGCAGCATTGTTTTCTGTTGTCAGGCCCTTTCATTTTAGGCTCGTGTTTAGAGCTTCGAGGCATTAGAACTTGTGTTGAATTCCAGTGGCGGAGTCATTGCAAGTTTTCCTGCACATTTTAGGGCAACTTTGCTCTATGGACAGGCAGAAGTCATGTATTGCAATGAGAAAGTCAAAAGGTATTTCGAGTAGCACTCACTCAGTGGTGCAAGAAAAGTTGCTCCACCAATATCTGTTGTAGGCCCGTGTACTTAGATTTGGGTGCACGTTAAAGAACCCCAGGTGGTCAAAATTTCCGGAGCCCTCCACTATGGCGTCTCTCATAATCAAATAGTGGTTTTGGGACGTTAAACCCCACATATCTATCTGCTCCACCACTATCACCATTGCAAGCGAGAACTTAGTGTAACACGTTTTCTTTTACATTTCGCATGTTTAACCATTCATGGGGCATAATATGTACAATGCACTCCTCCTGTTGATGGTGGCATTGTCGCTTGTATCAGCTTCTCATAGTATGTACAATCATTGAGCTCTACTATTAAGGCTTTTCGAGAAAAAAGTGGGACATAGTGTCATATTCCACTGCCCATTGAAAGGAAACTATTTCAGAAAAATAATGTTATTTTTTTATGCAAACTTGGTGCTGCCGTGCAAACAACAAAGGACAGAGCCTATAAACACCAACTAAAAAAAAATAACATGACAAAAAGTCAACTAAATTTCTATTCTGCATCCACTCGCAAAGGGCACTCAAGCAGCAAATGTGGATAATGGGTGTGCCTGCAAAAGCCTGATTATTGTCCTCGGAGGAAACTCAACTGCTTCCTCCGCAGGAAGATACTTTCTTGCATGAAGCAGAATGAAAATAGAATACTGCATTCACCTAAACACAATGTTAGCTTGGCTACACTTCTAAAAATATATGATTGAAGGGTTGTTAATTTTGCATTGCACAAATTTTTGAGGAAGCTGTATGGGTAGGAATGAAGAAAACCACTACAGTTGATTCCAGATATAGTATCGAACTCAAAGGGGATCATGAAATAGTTCGATATATCGATAATTTGATATAAGAGATGTTCATACTTTAGGCTTATAATAATGCATTGCAACTCTTGAAACGGCTTTTGGAAATTGTAATAAGCATTAGCATGACAACTAGCTCACAGTATGCTTAAGAAAAGGTGATGACTTTTGCCAGTTAGTGCACATTATTTCGAGTGAAAATAGTCTGTAGATTTGTCTTGCCCTTTGCGTGCCATCATGTTCATCAAATCATCCTCATTAATCTAGCATTGAAGCTTTCAAAGTAAGCAAATTGAACCACAACAGGGGGGATTGGTGGTGAGCGCCGATGCAAACTCTGTAGTGCGGTAAAATGCTATTTAGCGGTGGGGTTAGCGTCTTCATAACTACGCGACTTCACTTCCGCGGCAATGACAGTCACGATATCCGCATCACCGCAGTCCTAAACAGCGATGTCGTCATCTGCACCGATGAAGTCACTTTCTGTACTTTTGTCCGAGGTTACGCCTGGAAATGCTGATAATAGCGAAATTCACTGAGGCACCGTATGCGATTGTAAGCTCACTACGTATGTTGTTGCCAAAGCCCAGGAGGAAACTGCGGACGACGGTGTTTTGTTCGAAGTCGTTCCAAGCACCAGTCATCATTTTTATAGCTAGGAGCCACACAACGTTAAGTTCAATTTTTGATGGAAGATTCAGCAGTAACGAAGCAAGCACTACCGAAGTGCAAAAGCCAAAAGTGACATCACTGTCAACAAAGAACAAATGGCCATGTACTCTACCACTGGTACCTTCACGATGGTGATGGCACTAGGGGCTTGGTAGCAGAAAGCCAAAAGTAAGGAAAGCGTAGCCTCCGAGATTTGTATTCCGTAAGGGAAAACGCCAATAATACGTTACTAGGTTGCGAATCTTGAAGCCCATGCTTTTTGGGTCCATATGACATCATACGTGAGCAAACAAAGGAATGGGCAGATCATGACGAGGCCGCTGAGTCACTTAGCATTCATGTGATTTTGAGGCCCTTGGTAATTGGCCCCTTTGGAAACACTGTGACCATGCGTTACAATCTACAACAGATCGTGCATCACATCCCTGCGCACTCACGAATGCTGCGCAACTAACGAATTGCACCGCCGTTTTGTTACCTGCATGCGAGGAGGAATCGAAACTTGTTATAATGCGGCCAAAAAATGATCAATCTTTGTCAGAATAAATTCACTTTCTGGGCCTGAGCCAGGGGCAGTGTTCGACATATTGGATGTTACACTCTGTGGGAGTTCGATATACGTGGGCAATAGTGCCGTACTTTTGCATGGGAAATTTGAGAGGATTTATGAACTGTTGGATGTAGGGAATAATTTGGCATCTCCAAGTTAGATATATCTAGGATCACCTGTATAATAGCTCATTGTCAGTATGAAATAAACTTTTCAAGCTAGCCTCTCGCACTAAATTGGGGAGAGGGGGGAGCATGCCTGAAATTTGATGAAGGAAGGATACAGCACGTACTGATTTTTTTGGAGCCAGTATGTGCTGTCACCCGGCGGATACTATGAGAAAACTACCGAAACTGTTTCTTAGAACATCCACATGGTTGCACTTAGGCTGAAAGCAATTGATGCAGTGGTTTTGATATTAAAATTTTGAACGTGGCAAAGAAAAAGGTGGTGCATATGAGTGCCACTGCCCTACCAAGGGTTGACTGATCAGTGGTACCACGGTAGTTGAAAATTTTTGTGACAATAGCCGATGACTCATACAAGCTAAGAGCTGAAGCAGACGACCTCGCGCTAAGAATTGTAAGTACACATCTTGAGACTAAAATTTCAACCCCGCTATGCTTCACGAATAAGGTTTTTGTTCCACTAGTAAAATAATTATATGGCTTTAGCGCAGCTCAGTTTGAGTGTGAAGGAAAGGGACTATACATTCAAGAAGGGGAAAAAATAGGCGACAGTGTGAGCGCTGTATAGTACCTTTCCTTCACGCTCAAACTGCGCTGCGCTAAAGTCATATCTTTTTATCATGCACCAGCTCGCCCAGTCAGCAGTACTTCCACTAATGAATTAGGAGCCATTGTAACGGCGAAGCATCCCGTTCTCCACTCAATTTACAATCCTGCACCTGTGGCATACCTGAACAACTACACGTAGGTTTGGGATGAAACATTCTTGTGTCATTCCAAGATTGAGAATGTGCTGCAATTATGATCTCCGGTGTGCATTGACACTTTTGTACACAACGTTGCAGAGGAGTTCCTGTACGCAGCACAACAGATGTCTCAGGTCACGCCGCTAGAAATTGACATCCTCTTTCAGCTCAGTGGCTTTCTTCATCAATCCACAGGGTGAGCGCATTGTAGATTCATTGCATGCTTTGGCCTGCTTGCTTCGATTGACACTTCACCAGTAACAATTACCATTTTAAGTCATGAACACAGTTTTCATCTGCAAATGGCCCAGTGGAAGTTGGATATGTTTAGGTTAAAACTAAAGCTTCACAAACGTGATGCTGTGTCAAAAAATGGGTTTGTTCCACTCATTTTTTTCATAAGCTGCATTGTTTGCTTTAGCTATGTATATCCGGCTTTTGTGCCATTGCATTACGTATGTTAAATTGTCCCCATAAATGTGTTAGTCTTTTAACCTAAAATCTGTGCAAGTGATACAACCATGAGGAAACAGCAAATGACAGTTCGAGTCATTTAGAAGTTCGAGTCATTTGATAGTACGAGCAATTAGAACAGTTCCTTGTCATGTGCACATATTTAGTGTCATTATGTGTAGCTGTTATTAGGCGTTAGTGTCTTTCAGAATCACTTGCTAGGTTCAATCACATTCCGGAGCATTTCATCGGCAAGTGTGCTAACTCAAGTTGTCTCTGTTATTAAACCCTACTGTAGTGAAGTTGCGGTAACAGCAGCTGTGAGACCCAACACGCAGCAAGTTTACAAACGTTAAACATCATAGCTTAACAATTTTCTATGGGCAGCGATACTTCCAGGGCACCTGTTTCTGGGAGCAAAAAACATCATCACGTTGCTCATTTTCATTGGCCGTATTTGTAATGCCTTTACTCGCTCTGCATGTGTTGCTACGAGCTCAAAATATCTCCTTAAGACCTAGTTTTCATGCTAAAAAAAAAAGCAATGTTAATGATTCATTTGTAAGAAGCAGTATTCACTGGAAGTTCTTTTCTGAAGCATGTCATTCTTACCGTCATTGATTCTGAGTGACTCTCTTCCTGTCATAAATAAAGGTGACCAACTCGCACTAGGCTTGTGGGAATATTCACATGCTTTGAATATCTGAACGAATAGTAGGGTATTTGAATTCGATTCGATTCAAATTTAAATGATTGAGTTTTGAAGTATTCGATAGGAACGAATAGACGCATATTAATCCGAATGTATCGCTTGTAAGGGTGGTTCCACTGCAGTGTATGCGTGCTAAACCGTGAAAGCACCTGTTTAAAAGAATTCCGCTCATTCGCGAAGCTCCCCTTCAGATTTAAAGAGGCCTGGAACACTTTTTGAGCATTCTCAGAGAAAGCTGCCGATCAGTTGTCGAGGCTACCAAGGCCAAGCAAGCTAAACTTCATAGCCAGCATCCGGCGTGCTATTCACAACAAATAAAAGTCGGCTAAAGATTGCTCCCATCTCTCGGCGAATGACTCCACAAGCTCAAAAAAGCAGTGGGAGGTATTTTCTTTCCCCGTGACATCCTTCCCTGCTTAGCTTCTAACAGTTTTGTCGAAACGAGAAGAGAGAATGCACTAGCAGCGTGCAACAAATATTGGCAACTACACACGCACTGGACGGATTCTAAAAATATTTGCGGCAGTGAGTTTGTGAGGCAAAAAGCCTTCAGTGAATGCCTTCAATGGCTACTTGTAAAAGCGTTGCACAGCCCCTTTAAATGAAAATATTTCTCTCAAATCAATTTGTTTGATTAAGCTTAAATAAAAGCTAGTTATGACAGCTTATATGCAATAAATTTTAACATGTTACGTATTTTAAGTGTCATGACTCGCATCCTGCTGAAAGTCAAATCCTGCTACTACTCAAAGTTTTTTGGACTTCCTTTGAACCAAAAAAAAACACGCATTTGCATAGAGCCCTATTTCAATTTAAAAAACAAAACTATGCGCAGGTTGGTTAGGCCATAACAAATATGCCATTTTTCTTTATATGTTATATATACTATTTTCTTTGTATGTCATATATACTATTCGAATTTAATTTGATTTGAAATTATTCGACTAAGAATACTATTCCCTTCAAACCTAAACTTCACTATTCGCACTAGCCTAACTCGCAGGTAATGAAGAAAAGTGAACTCCCTCAAAGTGACCATAAATTTGCCACTATTAATGTAAAGCTGCCTATACCAGCCAAATACTGTATGCTTCTAAAAGCTGTAGCAAGTTGCTTGGAACATACCACTTAGTGAGCACTCTTAACATTACCTCTATTATACAAAATCCCAAATACATAACCTTTGTACAAATCACAATTGTTTCTTGCTACATTAAAACTTGGTGTGAATGTTATGTGTCATAGCATATTCAGTCATGTATTGTTGCTGTAGTTATTATGATGTGATGTTCTTTAACTCTTTTTTTTTAAAGCACAAAGAAAGGTATGTATTCACAGTGATGGATTTCTATTGAAGAGAAGCAGTAATTCATATTTGTATTGGTGTGTGTCTTTTGTATCTATTAAAATTGCACTTTTCTTTTTTCTTATGTGTCGTCTGTAATTTTTCTTGTTTCAAGCCATCCTTGAGTTTTGTCATCACACTTTTGCCAACTTTTTCTTAGCTTGGGCACAGAATTTTAAATAATTATAATAGGCAAGCTTGTTCATTAGCTTTAAAGACCCAAACTTTGTCACATTCATAGCTAGAGTGGTGATGCATTATTTAAGGAAACTGCTGCAGTGTTCGATGTAGGCGAAGTGCTCAAGGCCCGAGTGCTTGGATTTAGGTGCACGTTAAAGAATCCCAGCTGGTCTAAATTTCCTGAGCCCTCAGCTACGGTGCCTTTCATAATGATATCATGGTTTTGGGACGTCTAACCCCAAGTATTGTTATTATTTTACGAAAATATTTACCAATAAAAAGTTCTGGTTGTATAGTTGACAGATTGTGTCATCAGATAAGTTGATATGTATTTTATCTTGCAGGCTTAACCAGGTACACTCAAATCTCATTATAACAAAATGCATCTTACACAAAAATAAGTTTTTGTATGCAAAAATTTATTATAGAGATTTATTCCTAACTCTGGATCTACTGCAAGTTTATTTTTCATTTACTTCGTTATAATCGACGTTATAGCATAGCCAGATCGGGGGAGGGGAGGAAGTGAAGGTGAGGAGTTATGTGAGCATGAAGAGGAGAGACAGGGTCGAACATGGAATAGGCACGTTTAGTACATTACAGCAAGGAGTGGGAAAGGGAAGTGAGGGCGAGGAGGAAGGAGGAGGAATATAGCAAGTCGGAGCAATAGGGGAGTGAGCAAGGCCGATGTGAGTGTAGGGTAGAGTATTGCAAAGCCATGTGGAGTACAGTATAGCGAGGGTAGGAAAGAAAGTGCAGAGAGGGCAGCTCATGAATTTAATTTACTTTTTCCTCATTGACGCCGAGCAGGGGGCAACATTTGAAAGGCCAGTGCATATGTTTCCGTGAACCCAAGTGTCGCTGAAAAGCAGGCGAATTACTTCTCCATGCTTCTTGCAGCTTCCACGCTGAGTGCAGTTGTATACATTTGTACTAAACTCCTTTTTTCTAGCTTTTGAAAGTGAGGTGTCTGCCTGTGGGTAAGGTAAACCAAAATATAAATTGGTGCTTGTAGTTGTGATCTACATTGCCCTCACTTATTTATTTTGAGCTAATGATTAATGTTTAGAGTTTACTTCTTTTCATATGATTCTTTAGCTATTCAGCAGCAACAATGGCTATTGAACAATTTTCTGCTTGCTTGGTTCAACCGAGCCCCGCTAGATGGGACCAGCTGTCCAGCCTAACCTGGCAAAAACGAAATTTTTAATCCACTCACACCATTCCCTATAGGAATGAATGCCAGGCTGTTCTTTTGTAGATGAATCAAACAGCTATGGGCAAGCAACATTTTATTATATCTCTTGATGTACAGAAAGTTTTTATTTTATGGCAGCAAGTTTGATTATTAGTGATTAATTGTAGTTGGATGTTCTCGTGAATCGGATCATTTCGCAAATGTCCCATTTGTGGCACACATCATCCGATACATTTAGCTTAACTTCTTGGTATGTAAGGCACTGCTGTTTATAATATTGCCGTTTTAGACGTTGTCATACATTGAATTTTCACTCTGAAATAAATTGTCTTTTTTCTTTAGTGTCCCTTTAAAAACAACGTGAAATAAACACAGACAAGAATTTGAGCAGAACCAGGGCCCACGTTTACTTCACACTGTTTTCAACTTGGGTGCACTGGCTTGCATCATTACTTTCCAATTTCTAGAATTTGGAGTGTTGCTTTGCATGCAAACTCATGGGAGCCAGATTTATCTATTATAAGTGACAATGCGGCTAGGAACATTATATTGGGCTATTTATATCGCTGTGAAATGCATAAAGAAGTTCACAGTGAGGCGGCTGCTCATTTTAATAAGCAATATGTTGTTTAAATTGGTATTGCTAGAAAGTGATTCCAACTGTACAAGGAGTGCACGGACACTGTAGTGGTTAGCTTGATGCAAAAAAGTATTTACAGTAACTTAGAGTGTTGTCATGTCATTGACGTCTAAGCCTGCAATTATAATTCGTGTTTTTACTTCTCTCTTCTGACTCCCATTGTGTAAAGTAAACTTCTTCCTGCAAAATAGGCCATGATATTTGCTCATGCGAAGCCACACAATTCAGTGTTTCTCGCGAGTATATAGTGATTCTCAGTACGGAAAATCAAAAGATGTCAGCCCGCTTGACGAGTTGAATGTGTGATACTCTCGCAAAGTACGGCAGTCAGGAAAGTTATGTTAAAAAAAATAATAAAGACCAGCTGCCCTACAGGCATACCTTCCGGCAAAGCACCCAATAGCTCTGTGCCCTTGCTTTACCCTCCCACCCTTTTATTCCTAGTTTCTTTCTTGCTTCCTCTCTTTTTATTATTAGCATTGTGTTCATTGTTTACATTGGGCCATACCCCCAACTATTTCATTACAGTTCGTGCTACTCTGAATCCGTTTGCTACCTCAACATTGTTAACCGATGCAGCGTTCTAATCACCACATCTACAATGCCTCAAGCTGCGTGCTAATACAGTGCATTGTGCACTTGCACATGTCTTGTGCCTCCAGAACTTACCTCATTAGAGAAGTAGCCATTGCATTACCTTTACGACAACAAAGTGCTATGAAGTTCACAGTGTGCAGTGCTGATGCCTTGCTAGGTCTACAAATCTCTGTGGAAGCCGCATGCTGAAAGCACCCTTGTGCTGCCCTGTTGATTTTCCATACGATAATTGCGTGCAGACGTGTTCAATATGACTGTACATCTCAGCATACAAGTTATTCCAGTACTAAAGAGAAAAAAAAAAAAAAACATCAGAATGTGGCAGAATGCAGTGACAAACACTGAAAATTGGTATGTACTGCAGTTGGCTTGTGCAAGAGATGTCAGGCTCACTTTCTGTCAGTGCCCATTTTCATTTTGTCATCTTACCTGTATGCACCTAGTAGACCAAATTAGGGCTCTTCTGGCTTTAGAACTGATGCTGTAAGATAAGAGTATTGGTGTCTGCAATGCACTCGGAGCAAGCTGCGTGCAGCAACATACATTCTTCAGATCTAACGTGCTAATTCTATTGCTGATATTTACATGGTGTGCTCTACGAAAGTAAGTGTAAAAGTCCCTGCTTATTCAGAGGGTCCTGCAACACTTCTCAAAGTTTTCATGCAATATTGTCTCATTGTGAGAGCATGACAGATTATGAATCACATGTCACAAGAAAGTTTGAAATCTGTCAAGTACAAGCAGAGTTAGAGATTTGTCGCATGCCCCAACTGCCTTCTCTCCGATCGTATTGCAAGAGCTCTGAAAGCTATGCAGGGTGTGGGGTGACATTGAGGCTAGAAAATGTGTTCCTTTATTGCTGCACATCATTACCTTAATTAAGCACTTTCTTTTCTTTGCATTCTCTTTTTTCTTCAAACACACATATTACTTTCAATGTGATCATGCGCGGGGGCACTTGGTGGCATCCTACGGTGGCTACGATTAGTACGAAGTGCACAGTGCTCAAATCGGCCAATGGCCACAGACTTGGGTGTCAGATGCAGAAGTTAAGGTATACGCAATTATTTGTAAAGAGAAGAGGGAGTGACTTCTATCTGACTGAGAATTATTTCTGAATGTCAGACTGTGTGCGGCGCTAAAATATTTGTCTCGCACGTTCCCAAGAGTGTCGACTATCGATTGACAGCATTTTCTGTGTATGTTAGAAAAGTCTTGCGCAGGGCCCCTTTAGTGAAACAACTGTGTTTGTGAACCACTTTAAGTTGGGCTGAGCTAGGTTAAGTGGGGACAGCTTGTGCTCATGACATCTTACCGTGGCTGTTTGGAAAAGGCAGATTGTTTATAATATTGTGCTCTCTTCTCAACTCCTTGGTACAGAGATCAGGACGTAGTACTGTTGCTGTCAGGATGCGGCTTCCTGTAATGCTTAGGTGTAACTACATAAGAGGCATAGTAGGATTGAAATTTGAATGGATTGCGCGAGTGGTAACCTGGAGCCAGTGTCAAGACTTTTGACCCACAGACATGCGTGTGTTCACTTGAAACAGTTAGGCTGCTTAGTTCTCATCCAGTCTTATTACATTGGGCTACTTGCAATGACCCATGGCAATGACAAATACAGATCTATGGGTGAGAGCTGCAGTCAAACTAAAACAACCTTTCCTCAGCCACATTTGCATTGCAAGTGCTTGCGGTAGTTTATAACAGAAAATGCATTGAAATGGGGTTCAGTTCTGACTAAAATTTGCCGTATGTTCAGTTTGCCAGCATTCAAATTTCAGTGAAATTCAGGGGGCAAGGCAATGAGCGCGCATATGTGCAGGCATACAGACAGGGTTTTTTTGTGGATGGTATGACCAGATGGGAATTTTGCATTGCAGCTAATGCTAGGGATTACTGAAACACTTGGAGAGGTGAAGGAACTATTTCTTGCAGCTCTTAGTGCTGCTGTGTTTGGCATTGCTGATAGTGATAAAGCATTCTGAACTTAATGCACACATCTACTTGTTGCACATTTTTAATGTTGCCACTAATCTTGACATTTTTTACGTCGTTTCATACAATAATATTATCTGAAGTGGTTTAGGGGCTCTTTAAATGTTTCATTTAGTGAGGCGAGTCAGCCCCTAATATTGATGTTTACTGGGATGCTGCCACATTATTAGGAAGAGCTTGACAGAAGTCTAAACAGAGGCACGTCTTTGGTGTCGAAGTTTTGGCACTGGCTTCATGGGTAGCCACAAAATCTTGTCCAGCAACGGAGCCTCCCGCGATTGCCCCGGCTGGACTCGCTGTTGGAGCACACGGTGTAGCGGAGTTACCCCCGTCCGGATAGCGGTGCGTTGTAAGGGCCACAAAAGGGGGGCAGTGTGTCGCAGGAGGCGCCTGGTTTTGTCTTGTAGAGAAACACGCGGGTGGTAGACGCCGGTGGTGGTGCGCCGGAGTGCCCCGAAGGCAAAGAGGCGCTCGTCCCGTGGGGACCCACTACTGCACCTTCCTCGTGTGGAACTCTGTCTCCACGAGCGAAGGCAGGAGGAGGTTCCCAGGTAACCCCACTTAACCCCCCCACACAGGCACACACAGGGCTCCCGTTAAAGCACGCCCTGTCATTCTTTTGTTTACCTGTCTTTTTGTGCTGCGGTTGTCGGTGCCATTGGGGGTTTATTTTGTAGATGTGTTTACCAATCTATTTGTACAAGACTATTGCTGAAAGCTTTTCTCTTTGTTATCTGTGTGTTATTTGCCAGCTGCAAAGCATTGTTGTGAGGAAAGTAAGCGTGTGCAAGTGTGCCTCATAGCCGCATCAGTCCCTCGTTAAGAGTCGAAGCGACTATGCATTTTACAGCAGCTGCTTGAAGAGTTTGTTCACACTTTGTCTTGCAAACTGTTTTTTTTTTTTGCACTTAATGTTTTATAAAAAAGCCAGTTATTCTGAGCTGATTTTAAGTTCAGTAATTTAACTTGCTTATGCTTCAGTAAGGCTGCAACTGCTTCGATTAAACTGAGTTGTTTAGCTATTTTTTGAGACCACCAGTTTCTATAAAGCAGTGATTCTATCATTTCAAGAAAGTTGAATACATACTGGTTTTCCCATTTTATCAAAGATTACCACAGTCTCAGCATGTTTTCACATGTAACATAGATTTGTTGTTGGTCATTTGTTGGTATTAGGTGGGCATTCCCAAATATGTGTTTTCTAGGTAAAGCAGTGTTTCATTTTGTAATTATTGGTATTATGTAACAGTTCACAGATAAGCTGTGTCAGAAGTATCAGTTACCACTTCTTTTTAATATAGAGGCTTTTAGAATAGATTTAAAGTTTCTTATCTGATGTATTTATTTATCAGAGTTAGCAGACAGTAAATGACTAATCTAAGGAAAAGTGTAGGGTCAGTGTACACAGGTCATATTTCATAAACTGTGTCTGCTCCTTGAGTTGAAAAAGAAAACTCACACCAAGCATAATGATAAAGAGATATGGGTAGATTATGTGACAACTTGCAAGAAGTTGAATTGGAATAAAGTTTTACACACAACTTCATTGTTTATAGAGTCGTAGGAACTTAGATATTACTCTGAAAAAGCCCTCCTTATATTGGACCATTGCCACCAAAAAAGCATTGTGCGTTGCTTACCTAGTGGCCATTGCATCCGTAATGTGATACCTTAGTGTGAAGTTCTAAAGCACTTCGAAATTTTTAAAAGCTGTTATGCCCTACTTCTTGCAGGACCTAGTCACCTAATAACTCGGTGATGTCATAGACTTGGTACTTTTGCGTCACGTGCCTGGTACTGGCGGGGTAAACAACTCTGGTGGTTACATAAACTGCACAGGACTGAAAACTATGTCTGAATGCACAACATGTGGTAGGAAATGGGAGGCAATACCGAACAAGCAGTGCTATTAAATGCTTGTGCATTTGCTGCATTGAATGTACAAAGCCGTCTCAAAACCTGAGGTTTAATGAGCATGGCAGTTTCTGTCATCATTGGCATCTAGAAAATGTTACCATTTACAATGTCTGGTTTTGCCAGGACTCGTGGCTCTGAGACACATTATTGCTCACATATCAAGGGGCTGCTGCTTTCGTTTGTACATGGTGGATATTCTGCCATTTTCGGGGTGTAATATTTTCTTGTACATTCTGCCGTCTTGCAACCTGGCATTTAATTCTTATCTGCACATTGTTTTGAGCATGCAGAAAGAACTCTGTGGCACAGGAAAAGAACTGGACAGTATTACATTTGGAAAGCTGCCAAATACATTACTGATGCTTGCCAAGCTACTCACATTTCCACAGAATAAATAAAAAACAAAACTTGAAGTGAAAGTAAACATTCGACAGAAGTCTGTCTGGTTGAGTATTGAACAGGGAGATGATTTAGACTCCAACCAAAAGTTTTGAAGAAGCCCGACAAAATCATTTCCCAAAACTTGAAGGTATTGACACATATCTCATTTACCTGACAGCTTATCTAATTTAGTTCTATTATCCAAGTTTTACCTTACAGTTAATTCCCATTAGTTTGGCTCTTTAGAGTTATCTGAAACTCTAGTTATCTAAAATTCAAGTTCTCTGAAATGCTGAAGCAGTGGCAAAATGAAATCATTCAAGTATTTGTTGCTCCATGTAGTGTCTCGGCTGTATCAGAACCGCATTAAAATAACTGCTCAAATCTTCATCTGTCTGTAGATCACAAGCAACATTTGTTGGTGCGAGAGAATACTTGAAAAGACTTTGTTATGATGTAGCATGTCATTTTCACTGTGGGACAGCTTCCTGTGAACAGAGTCCTGAAGGGCAGCCGTAGCGGGCAGCGGGCACAAGTCTTTTTGACTTGTGCCGTGCATAAAAGGAGTGCCTCTGGGTGTCCAATCGGCCTATGTTCAATTTTAAAAAGGTATTAAAAGGTAAACCAAAGTAAAAATTTGGTTTCTTGCCGGAGAAGCTTACTGCATTTGAACGAAAAGCCATACTAACTAAGGTTGAATAAACAAGAACTTCATGTTGCTGCTGCATTAAGTATATTATTGCTATGTCGTTTTGTGGTATTTGTGATAGACAAAGTGATATAAGAAATTTGTAAAGAGTTTCACTGCTTACTAATGTACAAAAGATGTGTTGGTAATCTTGAAAGATGGTGAGTAAATATTTTCAGTAATGTGGCAGTTTGCAGTAATGCCTGCTTCAAGGTTGACTTACTAGGCTATTTTGTTTCTTTTCTTCTTTTTGTGTGACCTTGATTCTCATGCTTAAACCCACAGGATAGAAGCATATAGTATTCATTCACAATAAGGTTCACAATAAGCATAACCTGCTTATTGTGAACCAGTGTATGAGTTGAGTGTAGCTCTAATTTCACTTTTGTTGTGTGGCCGAGTGCCTGTCTCAGTTGACAGTAGTGCCGGGACCATGCTTTCTGTTCATATTTTTTAAAATGATACTTTCAACTGCTGCTTGCATCGTTTTACAAACCTTTTGAAGAAGGTTGCGCCCCGCCACGGTGGTCTAGTGGCTAAGGTACTCGGCTGCTGACCCGCAGGTCGCGGGTTCAAATCCCGGCTGCGGCGGCTGCATTTCCGATGGAGGCGAAAATGTTGTAGGCCCGTGTGCTCAGATTTGGGTGCACGTTAAAGAACCCCAGGTGGTCGAAATTTCTGGAGCCCTCCACTACGGCGTCTCTCATAATCATATGGTTTTGGGACGTTAAACCCCACATATCTATCTATCTATCTTGAAGAAGGTTGCAAATCCTTATGCTTGGCCACGTAGACACAGAGATACCAATTTTACTTTGGACAAATTGGTTGTATATGAGTGTTGCATGTTCTTGATACAGTCCTAGCAATGCTTCAGTGCCATTATCAGGCTTTTTAGTTAACAGCACTATAGTGTGCAAAGCAGATCGATGCATGTGCTTGGTACGGTGTTTACTTGAGCATAATGCAGTGCTCAAAATTTTGTAGGACGGGGAGAAAAATGTATAGTATGTCGAACTGTGAAAAGAGAAGCGCTTTGCCACATTTTCCTTCACAAATCAAAATCATATTAGCACATTTGCTGACAGTCATCTTCATAGCTGTTGCTGTGCCAGTGCTGGAACAAGATGCTATTTTCAAGAAAAATAGGAAATACAACCCACTAACTGTCTTCATCATGGCTTCTGAGATCTGTTAACCCGTTGGCGGTCCTTATGTGGGATACCTGTAATGTTGTATGCTGTGAGGTGGCATTTCTAGTAGCTGGCATTCACGGCCACTAACCCACACCCTCGTTATTGAGCCAACTTTTGTGGAGTTTAAAAATAAAATGATGAGCCCAAATTCATATATTTGTGGCAGTGAACGGTAGTTACACAAGTCTTGGCACTTGGCATCGTCGTTAGGCTGCCCTAATCTTGAAAGCCATTTTGTGGAGCTGTCAACATTCCGTGTTACATAAAATTTCTACTTCACGATAATTGTTCTTTTGCCAGCTCTGCATGGTTCATCTGTATTCATACTTTAAATGTTCGAAAAACCGGATGGGAAGTATCTCCCATTTGCTTTTGCTATCTTGACCACTTGGTTCTATGTCCCCTGTTAATTTTTAGTAAATGTTAGAGGTACATTTGCCATGCGAGTGCTAGCCCTTTGCCTTGTAAGGACTATCTTGAAAACAGGCTTGCTGTTATTTTTGATGAATAATTGTAAATGAAGCCACAGGGTATTTTCTGCAGTGCTCAAACCTTCTTGAGAAATTTCACTCCGTATCAAATAGGAAAGAGTCTTTGGTGCACATGTACACATCCCATTGTAGCTTTTTAGTCTGACAGAATAAGCACTGTCAAATGGTCGATGTAGCCTGTGCTGCACAACTTGTTTGCCAACAATGTTTCGTTGTGAGCAGCATTGCCTTGCCATTGAGTGTACCCCGCATGTAAATAAGCTTAATTCTGTTGGCATATTATAAGAGTTGCGATCATTCACTAAATGTTGTGGGGCATGAGAGGTTATGGCCGTACTCAATGAAGTGCCAGTGCAACTGTCGTGGCCACACGTCGATTTACTTTACACTGGTACAATAACTGGAGGTGTGACTTTGTCATCTGCTACAATGTCTGTACGTCATATGCCTTGAATGTATTAATGTAAACATACACTCAAACCTCATTATAACAAAGTTGCACTTGCCACAAAAATAACTTCGTTATATCCGAATATTCGAAATTTCGTTATGAGCATAGTGTCACACTGTATTTATGGCAAGACTATTCTTCATTTACTTTGTTATAACCGATAATTTCTTATATGGCGATTCGAGTGTAGTACAATCAATCACATGTACTTGACTTGAGTAAGCGTAACCACCGTCCCTTCACATGCAGCCCTTAAACCCGGTTGCTTTGTTGTGACAGCTTTGCGCTATCGAAAACAAGATTTTCTTCAATAAAGGGATGCTAAAGAGCAAAATGATTTCTCGCATATTAGAAAAGTACAATTTCCCAGTTTCAAAAACACCACTCTTACCACAGCATGACGCTTGGTAACCGAGAAAACGCGCGAAAAGAAAATACAGGTAGAGATGCCACTTTGAGACGGCTGCACCGAACAATAACTTTTGAAGGCGTCTGCAGTGTCCTGCATAGCTTCTAATCTAGAAAAATGAAGTACATTGTCACCTGCAGGTGCTATAGACCTAACATACGAAGTTTCGAAAAATTTTATCGAGCCAAGGTCGTGAAAATACTACAAAGTACATTCTGAAATTTTCGACGACACGTGCGGATATTTTCACGGAAAGCGTAAAAATCAAAGTTCAACCTTTATTTTCTTTGCTAATAATGAACTTGTGATAGTAAAGCATATGGTGTGAAGTGCAGTTCGTTAATCTAAACCGAATCACTGTTTCTCTTTAGTGTTTCTTTGAGGTGCAGGCCTCTTCGGCTCAAGTAGTGTAGCAGGTAAGACAAAGAAATACTTTAGGCGTCACTGCGACGGTACAGGCACGACAACTGCACTGGCACTTTGCAGAATACAGGCACACACTCTTGTACCAAGTAGTACAACTGTGCCTACTCAATCACTCTTGTAACTACATAAACTTATGACTAAAGCTCCTGTCTTGCCAAGGGTTTTGTTAACTTATATGTATGACACTCCTATCTTCACTTTAAAAAGATAAGTATGCTCTCGCAGTAGAGCACACTTCTTCAGTCACTTCCAATAAATTTCTAAGCTTGTTTGCCCATTTGGCTGGCCTTTTCTTTTCTTGTTAGACTATTTCCAAAAGTTCATATATGTTTTACATTCTCCGACAAAAAAGGAAATTCTGTGTTCAACATCATTGCTGTAGATTGCGGAGAAAACTCGGGCTGCACTTACACAGACCTTTTAACCAGGTTGTCTATCCTCCACAAACAAACCTCATAGTAATCTTGCTGTGCTCACGAGTGAGCCTGTGATGTGCCATCTTCTTAAGGCGTCACATTAGGGCATTAGGGCACACTCATGCTAAAAGTAGTGTCATATGGGCATTTGATGTTATTGCCCACAATGTGCCAATCCTATTCAGTCGCAACAAACGGTAAGCAAAGTCAAGTAATAACGACTAAACTGTCTGTACAATAATCATACACTTGCTGTAATTTGTAGGACAACAAGGCTTTGCTGTTGCCACAATGTATCACTTTATGCTTGATCCATAAAAGTATTTCAAGGGCATACAGGCACGTAGTCCATTTGTTAATGTTTCTTCTGCCTTTTACTCAAAGTACTGAAAGTCGGTACCGATAAATGTTTGCATGCTTTAAAACCATTCATGTTGCCCTTGTAGTGGCCTCTTTGAAAGTGTTGTAGTAAAGGAATATGTCTCTGAGAACTCATTCAAGTCAGACAAGTATGTGCATTTCATTGGAGTGTTTCCAGTGCTTTGATGCCATGAGCTGTGTGACTAAACGTAAACATTCTTTTGGTGTTCTTTTTGCATGGTTTCAGGCGGGTAACCTATGAAGACTTGGAAAGAATAGCACCTTATCGGCCAACCAGGTTTCTTTCAAGGCCGATTGCTGAAGTTAAGGCAGTTAAGGTTTGTGTGATCTTATTTTGGCTTTACATATTGCTATTGTATTGTCACTCCCAGTTATGACTACTGTCACGAGCACTCATATCTGGAATTGTTGTAAGTGGCCTCAATAGTATGCCATTCTGCCGTGACATGTACAAACATGTTGCAATGAAATAAAGCACAGCAGTCGCCACAGAGCACTGCTTGTGTGCTTGAGCAGAAAGGATTGCTACATACTGAATATGCAAATAATTCATGATGTGAGTTGTAATTGTAATCATGTGCAATAGTTATTTCACAGAAAGCATCGTAAATCAGAAACAACTTGACTGTAAAACATTCGGCTGAGACCTTTTATCTCTTTTTTTCAGCATGGCTTCCAGAGCTTTTTTTTTTTTCTTCTAGCTATGAAATGATGTAAAAGCGTGGCCAAGTTTATGCTGTCTCATTCACTGCAAGCTTTGGAAAGAATATACAGCAGACGGTGAATTCCCGCAGCCTTTTATTTTTTTCCTTACCTAGCATCATTTTTTCGCATGTCTTTTTTTTTTTTTTCAGAGTCCTGATGAGAGGGGCTTCGGCGTTCAAATTCTCGAGAGTGCCTACCGGTTCACACTTGGCTCCATTGCTGGCGGTATGTACTTTCTGTGCATTGTTGTGGCAAAGAAGCTTTTCTTTTGTGGTGGTGCTCATGATACTGTCTGCTAGATGGACCAGATAGTGTTTGATGTTCTGTTTCTTGTTGTTTGTTCTCATCTTTATTCAGCATAAAACGGAATGAATAAAACGACACCTTTAGCTTGGCGACTTGGTTCGTACTTCAAATAAAAGCTGAAATGTGCCATATGGCTAACAAGGACAGAGTAACAGTGACACTGTAAGATGGACACAGTCGGTGTCAGTCTTATTGCGTCTTTTTTGGCCATCTCCCACATTTCAGTTCTAATTTGAATGGAACAAAACTGTCACCATAAAAAGTTGTTCTCCTTTAACACACCTAATTAAAATGTCACAGATCTGGCTTTGTGGAAAATTTGAAATTTCATTTTGTTATTAGTCAGCTGTGCAAATTAATTCCCAGCAAGGGTGAAATAATTTTTACTGTAATATGTAAAATGTGAAACTTGTCATTTTGGAGTACCTTACTAAAGGAGCACTGGCAAAATTTTAAGGACTAGCAAACAAAACTTTTTGTTTTCTTTGCTTGCAGTGTAAGTCCTCTCCATATACCAAAGCCAGAAAACACACTTAAAATGTTTTAGTTTGATATTACCATAGTTTTGTCGCACAGGACATCTAAGCTAGCCCCACTGCTATAAATATTATCATGACTAGTAAACATAATTAGCTATTTTTGGGAATTCTGCATCTGGGATGTGGGCAAAATCGCTCATTTGGAGGGAACAATGGAAAACAGAGCTGCTGTCCTGATGTGGCTTAGGTTTACATTGCACTGTGTCAAAATGTCATTGTGAAACTGGCCTCTCAGTATCGAAACGACCGAAAGTGGTTTTTAAGGTAGTAGTAGTTTTTAAGGTAGGAATCATGGCACTCTTTTTAGGGTTCTCAACACTAGTGTTTTTATTTTGAGCAACAACGCAAACACTTATCAGATTCGTGTCAATACTTCATTAACACTCACTTTGCTGATGACATCAATCAAGCAATCAATCAATCAGTTTATTGCTTATAAAATACATAGAATTGTTGGTTAATAATATACAGGTAGGACCCCAAAGCCCATTGAAGAACAGTTGCAGGGGTCAGTGTTTTAACAGTAGTAGTTAACTGACCTACAGGGAAAATATTGGATACAAGTGCAGTGAAATACAAGAAATACATGCAATAGTCATATAGCAATTAAAAAAATACACATCAATACAACAAATCAGAATAATATTCATGAATTCAAGTATGGCTGTTATAGTTTTATAGGTGAACGCGAAGAAATTGTTTATACTGATGAAATGATGAGGATGCTGAGATGGTTCAAGGTAACGTGTTCCAGAGTTTTGATGCAATATAACACAATAAGTGTGATTCGTAGTTAGCCCGTTTCAGCACTTCAGTTTCTTGTTGCGATCAAACTTTCTTCACCAATCACTGGCCCACCAGCCAATTGAGGCTGTGATTCTATAGAACACCATTTGAGAGATGGCTGGTTCAGGGTGATGCAACTCGGGCTTGTCCTCATTGCAGCGGCGGGAGCTACGGTTGTGTATCCCATCGACCTGGTGAAGACTCGCATGCAGAACCAGCGGACAGGCTCCTACATTGGTGAGCTGATGTACCGCAACAGCTGGGACTGTGCCAGTAAGGTGATTCGGCACGAAGGCCTGTTCGGCCTCTACCGGGGCTTGCTGCCGCAACTGGTGGGAGTCTGTCCCGAGAAGGCCATCAAACTCACAGTGAGTCACTGTCGGTGAAGCTGGTCGAAATTGTTGCTTTCCGGGGGGGGGGGGGGGGGTCATTATGCATTTTTATTATGCTCTCATTTGTTTAGTCCCATGTCTCTCAGGCTTTTTTTTCCTCTTGAGGAGTGAAGAGGCTTATTGAAAGAAGGCCGTAGAACAAAGATATTTCAATTATATATGTTAAATATGCACTAATTAGCAAGCATGTAACATAGTTTTATTGTTGTTTTTATGGTGTTTATGCATTTGAGCTCTATTTGCAATTTCATGAGTGTCACGAATTCCATTTATAAAAACTTACCGCTCGTCAGTGTGATATCTGCGGGCTTATACGAACAAGCTTGGGAAGAAGTTATGGCTATACATAAGTAGTGTGTTGCTTGCTAGCCTTGCACTGAATCTCAAATCCTCTCTAACAACTTGTTTTCATTATCCCTAAAAGGGGCATAGGCTTACACAAATTTTTAAAAATATGCCTGCCTCCTTCCATTCTTCTTTGCGCAAATTTCATTGCATATTTCATGGTCCTGACCATTGACAAAATACTTGGCTCCGCTACTGGCCTAGCTTTTCAAGAAGTACTGAGAGTTGGGCCTCTGGGAAGTAGGTTTTGTCGAAATATGTTATATCATTTTCAAACCTAATGGTAGTGTTTATATAACATGTAAATCATTCAGTTACGAAGCATTAATGACTAGATTCGGGGTGATAGCATACTGATATTTGCAGTCATATTTAAATGGTGGCATTGTGTGTGTGTGTGTGTGTGTGTATGTTGTTTGTCCACTGCAGCCAGGTTGTTGTAATCGTGCAGGTCAACGACTTTGTTCGAGACAAGCTGACCAGCGGGAAAGGAGAAATTCCGGCATGGGCTGAAATATTGGCTGGTGGATGCGTGAGTCTCGCTTCTGACATTTGCTGTGACAAGCACAAAATTATTGTGCTTCTTCAGTACAGTTACAGCATGGATCGCTAGCCATATGCTATCTGTAACAGCTGGAGTGCTGAGGGGTAAACTTGTGTTGGCCAAATTGAACAAATCTGTGAAGCAAGCAATTAATCCAAGCGAAGCTTTCCTGCTTTATATTTTTTTATCCGTAAATGCTTGTTTCAGTTTTTTGTAGCAAATGTATTCGACGACGAATTTCTATTGTGTGTGTGCATATAATAGTGAAACTTGGGTTGAAATATAATAGCTTCTTATTATGTAATCTTAATCACACTGTAGGATCGCTTTTGTCAGTGACCTACCCTAAGTTCTAACATGCGCTGTTGTTTGCATATTTGAAAAGCTGTAAAACGTTATGCTCTTGACTCTTAGCAGCCCGGTTTTTGTGGTCAAAAAGGGGAAATAGCATTTTGTAGTTACTTGAATAGAGATAAGTGCATCCAACACACATTCTCTGTTCCTTTAAAAATATATATATATATTCCAACATGCCAAAACTACGACATCATGACGAGGTGGGCCATACCAGGGCACTCTGAAATATATATATATATATATATATAAATTGTTAAGGCGTTTATTAGTCGGCAACGAGCGAGAATACACAATGGCGACAGTCACAGCCAAGCACGGGGCCTCAGCGCGAGCGGCGTCCTTGTTGGGTAGCCCCACTAGAAGGTACTCAAGAGTTCGACCCATTTCATAGTTCGGAGGCTTCGCTACAATTACCCCGGGGTCGAAGAGGGAGCCGCCTGGCGACCTAACAGCTTGTTATTATGAGCGGGTCATAATAAGGCTTCAGGCGCTCCACGTTGACGATGTCTCGCCCACGGCGGCGCATGTCCGAAGATTGTTCAACGGGTTCGATCAGATAGTTGACGGGTGAGGTGCGCTCGATGACACGGTAGGGGCCTTCGTATTTGGGACGTAGTTTGGAAGAGAGGCCAGCGGCAGAGGTCGGGATCGAGAGCCATACAAGCGCACCAGGAAGGAACGTGGGCTCAGAAGTGGTGGAGCCATCCCGGATACTCTTCTGCCGCTCTTGTTCTTGCGTCGTAAAAGTCTTGGCAAGCTCGCGACACTCTTGAGCAAGCCTGGCTGTCTCGGAAATCGGTGTACACTCAGATGGATCCGGCGTGTACGGGAGTATCGTGTCCATGGTGTGCGACGGGTGCCTTCCGTATAGCAAGTAGAAAGGTGAAAAACCAGTCGTGCTCTGAGGGGCGGTGTTGTAGGCATAGGTGACGAAGGGCAGTATATTATCCCAATTAGTGTGGTTGGCAGCGACGTACATAGAAAGCATGTCGCCGAGGGTGCGGTTAAAGCGTTCGGTGAGGCCATTCGTCTCTGGGTGGTAAGCAGTAGTTTTGCGGTGGACAGAATGGCACTCCGTCAGAATGGCTTCGACGACTTCCGACAAGAAGACAGGGCCTCGATCGCTGAGAAGCTCTTGGGGTGGCCCGTGGCGCAGTATAAATCGATGCAGCAAGAAGGACGCAACATCGTGCGCAGCAGCCGCAGGGAGAACGTGCTTGTGTTACCTCGACGATGTCATTGTCTTTGCTCCGGATTTCTCCACGCATCTACAACGTCTGAAAGAAGTTTTCGCACGTGTACCATTTCAAGTTGCGCAAAACGGTGTCCATCATGCGCTCAAAGGTCGCAGGTGCATTACATAGACCAAACGGCATGACGTTAAACTCGTACAAGCCGTCTGGCGTGACGAAGGCGGTCTTTGGTCGAGCGTCGTCAGCCATGGGTACTTGCCAGTACCCCGAGCGCAGATCGAGAGAAGAAAAAAAATCGGCTCCATGAAGGCTGTCAATCGCGTCATCGATGCGTGGCAGTGGATAAACATCCTTGCGAGTGATATCATTGAGCCGTCTGTAGTCCACACAGAACCGCACAGAACCGTCTTTCTTCGCAACAAGAACAACAGGAGACGCACATGGACTGTCGGAGGGCCGAATAACGTCGCGTCGGAGCATATCGTCAACCTGATCATTAATTACTCGACGTTCAGCAGGCGACACGCGATATGGACGTTGCCGTAAAGGTGGATGGGCACCAGTGTCGATGCGATGCGTAACAACGGACGTGCGACCGAGAGAACTTCGCCCGACATCGAAAGAAGAACGATATTCTTGTAACAGGTCCAGAAGTTGGGAACGCTGTACGGCCGTAAGGTTGTCAGCGATGGAGGGGCCAAATACATTAGCAGACGACGAATCAGAAGTGGAAACAGCATTGATGGTACACGACCTGGGAGCGCGCGTGTCATCGGGTACGTCCAGGACTTCTGCGTCGTCGACTGGTTCCACTCTGCCGAGACATTCCCCTCGAAGCAAGGTAACAGCGTACGGGAACGGGTTGGTTACAAAAATAGCAGTGTTGCCCTGGTTGACCTGCACGGTCGCGAAAGGTACTAGCAACCCTTTCCTGCTGCAAGCGCGGTCAGATGGCGAAACAAGTCCAATGGTGTCGGAGAGACCAGCGCAGTAGACAGACACAGCCGTTGTCGAGTTTGGAGACACTGTTGTATCGCCTTTCGTTAGAATCTTGCTCAGTGTCGGGGGACTGTCTTCTGGCGTCAAATGCGAGAAGGGTGAGAGCTCAATTTCGGCGGCGGCACAATGGATGACGGCGTCATGGCGGGAGAGAAAGTCCCATCCCAGGATGACGTCATGAGAGCACGCCTGAATGACGATGAACTGGGCGACATACAGAACGTCCTGGATGACAACGCGAGCTGTGCACCCTGCTGTAGGATGAATCCGGTGCAAACTTGCAGTACGGAGGGATAACCCAGAAAGTGGCGTCGTCACTTTTCGAAGTAAGCGGCAGAGTTTTTCGTCCATAACTGATACGGCAGCTCCAGTGTCAATAAGAGCCGATGCACAAACGCCGTCCACAAGCACGTCAATGACATTCGAGGGGCTGCTCTGAGGGCTTTCACATTGCGATAGCGTCGCAGTCCTTCCCTCAGGGACTGCGATGACTAGTTTTCCCGCTCATGAGCTGCCGCACTTGGCCGCATGGGAGACAGGGAACGGCGTCGTGGAGACTGTGATCTTCGAGATGGACCTGGGCGAGATCGAGGTGGCATAGACAGTGGTTCTTCGCGATAAGGACGGCTGAGTTGGCCAGCAACAGGTGAAGAAATCGGAGCCGGATGTACGCGATGGCAATAACGGGCCATGTGACCGGCGTAACTGCAGGCAAAGCAGATGGGCCGGTTGTCGGGTGTGCGCCATCTGTTCGCCGGGGTAGGTCTCACCCATGTCGCAAGGGCTGATGGACGGAACGGTGGCTGCATGGTGGACTGAAGCTGAGGCTGAGGGGTTACGTCAACATACGTAGCGGGCATACCCGCTGCAACGGACGAAGGTCGTGCAGCAGCTTCAGCGTAGGTGAGAGGGGCGGGTGCTTGAACGACTTGGGGTGGCCTGGCGACCACTTGCACGTAACTCAGGGACGCAGGAGCCGGAGGCTGTTGGGGATGGTAAGCAGGCATTACCTCCGCTATTTCCTGTTCAATCGCTCGGCGGATGGGAGGGAGAAGGGTAGTAGCCGATTGTTGAACAGCAGGTTGGTGGGAAAAGGGCAGGAGGGAGAACTGACACGCGATTTCCTCACGGATAAAGGACTTCAGTTCTGCCATCAACGCCACTTGGTCACAACTGGCCTCCAAGCCAGCAAGCGTTGTAGCTCGTGGTGGGGAGCGTCGGGTCATCGAACGCTGCCGGCGGAGCTCCTCGTAGCTCTGGCACAGTGTGATGACCTCAGCCACCGTGCCGGGGTTTTTGGCGAGCAGCATCGTGAAGGCATCATCGTCGATGCCTTTCATGATGTTTCAGATCTTGTCAGACTCGGACATGGTGTGATTGGATTTGTTACATAGGTCGAGGACATCTTCAATATAGCTGGTGAATGACTCACCAGCCTCCTGAGCACGTTCACGCAAGCGCTGCTCGGCTTGCAGCTTGCGAACAGCAGGGCGGCCGAAGACGTTGACGATTGCGGTCTTGAAATCGGACCAGGTGGCAAAATCGGACGCGTGGTTGTTGTACCACAAACTGGCGACACCGGCAAGGTAAAACACCAAGTTGGTCAGCTTGCCGTCCTCGTCCCATTTGTTGGGGACGCTCACGCAGTCGTAAATGGCGAGCCAGTCCTCCACGTCAGTGCCATCAGTGCCAGTGAAGATGGGTGGATCGCGGATTCTGGGGACACCGGGACAAGGGGGTGGCATTGGAGGAGGCGTTTGCTGAGAAGCGTCATGGTACATAGTAGATGGCAGGGTACGTGATCGTAGCTCCAAAGGCATAGACAGGGATCGCAGCACTCTCCACCAAATTGTTAAGGCATTTATTAGCCAGCAACGAGCGAGAATACACAATGGCGACAGTCACAGCCAAGCACGGGGCCTCAGCGCGAGCGGCGTCCTTGTTGGGTAGCCCCACTAGAAGGTACTCAAGAGTTCGACCCATTTCATAGTTCGGAGGCTTCGCTACAATTTATATATAGTTAAGAATAAAGGAGCACACTTACGAAAATTTGATAATTGTTTACTCTACGTTTCGGCCGTGGCACAGCCTTCGTCAGGATTAACCAATCCTGACGGTTAAGTTAATCCTGACGAAGGCCGTGCCACGGCCGAAACGTAGAGGAAACAATTATCAAATTTTCGCAAGTGTGCTCCTTTATTCTTAACTATATTTACACCTGACCCACAGAATTTATTTTTTGAATCATATATATATATATATATATATATATATATATATATATATATATATATAGTAGTGAAAAAGAGGGGCCTCAGGGGCATCGCCATCAGTATAAGCTCGTACTTGCTGCGCTTGGGCGGACGTTGCTGACTGGTTCGCCTTCTGCGTTCAGCTCTGCAAATAAACCCCGTTACAAGTGGTGAAGTTTGCTGGGTTTCAATCACCCTGGAGCTTCGGAATCGCATTTTACGGTCCATTTTGCCTACCGAGGCAAGCGCTGCTCCAACTCCTCCACCGGCACCGCCTACTGTCCTCTGCACCGGTTCTCTGCGTCTGCGAGATCCCCCCGCTTTCTCAGGCACAGAAGAAAAGGACGTTGGTGACGGGTTTTCTATGTACCGGCGAGTGAGTACTCACAACAAATGGGATGGGGCCGCCAAATTGGCCCACGTCTCCTACCTGTCAGACGTGGCCAAGGTGTGGTTCATAAACCACTAGCTGAATTCCCTTTGTAGTCCGTCTTCTGAACAAGCCTCACACAAGTTTCCGACGGCCTGGGGTACGCAAACGCCGTTCCTAACTACGCTTGCATGCTCGGTCTTAGCAGCTTGGTGAGCATTTCACAAGTTACATTGAGGACGTTCTGGACCTTTGCAAGCGAGTGAACGAGTCGATGTTCGAAGAGCTTAAGATCAAGGATATCATGAAGGGCATTGAGGACGACGCTTTCCAAATGTTGCTTTCTAAGAGTCCTCGCACTGTCGTAGAACTGACCGAGTTATGCCAGAGTTTTGAAGAGTTGCACAGGAACTGTCTTTCCACCCAACGTCACTTGGTGCTCGACGACTCTTTGTCCAGCCTGTCCACTCTTGCCATAGGAGAAGACCATGCCCCTCTTCTCTCCAAGATCCAAGAGTTCATCCGCGCTGAGGTCGCTCATCAACTCTATTTGATGTCCTGTGTACCCTATCAACCACGCAGATTGACGTCTACACTCCGCGACTTCATTCAAGACCAGGTTGCACAAGTTCTTCCTCCCACCCGTAAACTGCCGCCAGTGGCCGCACCTCTCACGTACGCCGAGGCCGTTGCTCGACCTCGACAGCCTGCGTTCCAGCCAGCGCCTATGTAATCGCCGTCGCCCTATTCACAGCCAAGCTATTCACCGCCTCCTATGTCGACACCACCTCGACCGCAGTTTTCTGCCCCCCCAGCCGCAACTCGGCGTCTACTCCGACCATTGATGGACCTATGACAACTGTCCGATATGTTTTGTTTGTGGCAGTGTTGGCCACGTGGCGCGTTATGGTTGTCGTCGTCGTTGCCAGGCTGCTCAGAACATTCGAAGAATGCCCTCTTTCGACCCTCAGTTTTCTTCTATGCCTTCAAGCCCTCCTTCCTCTTCCTTTCCCTCCGATCGTCCACTCGGCCCCAGCCACCGTTCCCCATCTCCACGTCGACGTTCGCCTTCCCCTATGCGTCGCCGTTCCAGACCCATCGAGCAAGAAAACTAACAGTCGCAGATCCCGAGGCACGAACTGCGTCACCGTCGCCATGCACAAGTCCTCGCTCCTGTCCAGCTAACATCATTGAAGTGTCAGTCGATGGTATCGACTGACATTGTATCGTTTGCATGGCACTTGTCCACACAGGAGCCACGCTATCCGTCTTTTCTGCCCACCTGTGCCGCAAACTCTGCAAAGTTCTAAGGCCATTATCTGGCCTCTCTCTTAGAACGCCAACGCACAAAGTGTAGCACCTCTCGCAGCCTGTACCACACGAGTCGTCATCGAAGGGATTGTGTATATCGTCAAATTCGTAGTGCTGCCCTCGTGTTCCCATGACATGATACTCTGCTGGGACTTCCTTGCGAATAATAATGCCATCATTGACTGCTGTCGCGCTGAACATGAGCTGTTTGCACTTCCTGATGTTGACGCTGTCGAAGCCTCCCTGCTGTATTATAAACTGTCTGTATCTGACGACACCACCGTACCACCGCGATTTTCTCTGCTGGTGACTGTATCGTGTGACGCTATTTCCGACGGTGATGTTCTATTTACGCTCTCTGCCCTGTTCATTCAATGCAAATGTTCTCCACTGCCCATTTCTCTCCTTACTCTCCACCATGGTATCACGAAGACGCTCGTGTACAATACACTAGAAGTCCTTTACCTTTATTCCTTGGTGAATGTATCGGTCACGTGCATCCGATCGACGCCCGTCACATTTTTGACGCTCCGCCTAGTTTACTTTCTACGGACCTCAGCGCACTCATTTCTCGCTCTGTTTTTGACCAGTCACTCCTTGACGCTTTCCACCGCACCATCGATGTCGCAAAGTCTTCTTCAAAATGGAGCCAGTTGGTCAACCTGCTGCAAAAGTTTCGCACTTCTTTTGACAGCCACGCTTCTGGCCTCACTCGCACATCGAACATATCTCACAAGATTGACACAGGAAGCCATACGCCTCTCCCCGCAGGGGCGCCTGCACAAGTAGGCGTTTGGTGTGTAGCGACACCACGAACCCGAGCTAACGGGAGGGTTTCGGCTCCCTCCCACGCCTAGCCGTGCGTGGCTTTGCCGTGTCCGGGAATAGGGGATCCTGGGGGTTGAGCCGGCGCTGTGTGATTGGACCTTTAAGGCCCCCCGGCAGAGGCGATACACCCCTTTGGCCCTGGCTTCACGTAGACGGCACCCCTGGGCTGACCCATCCAGGGAAAATCGGCAGTCGCCTTTTCCTTTCTCTCTCCTACCACATCTTCGTCTTTTTCTCACACTTTTATCTTTCCTGTCCTCTCCTCACTTCTGTTGACTTCCGATATTCATGGCGGCAAGGGTTAATCTTGTGTAGGTATCCCACCTTGGATAATTACATTGCGTTATAGTGACAGCGTACGACTGGCGTCAGGGGGGCTTGTTTCAACAAGTCCAACCGCGTCCCCTTGTTGGGCTCCGTGGTGGGTGGTCGCCACTGTTACCAAACACATTCATACTTGTATGGCTTTACAAGCATCCGCCGACCTTGATCGGTCTCGTAAGAGAGGCCGCACCGAAGCAAGTTATCACTTCTCGACAGAAACTAAAGTTACTTTCGCGAAGTACCACATTATCTACAGTGACAGCACACCTCTAAGAAAATTATCCCTATTTTTGGTGGCCAAGTGCCTAAAAGAAAAAATAGGACCCACATACAAAGCATCCAAAATGTCAAGCGGTGACCTCCTTTTAGAGCTAACCGAAAAAGACCAAGTGCCTAAGCTATCCCAACTAACCAGCATTGGAGAAACAGCTGTCACAGTTTCGGTCCATCGCTCTCTAAACACAAACAGGGGAGTAATCTCTGAGGAAGACTTCTTAGGCCTTAGTGACGAAGAGCTCCTCGAAGGATTCCAAGACCAAAACGTCATAAAAGTCTAAAGAATTGTAATCCGTCGCAATAATCAGGAAGTACCCACCAAACACGTAATAATAACCTTTGGAACAAGTGAAATGCTCACTTCTCTTAAGGCTGGGTACTTAAAAATAAACGTCAGACCCTACATTCCCAACCCCAGGCGCTGTTTTAAACGTCAAAGATTCGGACACGCCTCGCACTCATGCAGAGGCAAAGAAACATGTGCAAAATGCAGCGCAAACGACCACAAATCAGAAAACTGCTCATCCTCACCCCACTGTGTTAATTGTGACGGGGAACACTCAGCGTATCCCGGTCATGCCCATGTTGGAAAAAAGAAAAAGAAGTGATCTCTCTGACCGTCAAAGAATAAATATCATTCAGCGATACCTTTTCCTCAGAAGTTACGCCGATGTGACGCAGTCGGGGGCAGCGTCACAAAGGCCTCAGGAGTCGACCGCTACCACACCCAGTGGTCCTGTGGTGACTCAAACCGCCTCCGTAAAAGAAGCAGCGCCAGCTGCTCCATGCACATCAAAGGGCCCGCAGACTCCGGTCTCCCTGGGCCCTAAACTCAATAGAGTGCCAGGGCCTGAGATCCGTTTCTCAGCGCCTCACTCTCTATCTGCCAGTGCCTCGGACAAGGCAGTGGAGATCGACACCGAAGGACAAGCGCTCTCGAGCGTACCAAACAAGACAAGGACAAAGCCCCAGTAACCACAATAAGTAAGCGATAACCGTAATGGTTATCGTATTTCTCTATTTCTATTTCTTAGTATTGTCACCTATCATCTTTTATACCGATCAATCCCCAGAAGTATATTTACTTAACTTTATTCCGCCATGGCTTTTATCGTACATCGGAACTGTAGAGGCTTAATTCATAACTTAGGTGACATAAAGGACATCATTAACAAATTCTCACCAGTAGCCTTTTGCCTCCAAGAGACAAATCTTGGTGCAAAACACGGCCATTTCCTAAAAGGCTTCAAAGTTGCCCGAAAGGACCGCGAACATTGCAACCGTCTTTCAGGAGGAGTAGCCATAGTCGTGCAGGGCTGCACTCCTACGCGAGATGTCCGAATAAACACATCTTTCGAGGCCGTAGCCGTCACCATGCTATCATTCAAAACCATCACCATCTGCTCACTGTATATCCCACCTCACACCCTTTTCACCACCAAAAACCTTGAAAATCTAGTGGGACAGTTGCCAAAACCATTTATCTTAGTTGGGGATTTCAATGCTCATTCAACCCTTTGGGGTAGCGACAAAACTGATGCAAGAGGGCAAGCCGTGGAAGATTTCATTTTATCAAATGACATCTGCCTTCTTAATTCCGGGGCTTTTACCTACTTTTCACCAACCTCACACACTTTTAGTTGCTTAGATCTCGCCATGTGTTTATCGTGTATTTTTAACAATTTTAAATGGGACGTCGTCAACACGTCTTATGGTAGTGATCATCAACCCGGCATCATAAAACTCATACCATCCTACCCAACTTTAACAAGCAGGCCACGCCGGTGGAAACTACAGCTCGCGAACTGGCCAGTTTTCACAGAAAACGCTAAGCTCGATAAAGTTTTCTCATCGGAGCTTTCTGTTGAGGAACTAAACGAAGAGTTGGTCAAAGTTTTAATCTTAGCAGCAGAAAAAGCAATACCGCAATCATCTGGCATCGTACGCAAGAAACTCGGCCCTTGGTGGACAAACGAGTGCACTGATGCCAAAAAACAACAAAATAAGGCCTGGGGAATTCTACGAAGATACCCCACCTACACCAACCTTATCAACTTCAAACAGGCGTAAGCCAGAGCCCGATTTATTCGAAGACAGGCAGAAAAAGATTCATGGCAAAAATACATATCATCAATTAACAGTGCAGTCACATCTAAACACATCTGGGACCAGGTGAGGAAGTTCAAGGGAGAGTACTCCTCCTACACAATACCACTGCTTATAAGTCCAGACACAAAATCAACACTAGAAGACCAGGCCAGCCTATTAGAACACTTTTATAAGGTGTCATGCTCAGCAAATTACACCAATACATTCCTGAAATATAAAGAAAATGCAGAAAGACAAAGATTGCCTACTAGCAGTACCTCAAATGAGTTATAACCTTCCGCTTACGCTGCACGAATTGAACAGGGTACTTTCTGCCGGTAAAAAAACGGCAACAGGGTCTGACCAGATACACTGCGCAATGTTGGCACACCTATCCCAAGCATCCGCGAAGGCACTTCTCCAATTCTTCAACAAAAATATGGGACTCTGGCATAATGCCTGAAGATTGGAAAAAAGCCATAGTTATACCATTCCTAAAACCTGGTAAACCCCCAACAACCCCAAGTAGCTACAGGCCCATTGCATTAACAAGTTGCCTTGCAAAAACTTACGAAAGCATCATAAATATTAGACCTACTTTCACTCTGGAATCGGAGCACCTAATAGACGCACACCAGTGCGGATACAAAAAGGGCTGTTCCACTACTGAACACATTGTTAGGCTGGAACAAGAAATACGACGAGCATTTCTACGCAAACAGTTATGTCTCTCGGTCTTCTTTGACTTAGAGAAAGCATATGACACAACTTGGAGATGCGGAATTCTCAGAGATCTAGCTAACTTAGGGATTCGCGGAAGAATGCTGAACTGCTTACCGTATTTACTCGATTCTACCGCGCCCTCGATTGTAACGCGCACCCGATTTCCACCGCGAAAAAAAAAAAAAAAAACGTAAGACATCGATTGCAACGCGCACCCATTTATCTCGTTGGCCCGCACGATCACACCACTCGAAAAAACGACTCCTTTCGGGAGCGTCTTCCATTTAAATATGAGGTCCGGGCAAAGCTTGTGCCCATCTGACGTGTAACAGAGCTTTGCCGTCACTGTAGTTTTACCGTGGACCGATGTCAGCACGCGAACTTGCTTCGCCCCCTTCTTTTCGACGGTTGTGGTGCCAGGCATGTCGAAGTAAAGAGGCGTCTGGTCAGCATTCCTGATTTGCCCAAGCAGATAGCCGTTGTTGCGCCGCAAGTTTAGGACGAATCTCTGAAAACTGTGAAGCTTTTCATCGTACTCCTCCGCAAAACTTTTCGCATATGCATGTTCCCCTTCGGAGGGAAAAGCCTTTCTTCTTCATAAAGCTAGTTAGCCAGCACCTGCTCACTTTAAACTGGCACCGCATTAGACCTTTTTCTAAGAGTAATTGCATAGCCCGCACTTGGAGCAGTTCTGTCGTCACGGGCCGCTCTGCCGCTCGCTGCTCAAGCACATACTCGCCGAGCAGCTCTTTAATTTGCGGAAACCGACCCTGCTGTGGTCCACTGAAGCCTTTCAATGAAGCTTTGCTGTCGACAATCTTCTGCTCTTGTTTCCGGCGGTCCCGCACGCACGTTTCGGGAACTCCGAACGACCGCGATGCGGCCCGATTTCCGTTCGTTTCTGCACGCGCGATGACTTTTCTTTTAAAAGCGGCATCGTGGTGCACTCGAGTTGTCGGAGTCGGCCCTTCCACGCCGTCGATGCTAATGCACTACTAGATGACGAACTTCTCAGTACACGTACGAAGTGCCGCACATGGGAAACACATAGGCAGAAATGTCCGACGCGCCATGCCGACGCACGTAGGGGGCGGCCATTTTGGATTTGCCGATGGCAATAGATTGACCGTAATTTTTTGTTCGTACTCGATTCTAACGCGCATGCGATTTATGAACTCGCTTAACCGGAAAAAAGGTGCGCGTTAGATTCGAGTAATTACGGTACATGATTTTTTATCAAATAGAACTTTTCAAGTACGTTGGGTACGGAACTATCACGAATATTTGTCCAAGAAAATGGTGTACCACTGGGCTGCGTTTTGAGCACCACCCTGTTTATAGTGAAAATGAACTTTATCAACAGGGCTATACCCCGTACAGTCATACACTCCATCTATGTTGACGATCTCCTAATTGCATGCCGAGCCTCCAGCCTATCATCCTGCGAAAGGAAACTCTAAATTACAATAAATCGGCTTATGAAATGGGCCGACCAAAATGGTTTCCGCTTTTCAGTCCAAAAAACCACGACTGTTCTCTTTACGCAAAAAAGAGGATTGTTCCCTGAACCCCCGCTCAAACTATACAACATCAACATGCCGGTAAAACAAGAACACAAATTTCTAGGAATCACATTCGACCGAAAACTAAACTTTCTGCCACACATAAACGCACTGAAAACTAAGGCAAACAGAGCACTCAAGTGCTCAAAGTACTCTCCCATAAACACTGGGGTTCCGATCGACTCTGCCTTAGGCGTATTTACCAATCTCTTGTACGCAGCATTTTAGACTACGGATGCGTAGTCTACGACTCGGCGCGAAACTCGTACATTGGCCGTCTTGACCCTATACACAACCTCGGTCTCCGTCTGTCAAGTGGTGCTTACAGAACATCACCTGTGCAAAGTCTATACGTAGAATGCAATGAGCCTCCTCTATGTGATCGAAGAGCATTACTAACCTTGTCATATGTTTTAAGAATAAGGTCGTCACCTGAACACATCTGCTACGAAATAGCCGCAAAATGTGACTCACGCTCACACTACCTCAACAAACCGAACCTAATCAAACCACTTGTGCTACGTTTCGAGGAATACTGCTGCTTTTATACCATCCCTGATGGATCACTAGATGTCGCTATTAAACCATCAAGACTGCCGCCATCGTTTGACCTGTCACAGCTATGCGAATTTTCACTAAGCCGTTTTAACAAAAAAAGCACCCCACCAGAACACATAATCCAAGAATTTTATACACTTCAGCACGAATATAGGGATTTCGAAGAATTTTACACAGATGGCTCAAAAACGGAAGACCACGTGGGTATTGGGATTGCGACGACGAAAAGTGCAATTTCTGTGAAAGTACCTCGTAGTTTTTCAATTTTTTCAGCTGAAGCTTATGCCTTGAGTGAAGCAGTTCGGAAAATCATCGCTGAAAAATACAAGAAAGCAATCATATACACCGACTAACTAAGCACACTAAAAGCACTGCATATAAAATCCAAATGTGAGTCAGTAGTGGGCGACATTTTAAACATGGTATACTTAAACAGCCAGGCAGCCTGCATCCATTACTGCTGGGTCCCAAGTCATGTTGGGATACCCGGAAACAAAAAAACAGATAAGTATGCTTCCCAGGCAGCCCATAAAACAGTAACAAAAGTGAAAATTTTTCTTAAAGATATTCAGAGAACAATTCGCTTGGCTCTACTAGCAAAATGGCAAAAGCAATGGGACACCTGCACGAACAATAAGCTCCACCCGGTGAAACCCACACTCGGGGAATGGAAGACCTGCCGTCACCAGCAACGGTTTATTGAAGTTTTATTATGTCGACTTCGCATTGGACACACACACTTGGCACACAACTTCTTACTCGCAAAAGAAGAACAACCAACGTGTCAAAAATGCCAAAAAGCGTTAACACTTATGCACATCCTAATCACATGGCCTACCATTGAAACGCAGAGACAAAAACATTTCAGCAAGCTATACAAACAACCCGTACCTTTACACCCTGCTTTTTTCCTAGGAGATGACCCTCTAGTACCTCTGCCTGACTTGCTAAACTTTCTGAAAGAATGTAATCTGTTAAATAAGCTTTAAGATCTCATCTTTTCAGTGTCCATTCCTCAAAGTCTTGTGTCTGGCGCAGCATAGCCTTAGCTGCTTTTGCGCCATAAAAACCAAATTAACCTAACCTAACCATACGCCTTTACGGCAGCATCCCTACCAAGTCTCATCGTCGGAGCGTCGTGTTATTGACGACCAGGTTGCTGACATGCTCCAGCGGAGTATTGTACAGCCTTCTAACAGTCCCTGGGTGTCAATGGTCGTTCTTGTTAAGAAGGACGGCTTTATTCGGTTCTGTGCCGACTACCGACACTTAAACAAGATCACCCATAACGACATTTACCCATTACCGCGAACAGACGACACCCTTGACTGTTTGCAGGGAGCAGAATACTTCTCTTCGCTAGATTTACGGTCTGGATACTGGCAAGTTCTGTGGAAGCATCTGACCGACAGAAAACAGCATTTGGCACACCTGATGGATTATACTAATTTACCGTTATGCCTTTCGGCCTTTGTAATGCTCCAGCCACTTTTGAAAGAATGATGGACACTATTTTACGAGCCTCAAGTGGAACACATGTTTATGCTACCTCGATGACGTAGTTGTCTTTTCCACCGATTTTGACACCCATTTAAATAGTCTCGAGCACGTCCTCACAGGCCTCATTGACGCCAGACTTAAACTCAACCTCAAGAAGTGTCGTTTCGGTGCTTGGCAGTTCGTCATTCTTGGCCACGTCGTATCGCGGGACGCCATACTTCCCCACACCGCCAAGCTTCGAGCAGTCGCCGATTTCCTGAAGCCAAAGAACCTAAAGAAACTTAGAGGTTTTGTCAGCTTGTAGTCATACTTCGGACGCTTGATTCAAAATTTTGCTTCCATATGTGAACTTCTTACGGACCGGACCTTCTTAGTAGCGACAAGGACCTTTCCACCTGGTCACCAGCGTGCGACGATGCATTCACCAAATTACGCCACCCGCTAACTCACCACCCATCCTCCGCCACTACGATCCTGCCGTTCCCTCGGAGGTTCATACTGATGCCAGCGGTGTTAAACTTGGCACTGTGCTCGCGCAACGAAAGGCATGGTTTGATGAATATGTCGTCGCCTACGCAAGCCGAACTCTGACAAAAGCCGAGGCTAACTACTCCGTGACCGAGAAAGAGTGCTTAGCTATTATTTGGGCCCTTGGAAAATTTCGCCCCTACCTGTATGGTCACGCATTTGACGTCACTGACCACCACGCCCTTTGTTGGCTATCCACACTTAAAGACCCTTCCGGACGACTTGCTCGCTGGGCACTCAAACTTTAGGAGTACGACATCCGCGTTATTTACAGATCCTGTTGTAAGCACACGGACGCCGACGCCCTTTCTCGCTCACCCGTATCTGATGAAGGTGTTTGCCTCCCTTCCCTCGAGCCTGCACTTGCGTCATCCGTCTTGTGCAACATGACGGTGGAACAACGACAGGATCCCTGGATCAGTGGCCTCATAAGCATTCTTTCTGATCCTTTCACTCCTCCGCCGTCTCGAGCCCTCCGCCGCCAGGCTAGCAACTTTTGCCTGAGGGATGATCTTCTTCATCGACGCAACCACCTTTCCGACGGTCGCAAGTGTCTCCTTGTGTTACCCTGCCATCTTCGAGCTGTTATCTGCGAAGCTTTTTACGCTGACCCACAGTGCCCCCACGCTGCCATCTTCAAGACATACGCTAAGCTACGACTAAGATGTTATTGGCGGGGCATGTATAACTACGTGCGGAAATTCATTCGCTCGTGTGCTCAGTGCCAACGACGAAAGTTGCCTCCCGGGCAAGTCTACCCGTCACAACCTCTTCCTTGTCCTAGTCAACCTTTTCATCACATGGGCATTGACATTTACGGACCACTACCATCAAGTCTAGCTGGTAATCGCAGGATTATTGTTGCAATAGACCATCTGACACGCTATGCCGAAACAGCCGCGCTGCCAACTGCCACAGCCCGTGACGTTGGAACGTTTCTGTTGCAACGTTTCGTTCTGCCTCATGGTGCTCCTCACGAGCTCTTAAGTGACAGAGGCCGTGCCATCCTTTTTGACGCCTTGAAGGCGTTACTCAATGAATGCCGAATCTTGCACCACACATGTACAGCGTACCACCCTCAAACGAATGGCATGATGGAGCGCTTCAACCGTACTCTTAACAATATGCTGTCGATGTATGTCGCCTCTGATCATTCGAATTGGGACCAAGTTCTCCCGTTCGCCACCTACGTGTATAATACTGCCGTACAAGCTACTACTGGGTTGTCGCCGTACTTTCTTCTATACGGACGAGAACCTTCCAATACAGTAGACACTATTCTTCCATATAAACCTGATCAGTCGGAAAGTACAACTCTGTCCGAAGCTGCCCGACATGCTGAAGAATGCCGCCACTTCTGCTCTGCAAATAAACCCTGTTACAATATATATGAGATCTAACAAACAATAATGCCAGGGAATGTATAAGGGATGTTAATAAAACCAATGTAATGTAAATACGAAAAAAGAAAAGTGGGTGAAAAAATAACTTGCCGTGAGCAGGAATCGAACCTACGACCTTTGAATAACAATTGATGCTCTCGAACGCGATATTCAAAGGTCGTAGGTTCGATTCCTGCTCACGGCAAGTTATTTTTTCACCCACTTTTCTTTCTTCCTATTTACATTACATCGGTTCTAATCACTTCCTTTATACATTCTTTGGCATTATTGTCTGTTAGATCTCATTAATATTGTGTCAAAACACGGAAAAACCAGCCCTTAGGTATTGTATTTACTCGCGTAATCCTCGCACTCTCATAATTCTTGCACCCCCCACTTCGCCCAAGAAAAAATACGATTTTTTTTTCCTCGAGTAATTATCGCATCCCCGAAAACTGCCGCAATAATGTTGTCTGCTCGTTCCAGCCATTCATGATGATAGGGCGCACTATCTGGCACCATTTCTTAAGCATCAAACATACTATTGCACGGAGATTCAATCCAATCCAAGCCAAGCCGAAGTGGCCAGTGCACGTTGCGGCGTGTTTTGTATGTTGTGTCGGTAATCTTGGCACGTTATGGGGCGATACTGAAGCCACACGACTGCTTCAAGTTGCAAGTGATAGATCATGCGCTAAACAACGGCAACAGGGCCGCCGGTAGGCCCTTTGGAGCCTACGAGTTTTGTGTTCGCTACTGGTGACGGCAGCTGAAAGCCACCAAGACGCGTTAGGTCTGCCGTGTGCCTAAAACTGGTATTGATGGTAAACTTTATTTCTTCAGAAGGGAACTGCGGACGATTCTGTTAAATAGCCATCAGCCCAATACTGACATCCTACGCTTGCTTTTTGAGGGCTCCTGTTGAGCGCCGACCGCTACCGCAACGCCCATAAGCTTCACGTATCGTATTCTAATTCTCGACTATTTGCTTCCACTTTTTGTGTCTCAAATAAATCTTGCCTTGTGTTGAACCTCTGCTTTTATTGTTGAGGTAAGTTCTAATTAGTACTTCTTAAAGCTTGCTGTAAGGTGCTTTTGTGAGAATTCCGATTTGCGGCCACTTCGTTTTCTTTTTCGCTCTCTGCGTTTTCGTAGAAAGTTTTCCCTGTGTAATTCTCGCACCCCCCATCTTTGCATCGGTTTTCTGGCAAAAAAAGTGCGAAGATTATGCGAGTAAATAAGATATACACTTCTTTCCCTTTTATATATATATATATCGGTTCCTGCCCACGGCAAGTTACCTTTCACCCACTTTTCTTTCTTCACATTTACCTTACAATTCGGTCTAATAACCTCGCCTATACTTTTCGCGGCATTATTGTCTGTTAGATTTCATTAATATAGTGTCAAAACACGGAAAAACGAGCCCTTAAGTATACACTTTTTTCTTGTGTGTGTATATATATATATATATATATATATATATATATATATATATATATATCCTGCTCATGGCTGGTTATTTTTTCATCCACTTTTCTTTCTTCTTGTTTGCATTCCATTGGTTCTAATAACTTCCCCTGTACATTCCTTGGCATTACTGTCTGTTAGATCTCATTAATATTGTGTTAAGGCACGAAAAAACGAGCCCTTAGGTATACAGTCGCCGACCGATTTTCCGGACTCCAAAAATTCGCACTTGTTGGATATTCCAGACTTCATAAATGCACCGTCAGGGATCCCATAGAGCTAATGCATTGTTTCGACCGATTTTTCGGGCGAATTTGCCCCTGAAAGTTCGATTTTTCGGACTAAATCGCTCGTTATGTGCCACGCCCCAAGCCATTGTGAACGCCGTCATGTTGGATTTTCCGTCGGCTTGGTCTTCAGATGCCTTTCCTGCCTCCGAGATTGGAATGCGCACGCCATATTTTAAGTTTCGGAGGCCGTGTTTGCTTTTTAAAAGACGCGGTGATGGATGCCGTTTTTTCGTCTTCGGTCAGCACTAGTCGTCACATCGCACGGGGAGGAGGCGAAAGAAGGATTCTTTTATTGTCGTTCCAGCTCACCTTTTTCCTTCCTCTGTGTTCCAGCTTTTTTCAGTCGCCATTCTGCACGTGTTGTGTCGCGTAGCGTCGAGGCGTTGTGGGCTTCGCAGCGGCTATCTGCGGCATCGAATATATCTGCGGCTCGGATGACGACAACGACGACCGCCCGCAGCCGTCAGCGGCGGAGATCGCCAACGCGGTGACAATTTTGTCGAGCGTTTACGGCGACGATGTCACCTTGGCGCAAATATGGGCAAACCAAATTGCCTCCAAGCGTAGTTTGAGGCAAGGCAGCATCAAGGACTTTTTTAAACCAGCCTGATGCAATAAACTTAAGATTTTTGGCGAAAACGAATTTTTCGGACTGTTCTATTTTTCGTACTATTTTTTCGGTCCCCGCCAGGTCCGAAAAATCGGTCGGCGACTGTACACTTCTTTCCCTTATTTCATTAAACGAAGGTCTCGTACGGGCAGACTTGGTGTCATTAAGTTGTATACGAGAGACTATTAATCAGCTGCCCACTCATAATAAGTTCACGTGCTACGTGATGCCAAACATGCGCATAAAAGTGTTTTCACACTTGTTGCTTGGCTTATAGATGGCACTGACTGTCACTCCTACTTCTAAATTCACATATAAACTCAAAAAAAGTAGATGGAGTGAAGGCCGCTGTGGTAGCTCGGTGGTTAGAGCATCGAACGCGTTTTTCGAAGGTCGTAGCTTCGGTTCCTGCTCACGGCTGGTTATTTTTTCATCCACTTTTCTTTCTTCTTGTTTGCAATCCATTGGTTCTAATAACTTCCCCTGTACATTCCTTGGCATTACTGTCTGTTAGATCTCATTAATATTGTGTTAAGGCATGAAAAAACGAGCCCTTAGGTATATATATATATAGATATATATATATATACACACACACACACACACACACACACACACACACTCAGGCGAACACGGTTATATCAAACCCGCATATATCGAATTTTCAGGTATATCGAATTCACAAGTTATCCTTTTGAAATTAAGGCATGGAAATCCACACGTTCATATTAAACGCTATTTTTACCCACCTTCGAATATATCGAACGCCACGTGAGCTGGAAGACGCCCTTAGGCACTCGTCTTTCCGTGATCTCCGCGGCAGCGCGGCTCCGAGCGCGAGTTCGAAGGCGTGCTTTTCATGCCTCTTTTGCACGCCTCCGCCAAAACCCGGAACGCATGAAAGAGGGTAAGGGCGAGAGGGCTCGGAATGCAGTCTCTAACTTGCAGAACGGCTTTTCTTTTTTCGTTCTTTCTCTTTTTTATGCTTTCTCCTCCGCGTACCCGTCAAGTCAGCTCGGAGAGCAGGAACGAAGGAGCGATGCCTCCTCCTTTCGCCTTCTCTTCTATTTTTGTTGCTGTTTTGCGAGTTTTGGTCAGCCAACCACAGAATATGCCTTTTGCTGTTGCCCTCGAAGGTGGCGAGTGCTTTGTTGCTTTGGTTGTCCCGTCTCCTACGTACCACAGCTTGTGCAGCATTCCTCTTTTGCGTGCGTCGTGTGCGAAGCTACTGCGGACTCTGTCTTGTTCTCATGTAGCTATGGCCAGCGTCAAGAAGCACAACATCCTTGACTTTGCGACGAAGTTGAAGGCGATTCAGGGTGTTGAAGCGGCCGAGAAACGTTCGATTGTCGCGGACGACTTCGGGATACCATGGAGCACGCTGAATACCTTGTTGAAAAACAAGGTAGACATCAAGGCAAAAGCGGCGGAGCAGGGAATGTCGGAAGCCTGTCGTTTGCGTGCTCCTGCCCACAAAAATGTAGAAAAAGCACTCTATGCCTGGTTCTTAGAAGTGCATGCTAAGAACATTCCGGTAGATGGCCCCATGCTGATGGCCAAGGCCAAATGGTTCGCCGCTGCAGTCGGTGAAGACAGCTTCGCCAACAATACCGGCTGGTTTCACCGATTTAAACAGCAGTAGAACATTGTTGGGAAAACCATTTCTGGCAATAGCAAAGATGTGAGCAGCCACGACATTCAGCATCGGGTGACAAAGGAGTGGCCGGAAAACACTGAAAAGTTTCCTCCCGCGGAGATGTTCAACGCTGACGAAACCAGTCTCTTTTGGCACATGTTGCCAATCAAGACTCGACGTTCGCAGTAGCACGTGTCACGGGGGCAAAATGAGTTAAGTTCGCAAGTGCGTTCTGCTGTCAGCCAACATGGATGGGTCTCGAATGCCCTTTGCAATTGGTAAAGCAAGGGCACCGCGCTGTTTCAAGAACTGTAAGTAGCTCCCCGTCCGCTACGTTTCAAACAAGAATGCGTGGATGACGGGTCAGCTGTTTACGAAATGGCTGCAAGCATGAGACGTCGAGCTGGGCAAGTCGGGGCATCGTGCTTGCCTTCTTGTGGACAAGTGCTGGGCCCACCACACCACCTGCGAGCTCAAAAACATCAAGCGGAAGTTTTTGCCGGGCACCACTACGATGAAGCTGCAACCACTTGACCAGGGCATCATCAAGGCCTTCAAGGTAGGCTACAGGAGGCGACTCCGTGATAGGCTGCTGATCAACCTCCACATGGGTACTGAGCTTAAGCTTCACGTTCTTGGTGCCATACAGATGATGAGGGGTGCCTGGCGAGACGTTAAGACGAACACAGTGGCGAACTGCTTTGGCAAGGCAGGTTTCGAGACGGCAGATCTTGCGGAAATGAGTGAAGACGACGACAACGAGTGCATAGACGACACGTTTCTTGAGTTGTCATTCCTCTTCCTGGCCGCAGTTCCACGCAAAGTGTCTGTGGACGATTTCATCGAAGCGTACTGCAATGTCTAGGCCGTTGCGAGCCTCGCTGATGAGGACATCGTAGCTGCAGTCGCAGGGACCCAGGATGCTCAGGCAGACGGCTCAAGTGACGAGGAGAATCATCGGGACATGGCGCTGGCTATACGCACATACTCCGCCGCTTAAGTGGGGGCAGCATTTGGCGTCATTTGCCACTGTATCGGCAACATGGAAGGAACCGGGCTGTCTCACCTGGACAGCCTTGAGAAGATCGAGACTTGACGTCTTCACCTTCATTTCAAAAACAAAGAAGCAGGCCAAGATACACGATATTTTTTTTTTCATGCAAATAAGTCATTTTTTGCGGCGTGTATGTGGAATCAGTTGTCATTTTTAAATGCGCTGATTGTAGGTGATGATTCGCTACAGGTAAGCTCTTGGGGCCTCTAGTTTTTGTATCGAATTTTTCACATATCGAACTACTTTGCGATCCCCTTCGAGTTTCATATATCCGTAATCAACTGTATATCTATGGCACGAACGTTGGTTGCTGCTATTATCTAAGCTCTCTAATGACTCCTCCGCTCACTCAGTGTCAAGCTACTCGTAAAACTTGGTAGACTCAAACATGTTGGGCGTGAACATATGGCACAATTTGTTTTGTATTCGGTCTCATTGTGTACATTCGAGAAAAATGCACACTAAAATCAATTGAATATGGTAAAAAAAAAGGAGTATAATGGTCCTCATGAATTACGTTACAGGCTGGTGCTTCGCAAGTGATGTTCACCAACCCCCTGGAAATTGTCAAGATTCGTCTGCAAGTTGCGGGAGAGATTGCATCTACGGCGAAAGTGCGGGCGTGGCATGTCATCAAGGATCTTGGGATCAGAGGATTATACAAGGCAAGCTTCATCAGCATTTATTGACTTTTCCGCTTGTAGACCCACCCTAGGTCCAATATTTCACTCTGTCATTCAAGGCATGGTTGGTGAGCGTGGCTTGAAAGAGCCGATCGAAATAGACTCAGAGCTTGGTGTAACGAATCCGGATGCAATGAAATATTGGCTTCAGTGAAGTATATGACATTACCGTTGCAATAGATAGAGTGCTAGGAACATACCTTTATAACGATTTTTTGAATACAACAAACTTATCTTTGAGTAAGATTCAACTTTGTTATAATGAGGTTTGAGTGTGCTGTCACATGCTCCAAGCTTGTTTACTGTAAAACATAACAGGTCACTGTCTGTTATATGCGTAGGGAAGAAGAAATTATTGCATTTAGTTTTCTAAGATATCTGTTCTGGCTCATAGCGTAAAGTCACTATAATTGCAGCTGATTTTGATCTGGGCTTTCAAGTAGTATGCACCATTACTTTGTCGAAGCCATCTGAAATTCAAGAGATGCGAATCGTAATGGTGATCCATTGAATTCAAAGCAAGTGGAAAGGAGCTTCCTTGGTCCACTAGGAAATTCATTTTTCAAGAAAAAAAATTGTTTACCTCTTTTGGCAGGGACTGTTTGAACCCCCTATCACTGTACACTTATGCTGGTAATAGTAGCCTGACCCAGCAACTAGTACTAAACTGTCACAAAAGCTTAACACTGCTAGAACTTCTATACTACAAACAGGACTAGTACTGCTATGCTACATACACCACGAATGCCTTTTGGTGTCTGGAGTCGACACGTCAAATTCTACGTGTGAAAATTGTGCACCTCAAGAGTAGCACTACAGACCCATAAAGATTTGCGCACTCATTATTTCGAAGACTATGGCCACGAGTGTTGTCACTATTTCAGGTGTCTTCCTCACTTTCGATGATGGGGTTTCTTCGCCTTCAGAATATCTCTTGCAATAAAGTGCCTATTTTAGATTTTCTCTGGTAAAATGGAGGCAGAAATTCTGGCCACTGACTGTTTCTTCCCTCTCTCTCTCTTTCTCCAGGGATCCCGGGCATGCTTCCTTCGAGACATCCCCTTTTCTGCCATATATTTCCCGACATATGCGCACTGCAAATTAAAGTTTGCAGACGAGATGGGCCACAATGGGGCTGGGTCTCTGCTACTGTCTGCTGTGATTGCAGGTGCTCGGTTGCCTCCTGTTCCTGCTTTCGTCACAGCACTGAGCTGCATGCACTTTTGCTGTACCCAAACTGGGGCAACAGTTTGTCTCGCTCAATTTTCTCGCCAAACTACACCTGTGCTATGGCCTGCGCCCCTTGTCACAACTTGAACTGAATTAGTAATAACAGAACTTAACATTACTAGGGTCAAAGCTTAGGCAAGTGGTTAGTAGGTAGTTCCAATTGATGTGTAACACAGTGCATGAAACGTTGCTGCTTGGAAAAAAAAAAGCACAGAAAAGAAAGGGGCACGTTACAGTTACCTTTAGGTTGCCTTTCATAAATTTTCAGTAGTGCGTAGGGTGCACGTGAGATAAATAAGGTTCAGTTGAATGCATTACTTGTCCGAGCATTGGCGAGGCAATGAAACAGTTTAACTAAACCACAAACCACATTACTGCTATAGCAAGTCAAATGTGCTCCTCTAGACTCAATGCGGCATCCTTTGATCGCCAAGACTAAGACTGATCGAGGTCATATCTGGCCCTCTGACAAAAAGGGGTATCAGATATAACGAAATGCTTGGCATGGTAGAACCAGCATTCAGGTAAGAGAACTTGCGGGTGCCACCATGACCGAGCTCAAAGCTGCCACTCAGTACTAGGAACAAGGTATGTCTAAATGCATGTGCCCGGGAAGAGCAGAACGCCACTTTGCTTTTGGCTTCTGGCTTGTTACTGCGACATGCATGGTCGCGGAAAAGGCTACCATCACCATATCCTGTATGTGCATCCAACGCAAGATCATTGGAAGGTTCTTGGTGATTTTTTTTAAGGTATTTTCGACAAAATCAAAAGTGTGACACTGATCGTTTTTTGTGTGTTTTTTTCCTTGTTTACATTAAGACTTCACTTCAGCCAATTTGAACTAGCCATGGTTAGTTTTTGCTGGCACATAATAGTACTACATAACACTGCTTGGTAATGAACGGACCAGCGAAGTTGAGTTGGTAGAATCGAGTGTGCCGTGAATTCAGGGCCAATACATTTATTTTTCTGGGGACATTACCAGGCTCCAGTGTTGGCCTGTCAGTGCCCAGCTGTGCTGACACTGTAGTTGGCTCTCGGCAGGTGTGCCAGCCGCGTATTTAGTGACGCCTGCGGATGTGATCAAGACGAGGCTACAGGTGGCTGCACGCCAGGGTCAGACGACTTACTCGGGTGTCCTGGATGCCTGCCGCAAGATTTGGAAAGAGGAAGGAGGACAGGCTTTCTGGAAAGGAGGACCTGGTACGCACAGCCTCCATCACTTTTTGGTGTCTTGCGCAAGCTTACAAAGTGTGCCCACAGAGTAAACCGCACTAGGAAAAGTCTGTGAACTAATAGCACATGCCAGCATTGAGGTACATTAACGCAAAGTATAAATTACCTCACTGGGTTAACCAAGAGTTTTAAAATTTTGTATCAGTTCAGGGTCTCACTCTCATCGGCAAGCAGGCCACAGTCACGAACTTTAGTCCTGCAAGCTCCAAAAGCTCAAAAAATAGCTGTGCTTGGTGACAAAGTTTGTAGTAAAGGTTTGTGCAACAATCTGTGATACTGCTATACGTAATGTGTTGTAGTGCAACATCATGCAGCACTGCAGCATCATTCTGCAGTGCTAAAATATGCATAGCTGAGAGCGTGTAACACGCTTTATGTGTTTCACGGAAATGTTACCTAAGTCACTACATTGGAATGTAAAACTGAGGTCTGAAGATACTACCATTAGAAGCCCACTTTTACGGTGATATCATTCTACTTCAGGGTAACAGGCGAATACATTGTTTGCATGAAAATGCATTGCTCCTATGGATGTTGCCTGGAAGAAAATAAAACACACCATGCCGTAAAAGTTACGAAGCAGAATTGTATCAATTAGGTTTCACTGTATGCTATTTATGCCACACAGCTTTATAATATAATTTTCCTCAATAAATTGTTATTATTTGCTGCTCCTAAAGTAATGAAAGTACCCTACAGGGATCTTTAGGAAAGATTATCAAGGGGCTTGCGTCGATTGGGTCAAGTTGTGAAATGGGTGTTGATATTACACCGCCATATCAACAGATTTGGGTAGCCACTATGACTGATGCTTACATCAACATTGTGTTGAACATTTTTTGCTCTGTCCAGTGTCTCTTTTATCAGTCGTGCTGAAGGACACCCTTCAGTATTCATGCACCATTGTCAGCCACAGCTCTCAATGTTTGTCTTTATCTCAAGGTTGTTCACATAGGTGGCAGCTTCAGCAGACAGTGCAAGAAAAGTTGTGAACTTTGCAGACTTCTGTAGAGTGCTCTCAGAATGAAACACATCTTAAGATTAAGCATTACAACTGGTGTGTGTAATTGCTCAAGATAGCCATTCCGTATTGCCATGAATCTAACCACTCAAGGCAATATTGTCTCGAATGCAAGTGTTCAAGCCAATAAGACATGTACTAAAGATTACTGCAGAAACAAAAGTGCATGCATCGCTCTGCCTTAAGTGTTTCATTCTGAAAGTGCTGTACATCCTGTCACGATAGAACATACTTAACATTCGAGCCTTCATGTTCTGATGCAGCTCGAGTCTTCAGATCAGCCCCCCAGTTTGGCTTCACGCTGTTAACATATGAAATACTCCAGAGGCTGTTCTACATTGACTTTGGAGGGAGGTGAGTCCCATCAGAGAGACTGTGAAACCTGACATTGCTGCGCAGTTGCTGTGCGGGCAAAACTAATACATGCCTATACCTTTGAACTCGATAGGAGGCCAACGGGATCACAAGTCAAGGTGCCTGTACAGACAGGAGAGATGAAGTCTTCCAACCCTGACCACATTGGTGGCTACCGTGTCGCCTTGGCCACGTTCAGTGGCATGGAGACGAAATTTGGACTTGTTTTGCCCCGGTACAATGTCGCCGCCTAGAGGGCGTCGGCCGGAGTAGCGAATGAACCGTTTGACTTGGCACAAAGCATGTACACACACTTGTGATGTAGTGTGTGTAGAATTTGCTCAGTCATGCAGTGGTAAAGTAGGCGAGTAATTCTCCTATCTGCCCCTCCCCCCCTGGTTTTAGCATGTACAATTAATGCCTCATTGTTTCAAAGATGTTTTCTTTTTTTAGCAACTCTTGTCTCAACCAACCTGCGTGCTTTTGAACTGAGTGTTTTGAGACTGGACTGTGCAGAGCATGGAAAACAAAAACCAGTGGTGCTGCAAAGTTTTTAACTGCCAGTACGGGAGTGTTCTGTTTTTGGTGTGTTGTAGGGGGTGGTGTTTGAATGTGACCATGGTACAGGCATGCGCTTTTTCTGTGTTCATTAGCCATGGGCCCTAACGAGACGATCTGTACATTGAGTGCAGGGCTGTTGTGTTCATTCTTTAGAGTGAAGTGGTGAGGTTTGGTGGGGTTAGGAATGTTGTTTCCTATTTTATCAGCACGTATGCGTTGCCAATGCAGTTGTTCACTATTGCACGCTATTGCCATGTGTTGGAAGCTCCGAATTTTAGCAGATTTGTGCAAAGCTACGCCACTGGCTGACTAGCTGCCAGGTGGAGATTTTAAGTGTTGGGACTCATCTTGGAAAGACTGTTAAAGCGAAGTTTTTAAGAAATAGCAGTGCAAGTCTGTACTCGAAGCCTTGTGCCACCATGTCGTCAAACCACCCCAGGGAAAGTACCTTTTGTCTGTTATGTAATAGTTTGCCATGCGAAATACGATGGAAAGAATTACTTTCTCTTATGCTTTAGCCGTCCTAGTCACATTAGTTCTTAACATATTGTGCCTGACAGTGGCACAAACTGTATCTATCCTTACTTTTGCCTAGATTGTGTACAGTAATTTTAAATTCTCTTTTCTGTTCGAATGCAGCGATAGCACGCCAGTTTCATCTGTACAGACGCATTAAAAGTTGAACGTTATACTTTCACCTCTGTGCTTACTGTGTTTTTTGTGCATCATTTTACGGACTGTTCTTGTTTTACTTAGAAGCCAGCAAGAAATAAGGAAAAAGTTCTTGTTCTGGAGTAGAATAAATTGTGTTTAGCACTGGCTTTTGTGTAGGGCACTCACTGCACACTCGCGAGACTTGTTGTGGAGGTAAAAGCCTTTGTTCGGTGGCCTCCAAAGTTTGCCACTGGCATGTCTGTAGAGTTAGTTTCTCTGAAAATCACATTGCACCGATATTCAGTGTGTAATCATACAGATGCCAAAAGCTGCCACTCTACAAGTCTGTTCATGGCACAGATGCAAAAGCAAGTACGAGTCTGCTTTTACAGCAGTTCATTAAAGTGTATGCAATTTAATCCTGATGATGACTGCTTCTGAGTGATAGAAAATTTGCCTTGAAGACTCGTACTTTGAATACATTATACAAGTGTCTTAATAAATCTCCTGATATAGTTACTGTATATAACTCTGGTGCTAAAATTGTTCAGCTACTACGGGAACAATAGTTATAGTACAAGGATTTTTCTAAACTCCATGCTTGTGACTTCAGGCTTTCTTCATGTTTTGTTACAGTTTACCTCACTCTTTAGATTAAAATTTAGAAGCCCTGGCACTCTTGTGGACCAAGAAACATTTCATTGCAGAAACATTGTTGAAAGCTGGAAGAATGAAGTTTCGGCAAATCGGTGTAAGATGGCTGATAATCATGCACGTGCTGGCTGATGAAAATGACCCTGGAAATATTTTCCCTTTGAACTGCCATGACTGCTACCTCCATATATGCAACATGAGAGTTTCTTCTAGTAATTGCTGTGCGTATATTGTAGCTACTTCAGAGAATACCTGTAACCAATGTCGTGTTGCCCAAGGTTTGTTGGTGCCTATAACTATGTTACAGTGTTTCTGGCGCAGCGCCAAGCACGCTGTCTTATCGCAAGTAGCCTGTGTGCTCATCTCGTTGCACAAAATATTCTGAATACTGATTACACGCACGTCAGAATGTGGCCAAGTGATGAGAGGTACTCTCATATTTTGATGTCGGCCCCTACAAAGGTCACTGTATAAGTGTTTAATACCGCATGGTGGCTGTTCGTGGCAGTTCACTTCTGATGCAGTGAATGACTTTGATCAAATTATTGCAAGAAAACTTAGTTTTAATTACTTATCCCAAGGGCCTAACACAAAATATTTTCAGTGTTGTGTGGACGTTCATGTTGAGCATTCTTTTTTATTTGGGTTCCCAAGTTTCATTGAAGTTCCAAAGGAAAGCAGCCAAAATGCTCGCACACTATTCTTTATACAAACTCACAGTGTATGCCTGAGAGCGCTGCGATAAGACCAGTGCAGTTTTGCTTTCATAACGGCCCATTAAAGGACCACTAACACCAAATTCAAACTCGAGATGTGGCGTTCATTCAAATGCTTGATACGCAGAGTTTCTTTAACGTAGTATGAATCGCGTTAGTTACGAGCACAAGCAGCGTCCAAGGCCAGCGCCGCCTCTATTAACGCGATAGCGTTAGAGAGCTCGTGTTGCAGAAATTCCGCCGTCGTCGTCGGCACCGTTGGTTGTGAGCGCAAAATCGAGAAAGAAGCTAATAAAATTACGAATAAAATGTTACTTGCTGCTGCTTCTAAAAAAAAACGCTACATAAATGCCATTTGTGAAAGAAGTCTCTTTAACGCATTTTGTTTGACAAGTGTCATACGAAAACGAGCCAATTCGGCGATTTGTAGGCGCATTTTGGGAGGACATCAAACTACGTCGTAAAAAGGCCGGGATAGTGCAGCCATCGCCTCTAAATACACGCAGGAACTTTTCGAACAGCTCTAAAAATGGACAGCTATGTCCATCTAGCGGAAAACATATCATGCCTTTCCTGAGACGTGGCGGTTTGGGGCAGGTGGTATGACATGACAATAGTTAAAGCGCCAGCACAGAACGACGACAAAAGGATACACGAAGGAGACCGTCTCCTTCGGCGTTGCTTCCAAGCGATCAGGCGAGCAGAATTCTGCTCTCGCTTTTCTGTTTAGTGCTGTCGGGCTGGTTTCTAAGCCGAATGGCGCATGTCTGCTATATTTATTTGACAGTTAAGACAGCCACAAGCAGAAAACAGCGCCAGACCGTCGAGTTTAAACGGCGTTCTACCGGAAATAAAACAAGCGTATTATACAACATACGGCATATTGTCACGAACAAAACAAGACCTGCAGCCAGGAGTTCACTTGAACCAGAGCAACGAAGATCTCTTCTTCGCGCCCAAAAACGCGTACGAGCCACAGTGTCTCGTTCATCAATGGTGGCAATATGTAAACTTTTTTTTTTATCTGGCCCACTGAGCGTTGAGTCGTGCACTTCAGGACTAACAATGTTTCCATGCGTCCATCCATCTGACCACCACCACTTAATTCCATCTGATGCCACCGCGTGAAGTGAATGATACGATAGGGAGGTAGTCTTTTTTTTTTTTGTAAACGATCGCGTGTAAAGGAAAGCTGCCTTATCCACAAAACTTGTGCGCGGCCACGTTCACCTACGCCTCTGAGATGTTATAAACGAAACTCTCGTGGTGAACAATCAATGCCGAGATGCCTCTGTTCAACTTAATTTGTGCAAAAGACAGGGTTCTCAGTTACGAACAAAGCAGCGAACTACTCAAAGCTCAGCTTTATTGAGTCAGCCTATGCGGTAAGCGTTTCTCTCACTGAATGCCGTGGCTAAGTAACATCGGAATTTACACCTTGCTAGAGAAGCATCAAATGTCTTCGGTTTTTACTCGTTGTTTAGTTCACCTAACACACAGTTTGAGTTTTTCCGCTTGCCTGTGTCGGCCTAAAATGAAGGTGTCTGTTCAACATCGATAATTGCCAGGCGTTCATGTGCCAAACACAATATCATTTTGAGGTACGCTGTAGTGTGCTTATCAAGATTGCGACCGCTTGGGGTTCTCCATTGCGCATATATATCTTGTTTCACGAGTGTTCTTTATAGATTTCACTTATCTCGAATTGCGGCCGCCATGGTCAGAAATCTCTCGCGCTATCAAGCACAGGAGCGCGACACCAAACCTGCCCTGCTGCCGCGGTGATTTGCTTGATCAACGTCCCCGTGCACACATGCCACGGACAGGGTGTACAAACGATGCCAGAAAAAAAAAAAGTTGACACAGCTATCACCTAAGTCTGCTTTTGTTTTCATTGTTTTACTGCAGATGTTAGCAGCGTAGTATCGTCGCAGCACGGACTTCTCAATGGTGACATATCAGCAAGCACTAGCATTAGCCCAAAACAGAGCACGCATTCATGAAATGAGGGTGAGGAAGCTGCCATCATGGCACAGTGCTGTCCCTTCGATACTATACATGCATAGATGCAGTCTGCATTGAAGGGCTTCTCTCCGTTTTTTAGTGCTCATGTTCGGGTAGCCTCCGTACGAAGTTATTTTTCTAAACCACAGTGCAGTATTAATGACGTTATAGCTTTTCGAGCTGTTCACTCCAAAATGGAGCACGGCAGCAGCGCAGCGCGTGCTCTCAGAGTGGTACACTGCGGCCGGTCGTCTAGGTGCGAGCAGCTGAGTTGTGTCGCGACTCTCCGCCAGGTGCTCTTTTTCGACGTGCCACCTATACAACGCTGGTCTCCCATAGCGCGTTCGAAGGCCCAAAGGCACGAAAAATTAACAGCGTACGAAAAATTAAACTACATACGTAGGTATTGACGTAGAGTTTAGACTTCTAAAGTGATTCCGTGAAGACGTTTAACAACGCACTGTGGAAACGAGCTTGAGTCCTTTTAATAACGAGGTGCATGGTCAGATCTGTTTTTACAGATCCAAACATTTACAGTAATAGTGCGACCACACACTCCATGGTTTAGCGTCTTTTAGCCAATAAAGCGCCATTACAAGTTTACTAAATGATTAAAAAGAGTGTGTGCTTGGGTAAAGTACGATGACAACGAAGAACCATTCAATTCAGTAGCCGCAAAAGTCAAGCGAGACTTCGTTTTTTCGATAATGTCAAAAATGTTACACACTATAACCCCTGAAAATTCAGGATACTTATCCATGCATTCTAGGCTGTACACTGACACACGAATAATGGAATAGATACAGAATGAAATAAACGAATTGATCGGTCTATTGGCGCGAAGGGCACTGAAAGTTTGATTAGGCGAACATCGGATCGTTCACCACACGGCGCAGTTGAGTGTAGTCGCCATGCGAGATGAACGTGGGCAGGAGAAGGCTTCCGCAAACTGGGGGGCCGTTTCGACTGCGGGGGTGTCGCAACGGTGGGGGTTTGCAGACGTGCACATGTACAGGCAACCGTCGGCGAACACCTGGTGCTCGCTGGCGTTGTCCGCGCGCTTCTGCTGGCTGCCTTCGACGAAAGCCTGAACCGCGGCGCCCATTGCGAACACGTCTGCCAGCTGCGACGCGTAGCCCTGCTTCGACGAGTGGCTTAGTCGAAGGCAATTGCGCAGCTGCCTCAAGTGCTCCGCCGTATTCCCGTCTCTCTGCTCTGGCAGCTGGAGCAGACCGGTGAGTCCGAGGCTATGCGTGAGGGCGCGTATAAGAGCGAGACCTAAGAAGGCGTAGTTGGTGTGCTTGGCCTCGCCATAACTAAACAGCGGCGGCACCAGTAACACGGCCGGGATGTACGCCGTGTTGTTTCTGCTGAGCACATTGGGGAAGGCGGAGAGCAGCGGAAACTCAGGCTGGGCCACGCGTCGCAGCGACGCGCTCCAGGCGGCGTGCGCGGCTGCGTCGAAGTCACGCTCGAAGCTGCCCGTGTCCGGCGGTAGGTAGGCGTAGTAGTCGTTGATCTGCGCCACACCGTCCTTGCGTGCCGGTACGCCGCGCATGAACTTGAACGTGAAGAGGCGCTCGATCATGTGTTCCTGCTGCCTGGGCGGCAGCCACTTCGCCTCACCAACGGCGGTCACCACGAAGTTCTTGAGCTGCGTCAGGAAGACGCTGGCCTTAGCCTGGGACTCGATCTCGGCGCTGACGTGGAGAAACGGGCCGTGTGCCGCTAAGCCGGCGACTCGCTCGACGCAGTCAAAGCAGCTGTCGGCCAATGTCTTCTCCTGTATACGGAGCGAAGCGGTGCAGGTCCATCGGTGCCGCACGAACTCCCACGCAAGGTAGGACTTGATGTCCTCCAGCTGAAACACTTTGCTCAGGAAGTTACGCAGTGAGCCGTTGGTCACTTCGACGCTGTCATTCGAACGGAATGGTGTGCTGACTTCCAGGTTGAGTTCCCTGATGAGTAGCGCTGGGATCAGCCCGTACTGATGGAGCTCTCCCACGGTCACGAGTTCGGGGTTATAGGCCAGAAGGTTTCCCGCTTTCTTCCAGAGGGCGTGAACGTGGTCCATGCCGCTCAAAATTCTCTCGGTGACGTCGCCTGTCAGTGGCGCGTTCACTGTCAGGTCATCCAAAGTCTGCTGCAGCGATCGACGCTTCCTTCGACGGAGACTCGAGTCCCGATACTTGGCGTGACGCACAAACTGGTGATTTGCTCGGAACACGAGACGCCGCTGGGTTTCGCCGCGCTGGGGAGCGGCTGCATCGAGCCAGAAGAGCACGCCATCCTGATAGTGGGCCGCCAGTCGAGTCGCCATTTCGGCCGCACTCTCGTTCGTGGAAAGGAAAGGGCGCAGCTCACCGGAGTTGACGCTTTCGCGAACGCTCGCTGCAGAGTCCACGTCGACGTCACGCGCGGCTGTGTTCGCGCGGCACGTATCGTAAAGTGCGGCAGCGCGGTCGACGGAGGGCCAAGGCTGCGCGCGCTGCCGGCGCCATGACGCCAGCGCGTCGGCGGCCAGTGCCCGTAGGAAGCCCCTGATGAGCACTTCGAGGGGCCGGCCGAAGCAGGCTCCCTCACCGCACACGAATTGGGAGAGGCTGTCACAGGGTGAGCCCCCACCGTGGCCCACGCAGGACGAGATGAGTTCCGAGTAGCGGCGACACAGGGTCGAGTTGCAGGCCACGGTACTCAGCAGCTGCAGGCCCGGGACCAACGGCGGAGGCTTGGGGTGGTCCCGGTCGCCGCCCGAGCGCCGCCACATGTCGTCGATGAAGAAGGCGACACCCGTGATGAGGACGAGGACGACGACGGCTATTATTGTGGCCAGCAGCCAGCGCCCGAACTCGATGTCGCCTCCCACGTCGTAGGTGAGGGCCGTTGAGTGAGGGCGTACAGGTGTCACTGGACCCTGCGCGCACAGAGGATCCATACAATAGGCAAGGAGACGAACAGCAATAAATGAAATGAGCCTATAACACACTCTCTTGACAGAACTAACTTTTACAATCTTCTCTGAATCATTAATTTGTAGGTAGAACTGCTGCAGAAAATACCATAGTTGCTGTGATGAAGATGCATTTAGCATTCAAAATGGCGAAGCAAGGTTTCAATGCATGGCGGATCCCGGAAGTGACACACTTAGCACTTGACCCTCCAATGCCCATAGACTGTCGGTGGAAGCGTTCTCTCATGGATAGTCAGTAGCACGCGCTCCATTGTTCGGCTGTGTTAGCCTCAATTTTGACGCGTTAGCAAGAAACGAGCACTACCACTTTGCACGTTTCCTGCATCAGTGAACAAAGCGAACCCTCCGAGATGCGATAAATATGATTCGTTCTTACGACAGGCGAAGTTTTTGTGAAAATACGTGGTAACTGGTGTTTTCGATAATAGCAAACAAAGTACACATATCAGCATCGCGAGGTTTTCTGTAGCCCCGTAGCTTAGTGAAATGTTATCGTCTGACTTTTTATGTCGATACTCACTTTGTTTTACTTGCATGTAGAATTCATCAGTGCTCTTGAAGTGCAGGAATCTCAAAACAACACGCGGGGAAAGTCGCGTGGTCTCGCGATTTGCTCTTATATAACTGAGCAATATCAATTTGGCCAGTGTTGCGCCAGTTGTTGTTGTTGTACGTTTGCTGGTATGTGGCAGCCCCCTGCAAGTAGACATTTTAGGGCAAATTTGGCGAAATGTTCTTTGGGCTCACATAAACGTGGGGACGAGGTGGCGTAGGTGTTGTCGAAGTGATGTTAAAAGAAGCTGTCTTGACGAGGAGGACTTTTCGCTGGATGCAGAGGGCTGTGAACGCACCGAGAGTGCCATCGACAGTGAACGATCAGCTGTCACCTACTCAGAAGCAATTGCATTTCGAGTCCTCGTGTGTTAATGGTTCTTCATGCTTGTAAGTCACTTTTATTGTATTTAATATTTCACATCCTTAAGCGAGGGTCAAAGTAAAAGCATAGTGTTTCTTGTGCATTGCATGTATGTAGAGCAAACACTGCGGATATTACTGAGCGCCAGATGTCGCCAACACGCTAGCCCTAGACCAGCAAAGCGAAATAGCTGAAGTGATGAAACGTGCAGTTACGGCTAGAATCCACGCCTCTCTGCTAAATTCTTCTCTACTACCAGTGTACCTTCCGAACAGCGTTGTTCGAATTTTCACAGTTTTGAAGTTGCGAAAATCATATGTGTGTATTCTTCCCGATATTCATATTTCGATCGCACTGATCGAGCCTGCAACATCCGAGTGCAATAAATGGCGCACTTGTAAAGTATGAACACGGCTGTTACACAAGTGCTACTTAATGAGATGTTAAAGGCTTTTCTTCCCTTAATGAACCAACTCTATGTTTCTGGCAGCGCAAGTAATGATGATGGCATAATATGTTTGCAGACCATTGCCACTTTTGACATTTGGTTCCGTGCGATGACGATTTTCGCTGTATAGCGGCCTACTGTGGTGGCGAACCCGTCAGGTATGCATGTACATACGACATTGGAGTGCCGTTAAATTAAAACGTCAATTCCAGTTTGTGCAGTTTTTTTTGTAGCCCACACATGATTCGTCGTTCACAAAGCGTCGTTCATTCACGGTAACGGAGCAAAATTTGACCTTTTACACTGCGACAAATAATCGGGCGGCGAGCTTCCATGGTTTCAGGAGGTATTTTGGTCTCAATAGATTTCAGCGCACCTCATGACATTATCCCGTGAAAGTGCATGGTACGGTCCATACGTCCACGCGTCCTATGTGTTCCTATGCTAGCGAACAGGCTGAAGCTTCTCCGGGTGTACGGTGCGCCACCTATGGTTCGTGGACGTCGTGAATAACTGATGACTCTCTTGTACGCTCCTGAAGACATACGTGAAAGAGGAACTCCAGTGCATTTTCGACCATATTGAGATGATGCCGTTTTCATATAGTATTACCAGTCCTGCAACACCGGTAGGGGGCTTCATTGTCTTGAGTGCCTCATCATTAATTTTAAATAAGCTATAAAAGACCAGTAAACTGAAACCGAGATAGGGAGCTGCTCCGTGCTGGGTGCGATGACGTCACGGTAGACGCCGCCACGGCTAGACAGGGTGTAAACGGAGCAAACGAGTTTTTATCGCGCGTAAAGCAAGCTTGCGATGTCTTACGACGTGGGGCCACGGTGTGTCAGCCTGTGTGAAGTAGGCAAGTCCAGATAATATTGCGGCCACTATCTGAGCACGGAAGCATCACCTTTTGATTTCATCCCACCGGCGCATGATGTCGCTGACGTTCTCAACGACTACGACAGCTAACACGCTGTACAGCTCACAAACCGAACAAGATCGTATCATTGTCTGCACATACGCTGCATCTCTCTGCTGAATGAGGTGGGGTTGGAAAAAAGTAGGCATGTTACGTGACATACATATGGTAGCACGGACTTACAGAAACTATTCCGGAATCGGCGAAAAATTTTTAAAGCTCATTTTCTTGAAAAGTAAATGAATTGAGGTTGTAAAATTTGGCACAAGTCATGAGAGTACCAAAGAGAAAACATATTAAAGATTTGTGAAACTTTGTGAATAGCGAAAAATCACCGCTTTAGTAACGCAGTTTGTTGTGCACTAACCTGTGATTCCATCTATTACGACCAAGTGCACGTCGCAGATCCAGGAACCTTGGGCAGTCACAGGTCCTAGAAAGAGCGCCGGAGCCAACAAGAAGGTCCAAACGTCGGCGGACGCCAGCGAAACAGCTAAGCCTTCCCGGGAGCTGATCAGAACACCTCGCGTGGGTGGCGACAGTCTTCTTCTGCGCTGGCCACGAGCCGCTCACGCTCGAGCCAGGACAGCACACCTGTGACCATGTCGATATTGCTGTTGTTCCTTGGGGCTACCGTGCTGGGGTTCAGCCACAGGACCGTTCGCAAGGCCGCATGGAATTTCATACAAGAGACGAGATGAATTGAATGCTAAATTCATCGAAATAGAGCCTATTTAAAAATTGGTAGCCTTTTTTTATTTGTTGTCTTCTCATTTATGTCTTTACTCTTGTTGATTCGTGCTTACAGTCGTCTCCCGTGACCCCGTCTGATGGTTCCGTGTCAGTTTGGTACAATATCGATTCTCAAACAGGACAGTCTCTGACAATTGGTTCCTTTTACCGTTTCCCTGCCTACGCATCGCCTTTGTACTTGACATTCTTTTCCAAGTTTTTAGAATAAACAATGACTATCTTAAGGCGGCGATTTTAATATGACCGATGTGAGGTGGGTTCACAACAATAATCTCATTGATGATTGATTTAGCCTATCTATGGCATTTCATGAGACTATTATAGTCACTAGTTCAGTTTGTCACTCAACCTACTAGGTGTGGCCTTAATAGTTCTCATGTCTCTTGATAAGTGAGATTTAACGTCCCAAAACTACCATATCTTTATGAGAGAAGCCGTAGTGGAGGGCTCCGCAAATTTAGACCATCTGCGGTTCTTTACCGCGCACTCAAATCTGAACACACGGGACTACAGCATTTTCGCCTCCATCAAAAATGCAGCCGCCGCAGTCGGGATTTGATCCCGCGACCTACGGGTCAGCAGCCAAGTACCTTAGCCACTAGACCACCGCGGTGGGGCAGTTCTTCTGTCTCAGATCTGCTATTTTTCAAATGAATCATCGCTTGTGCATGATAACGCCCTTATTCCTGGGATTAGTTACCATGACTGAATTGTGGCCCACATTCAGATAGTCCCATTTTTTTGTGCGTATGATCGGCCAAGGAAGATATACCTTTTTGATAAAGACAATTATGCTTTATCAAATGAGCTTGCCGTATTTCTGCAGGAATTCAATCATTTAGCTCAGTCCACATATTGCAACACCGTGTGTGATACATTTCGCCTCACACCAAAGAAGTTGGTAAACAAAGATGATCCAAGTAAACATTTGTCTCCCGAACAATTGGCACTTTAAATCATAATTAACTGGCGTTTCTCGGAATGAAGCGATGCAGAAAGTATCGGGAAAATTCACCTTATGTTCAGCCGATTCCCTCCACTGGGTACGAGCCATGTGCAGAGGAAAACAACAACAACAACGTAGTGATAAGCCTTGGGTTGCTCTGAAAGTAAAACGAATGAGCAACAAGAGACAAGTCTCCTGAATGTTTAAAGAAAGCAACGTGATTCTGGTGTGATCGTGGTACTAAAGTCGCTAGGAAAAGATATGAAAAAAAAAGAAACAAGATTGCCAAAGAAAAATATTTCTTAGCATTGGGCCCAAAGTTACAAAATAACCCAAAAGATGTGAGGCAGTGTTGAAAATTAGTCAGCAAAGAATCAATTGGCATCTCTAGCTTAAATGATGATGGTGCACTTTTAATTGATGACTCCGATAACGCTTCTCCTTTCAATCGCTATTTTTAGGCTTCTTTCACGCACCATTGTCAGTGTTGTACCGTGTATTTTGGACAATGTCCTTGAACCTATGCCGGAGCTGGTGGCAACACATGGTGGTATACTCAAGTTGCGTGACAAAATAAAGGCTTCTTCTGCAAATGGCCCTAACGGTATACCTTCTTACGTGTTGAAGGCTTGATCTGATGCGTGCCCATTACCTTGTTATAAACTTCGAGAAATTGTTGCGTACTTCTTGTTTACCTAGGGAATGAAAAGTCGTGAATGTGGTTTCGATACATAAGGTAGCCCAAAAGATATTGTCTCCGTCTATCCTTTTTCCCGAGAACGATAGCAGAATGAAACACTTTGCCACGTGACGTTACTCACTTAACTAATCAAAATGCTTTTTCAACGGCTATTCAAAATTGTGTATGATTGGAAGCGCTGGTCTTGTTTCCCTGTTCTATTGAACTAACGTATTTCACGCGTTATCTTGCTACCATGCCACTAACGCACACTGCTTTTTTTCTTTTTTTTTCACGCTTCCTGGTCAATGCGCGTAGTGCACTTTGTGTGTTTTGCATTAGACTAGCATTGCCTGTTTTAATGTGTATTCACGTAGCTATTTGTAACGAGAATTACTACTGCTTTGCGAATCGTGGGCCGTGCTACTGATTGCGCGCGCTTGTGTGTGTGTCGTGACAATCTGAAAGCTTACTGCATTATTGCTTCCCTGTGTACCGCGGACCGTGTAACTAGTCGCGTGTAAACTTTGTGTTCAAACTATGCACTGTACCACTCCTGCCTTGGCTGCCAAAGGGTGGCTGGCAGTATTGAATGAATAAAATAAATAAATGAAAACTACAGGCCAATTTTTTTCTAACGAGAATGTGTAGTAAAACAATGGAGCACATAGTCTACAGCGTTGTAATGAAACATTTAGTAAGTAACAACTTTTTACAGCGAAAGCTGTGATGAGATCACAACTCGGGTCACACGCAGCTCTCCGCCACCGCCGCCGCTGATGAGACAGTGGGGCTCGGAACCCGGGTCTGCTGGGTGCCATCACAGTATTCTACCACTGAGCTACGCCGGTGCTTGTGACTTAGTGGCAAACCTAGCACCAAAGTCACAGTGGGGCTCGAACCCGTGTCCGATGGGTGCCAGCCCAGTATTCCACGACTGAGCTACACTGGTGCTTGTGACTTGTTGGCAAACTCGCCTTAGGCAGGCTTGATGTCGGGAAGGCAATCGCGTTAATACGACTTATAAAGCGTTTTAGAACAGCGAAAAAAAACAACCAGTCGTCGCACTATGCGAATAGCGTAACGAGTTGGCCGTCCAATGTTCCATCCCATTACAAAAGCTTATTCTTGTTTTCCTATTAACTGTGGCGCATACCCACTTCAGCCATAATTCCTCATCGTCGTCAGCCACTGCATGAACAATCGGCACGGAATTCCTTGCAGGTATTTAGCGGATACCACGCTTCTCAGAAGTATGACGAAAAATAGCATAGCGAATGCCAGCCTACTACCCAAACGTTTACTATTAATGCCCTAGTGGGCATCAAGCAAGTATGCTTGCAGTAGTTATACAATGAGTGTTTTGAAAAGGCTCTGAAGGGCCGCTCTTCTCGCTTTCGCTGTGACTGTACTGCGCTTTTCGCGCAAGCCTGGCGTTTTTTCACCGAGTTTCAGCATGGCTTTCGGTCAGGTAACACCTCATAGAATTCAGTCATGATCTTTTTTACTCACTAGACCTTGGTGTGCACACTGACTGCATATTCATAGACTTTCAGAAACCATTTCATTATGTGCCACATGTTTTTCTGCTACATGAACTCTCATTTCTTGGTATGGCTTGATTGAATAGGGTTTTCTCTACGAGACCGGATGCAACCTGTCATAATTAACGGCTCTCAAATTGAATATGTCACTGTTACTTTGGGAGTTCCTCAGGTATCTGTGTTGGGACCTTTTCTGTTTCTGTTCTACATCAACGATATTGCTCAGGATGCCTCACGCAAAGTACGTCTGTATGCGGCGCTTAAGAACCGTACGTCTTGGGCTTTCACCGGAACGATTCTGTTGTAGTTACCGGGCGCACAAAAGTCACTGCACTCGCTGCACATTCTCCGTTTGCGAAAAGAGCGCGCTTTTCAGACACAGCAAAATAACAACTGAGACGCTTATTAGCGTTCATCTGTACCCGCGAGTACGTTGTTGCTGTACTCCTATTGTAGTGGCGCATACCCACTATGATGGATTGGCCAAGAATCGAGTGGTTTTAAAATTTACTGTTCAGATTTGTAATGATGGAAGTATAACAGAAAGATTACCGTTTCGTGCATCATTTGTGCACGTGCAACGAGGGGCATGCTTTGATGTGCATTCCATTCTTCGCGCGGCATTCTATCTTGTTGCTATCGCATTCAATGCTTCGCATTTGTGGCAAAGCAGTGACTTTTTACAACGAAAGCCATTATAAGATCACAACACGGGTCACGCGCGGCGCCTTAGTTGTCCGCCACCGCCGGTGTCTGTAACCACCATCGCACGAAATATTAAAAAGAACTCAAATAAAAAAACGCGAAGGAAATAGTCAGAATCAAGCCCGGGTTCGCTGCGTGCCAGCCGAGTATTCTACCATTGGGCTATGCCGGTGCTTCCTCTAATATGCATAAAATCATCACCAGTATCTCTGAACTACGCACAGCATACTTCATCAGAAGTCAGGCAAACACACACAAGTACCCAGAAGAGGCAGCCATTCCGGAACGCGATCAGAAGTATCAAAAACATGGTGCATTTGAGCAGATGCTTTTCGGAAGACTGATCTCGTCGACCGTGGTGGATCGGCGTGTATATCAATCTGGTGCTGGGGACTCGTTCGCAAACTTGCCTTAGGCGGGCTTGATGTCGGGAAAGGAATTGCGTTAATATGAGTAATAAGTGTTATACAACAGCAAAGTAACGATCAGGTGTGAGATAAGGTGAATTGCGCAATGAATCGGTTGTCGAATGCGCCAATCCTTTGCAAAAGCTTTATCTTGTTCACCTATTAACGGTGGCGCATACCAACTGTGGGGGATTGTGGGGTTCACAAAAGTTTCTGCCATAATTTATCATTGTCGTCAGCCCAGTATACAAAAATTGCCCAAAAGCTGTTTTCCAATTCTTAGACATCACGTAGACAGTCTACGCAGACTGCTTAGAAGACAGCACCAAGCCCATGCTGTCCTATAATTGGATCAAGTATGAACGACTTTTACGCGACGATGCGCCCCCTCACGTCAAGAAGGAAAAGCTAAAAGAAACAAACGTAACAGTTGTGTTTTATGGCTTATGTCGTGTTAAAACCAAAAACAAATAAACGTTACTCCCATTGAGCGTCTGGAAAAGCGTCTGCTTGTGTGCGGACGACCATTCCAGCAAGATTTGATCTATCTGGGCGATTCGCTGAGCCGCCATCTTATTTAGACAGCAGAGTAGCCTGCATCGTATTTGTCTACGATGCGGTCTTCTCGGAGCTGTCTGTTTTGCCGGCTACGTGTAAATTGGAATGGGACTTAAGATGGCCGCCGTCCATTTAGCTGTCCATTTAGCCGTCTACAGTGAGTATTGGAACACAGCCAAAGTTGCTTGCAAATGTGCAGCAGGTACCACACTTCTCCGAAGACTGCTGAAGGATGGCGCAGTGAATGCCTACATACTACACAATGGTTAATGGCATAGTGGGAACTCTGCAAGTGTGCTTGCAGCAGCTACCCAAAGAGTTGTAAAAAAGGCTCTTGAGGGGGTATGGTAGGGTAAATGGTATTTGTCAGTTTTAGCATAATATCTTAGAAACAGATGCAAGTATTTTTATGAACTTTTACGTGCTCCCAAGATATGCCACTGGGTATCAAGTAACACTCTTTTTGTATGCCTAGGCTGCATATCCTACCTATGGCCCACTCCCAAATTTTTAAGTTCAGTTTTTCAATGCACTTTTTCTCTGTAACTACCGAAAGGAATGTAACCATATTCAGCCGTTTAGTTTTATAGACACACGGGTTACATATGAAGTAAAAAAATATATTACATTTTTATGAAGCTTTCGTAAAAAATTAAAAATACTGCGGGCACAACACCACGGAGGGTGCGTACTGTTGTGTATTTTTTGTAGAGCTTCATTTTTAATAAAATCAGCATTTTTCTAAAATTCAGATTGTTCCTAACTTTTTGTAGCTCACGCATACAAAGTTTCATCTAAATAGATTCAATACTTTTTGATAAAAGGTACATCGAAGTTGAAAAAATTACCGAAAACGCAAGTTGAGAAAAACGAAGTATTACTCGCGCGTACTGCTTTCGCCAGAGAACGCACGGCGCACTTCGGCAATAACAGGTATCTGAGCCAACAGACATAAAATGGGGGCTTAGGCAGGGGTGTCCTCTGTCACCCTTGTTATTCATGATGTACTTGCAAGGATTAGAGGCTAAATTAGAGGGGAGTGGACTTGGCTTCAGCCTCTCTTTCGTCAAAAAAGGAAAACTCGTTGAACAGGCACTACCAGCATCGATGTACGCAGATAATATAGTGCTAATGGCCGACAACAAGGAAGATTTGCAGAGATTGGTGGACATCTGCGGTAATAAGGGAGATAAGTTAGACTTGAGGTTCAGGAGGAAAAAATCATCAGTCATAATTTTTAACGATAATGAAGACAGTGAGCTTACAATACAGCAGGTCAGGCTAGAGATAACGGATGAATATAAATATCTGGGAGTATGGATAAGCAATGGGACCGAGTACCTAAGGGAACATGAAATATACGGAACGACTAGATGAAACAGAAATGCAGCGGTAATAAAAAATGGGGCACTGTGAAATTACAATAAGTATGATGTTGTGAGAGGAATTCGGAAAGGTGTTATGGTTCCTGGTCTGACTTTTGGCAATGTGGTCTTGTGCATGAGATCAAAGGTTCAAGCAAGATTAGAAATTAAGCAACGGGGAATTAGGAGCTCACGGAAATACACCATATCAGGGAGTACAAGGGGATGTGGGATGGGCATCATTCGAGGGCAGGGAAACTAGCAGCAAAATAAAACTTGGGGAGCGATTGAGAGAAATGGGGAGGAACGTTGGGCTAGGAAGGTTTAAGCTATTTGTACAGGAGGAATGTCGATGCAATATGGAGGAAGCGAACCAGAAAATTGATGGGTAAGCACTTAAAAAACAGCAGGGGGCCAAACCAAAAAGAACTCTCGGTTAAGAAGAAAGTGAAGGAAATGGAGACCAACATGTGGTGATTAGGCATGATTAAGAAGCCGGTACTAAATATCTATCACAATTTCAAGCAGAAAATTGCCAAGGAAAGCATCTATGATAATTCTCGGGGTAGTTATCTACTGTTTGAGGCCAGGACGGGAGTATTGCGAACCAAGACATCGGGCCAAATACGAAGGGGTAGACACGGTATGCAGTGTGTGGGGAGAGGAAGAGGAAACTGCCGAACACTTAATAATGTTCTGTAAAAGGCTTCACCCTATAGTTCAGGATGATGGTGCACAGTTTTTCAAAGCACTGGGGTTTAGAGACAGGGAGGGCAAAATTGACTTTAAGTGGGTAGAAATAACTAGGAGGAGGTTATATGATTGGTGGCTACAATCAAGCTACGAGTGAAAATTAAATCCTTCACTGCAAAGTGTTGGTGCTTAACTTCACCATTAAAAGAAAAAAAAGATAAATCTAGTTTTTGTTCACCTAAGTATTACGGCTAGGTGGCGTTAGCCGCGTCTCGATTTTAAGGGTACAGCCATATCAATCAATCTATCCATCCTCAGCATTTAAACCGCTTGGAGCGGCCGCTCGACATCGGGCTTCCACAGGATTGTCCCTCAGAGTACAGTGGAAGTTTCAGCGTCAAAACTGGAAATTGAATTTTTTAGGGGTTTACCTTACCATACCTCTTCAGAGGCCGCTTTTCTAGCTTTCGCTGTGAGAGTGTTGCGCGTTTAACGCCAGCCTGGCGGTTTTTTATCTTGAGCCACCGGCATTTCTTGTCGGTGCCTTCCAATTCTCGGCTTGTGTGGCATTATTAAGCGACTTTAGCTTTGGTAAATCAATCATTGGCTTGGCAGCTTCATAGCCAAGACGACAGTTATTCACCACATAGTATGAGTCGTTGTTGTTGAAACTAGGACTTGGAAGAGCTTTTTAATGAACCAGAGCACTCTGAGTAGAGGTATGCACCCAGCTACTGTGGTACATACCCGTTTATGAGAGTGCTCCTATGATTGGTGACGCGGCATACAAATTAGGGAATTTTTAGCAGCTTCGCTGTTAAAAAACTTCTCATCGTCTCAGTTCTTTCAATATCGCCTACTATATAACTAAGAGATGTATTGATTTGGTTTAAACAATGCAACATTTCTCGCAATATTTTCAATTCTAGTTTTTTCTCTTCTGGGTCGACATAGACTCACCTGTGCTGCTTACCCGCATACCATAGGCCTTGATACATGAATATGCATCCCAAGAAGCCGTGGGAAGAGTTTCACGACGCACAAAACACGCATTTAATGCTATTCATGTCATGACCTGACACTCACGTTCTTCATACTTTCCTAATCTGCTACGCCCATTCCGACAGATACCAAGTTATGAAGGCGAACAGAAGAGTACCGAGACGTAAGCGGCTAGATAGACAGATATACGTGCTTAAAGTGCCTTTGCATCGCTAACAGATGCTTTACATAAAAAAGAATAAACATGGAATCAAACGAACACTGGTCATTGGCGCAGCTTCCAGCTTTAATGACCAAAAATCAATTCCGATGATCTGCCGTTGTCAATCGACATTCTTCGTATAGTTATTATAGACAGATGCATGGACAGAATTCATCATGACTATTCATCATCATGACTCAGATTGGCTATATCCGCTCATAAAGAACATGCATAAGTTGGATCTAGTGCAATAGCTGCTTGGCGTTAGGGTGTGTCCTGACCTGAAATAGCCTGAGTGTCCAAGCCTGTGGTGTGCTCATTGGAGGGTACTCTCTCCGCCTAGGCTAAATGAGTTGCGTTACATTGTTATACGAAAGGGGAGGCTCCTGATTTTGATGTTCAAATAACACTAGCCCATCAATGCCAATGCTCTCATATAGTGATACCAAATTTTCATTTTGTTCTAACTATAACGAGACATCCGATTAATCTCACCAATACAATTGTATCACAATTTTATCATACATTTAAGAGCTACGTACCCTCCACACATGATTACACAGCCGCAGGAACGCCTTCCGAAATGCGTAAAAATGGCGAACTGCGCGAGAACGTTCATGTGTCCTTGCAAACATTTTATCGGTCAGTATGAAAAACGATATTCTTACTTAGGGCACTTGAATGCATGAATTTTGGTACATCTGTTTGCCTGTCTCACGATTCACCCACCCGGCCAAAGTTAAAGCAGCCATCTTGAACTGGTGGTCGCGTTCATACTTGAGAACAGTGTCGATCAAAAAGCAGATATTACGCATGTCTGAGGTTCAACATTAATACGCAAGTATTAGGTGGTGTGTTCCTTAACTATAAAATACAAATATACGAAATTCTAAAGGTCCTTTTGTTTCTTTTGCTGCGTCGAAAATGCATGCTTCAAAATGTGACGCCATGTACTAAAAAGCCCTCGACCAACAAAAGTGGTGCTGCCATCTGGCAGGACAGAAATGGTACGTGCCAAGCGATGCCTAATACACTAGGACAGAATGTGCCGGCTAGCGGACACCACCAGCATCCAGCCCAGTGCAGCCAACACAGTGACGAGCCTTCGACACGACTATGGTGGCTAGAATTGGGAGGTGACGCCAGCGCCCGCATATTCGCCGAGCACGCGCGATCCTCGTTTTCAAGCGCCGCCGCGACGGCCACCACGGCGCTCCTGTCGGCATAGTGATGCGGGCGAAGCGCGCGCTCCGCGCTCTCTCGTCGACTCGCCGCTGGGTTCGCTGGTTCGCCTCTGGAAGCGTGTCTGGGTGTGTGCAGTTTTCCGCGTTGATGTCTCGCTTATGGCAAAATGTATTTAGTTGCTGACATGACAGTGTGAGTGCCGACCTTAGGATGAACTCCAGCACTACGAAAGCGAGGCAACGCCACTGCTTTGCTCCTGGCTGCACGAGCGGCTATGTGTCATCGAGGGAGCAAGGTCAGCGTGCTTCTCTTTTCTCTGTTCCCAAAGACCCTGCCCTCTTCGAAGCCTGGCAACGAGCCGTACCCCGTGCCGACAAGTCGTTGGACGTGAAGTCGGCGCTATGTGAGCTTCATTTCGACGAGCAGTTTATTGAGCGTTTTTACACGCATGTGATAAACGGCGAAACTGTTGTTCAGATTCCCCGAGGGAAACCGGTGCTGAAATCTGACGCGGTGCCAACCATATTCCCAAATGTTCCTGCGTATCTTTCAAAGAAAGTGCCGAAGAAAAGGACGTCAAGAACATCCACTTGCGGCCTACCATCGAAAATTCGGCGTCAGGAACCAAGCACGTCTGCTTGCGAGGAGACAGCTGGCTCGTACAGCACAGAAAGCGACAGTAACCAAATACCTGTTCCGAATGTGCCCGCAATTCCCGACGTCCGCAAGTGTGGTCTTCCCAGCGCTTACTGGGCTCGACATCTAATTGCTGGAGCCGACAACGCCACGGTGTTTACAGTTTGCGCACTAGATGGTGACAAGTTGACTATTGACAAGTATGTGCTAATGACATCAGATGAAAACAAACTTCAAGCGACAGCTTTTGTGCAAGCCACAAAAATAAAGACCCTTGACATTACCGACATCGAAATGGCAGAAGAGTTGCTTCGCGACGTCGACTCCATGATACCATGCAGAGGGTTTGGTAAAACTGGTGAATTTGGAGTGAATTTAAAGTACAAGGAGAAGACTTTTGATGGCAGAACCTTCAGCCCATCTTGCCGTGGGGTTGCTCCAACGCCAGAAAAAGCCTGCCCACAATGCAAGCACCTCAGAAGACTACTCCTGAATCGTGAGTCCTACAGGCGAAGAAAAGGCAAAAATGTGGCCCAGTCCCAAAAGCTTTCATACAGGCTTAAGCTGCGAACAGCGCAAGCGAAAAGGAGTCGTCTGAGTGTCCTGCAGGCTAAATCACTCATCAAACAAATGAAAGAAAAGAATGCACGGAATGATTCTACAGCATTTGAAGAAGCGGTGAAGGCCCTACCCATTAAGCAGCAGCAACAAGTCAAGGCGTGCTTTGCTGCGGCTAAAAGAAAATCCACGAAAGGGATGAAGTATGAAAGTGAATGGGCTCTAGAGTGCCTTATTATGTCCATGAAAAGCCCACGCCTCTATGAGCATATACGCAAAAACAACATCATGGCGTTGCCTTCTCGAACATCACTACGTCGATATCTCAAGCGTTACAGGAGTGGATTCGGCCTGAGCGAAAAAGTGTTTGCTGCTGTGGCGGAAAAAACAAAATCTATGGACTTGTTCCAGCGCCATGGTGGGCTGTTAATTGATGAGATTAAGCTATCTGAACACTTGAGCTTGGGAACCGATGGCACCATCGAAGGTTTTGTGGACCTTGGGAAGTTCACACCAGAGAGTGAGCGCTCCGTAGCATGTGACCATGGCCTTGTAGTATTGTTCGTGCCTTTTACAGGCACGTGGCACCAGATTATTGGTGTGTTCGCATCACGCAGCAATGTGAAGTCCGAGACGTTAGGCAAAATAATCCTCGAAGCAGTAGTCATGAGCGAAAACGCCGGTCTGCACGTAGACTTTATCACCACTGATGGAGCTGCGTGGAACAGAAGCATGTGGCACTCATTCGGCATACACGGCAGGAAAGAAAACACAGTATGTAGAAGGCAGCACCCTACAGACCCAGAACGTTTTCTGCACTTCATCTCGGACTTCCTACACCTTCTTAAATGTGTGAGGAACACCTTTGTTCGAACGGGCGTGAAACTGCCAGAAGGCCATGCCAGTGTTGACCCTATTGACTGTGCCCGGAAGCTTGATGAACAGCATGACACGACTCTCAAAGCCATGCCTCATATTAGCAAATCGGTTGTGCATCCCAATGGCTTTGAGAAAATGAGGGTAAATTATGCAGTGCGGCTTTACAGTGATGAAGTCCTCAGAGGCCTTTTCTTGTACAATGCAACCATCGAAGAAAAGCATGGGAGCACAGCGGCGACAGTCAGCTTTGTGGAAAGAATGAGAAGGCTCATTGAGGCCATGACTTCAAGGTGCAGTTCGGGTGCACTTAAGCCTGGAGGGATGCACGAGAAGTGCATTCAAAACTTCTTGACTTACCTGGACGATTGGGAAACAGCTGCTGGCTCCGGAGGTTTCCTAAGCCGCAGTACAGCCGAGGGGCTTCGTGTTACCTTATCAAGCACGCTACACCTTCTCCGCTACCTGACGATGAAGTTGAACTTCAGCTATATGATGACATGCCGCTTGAGTCAGGACCCCCTGGAGAGGCTGTTTGGAATCGTCCGACAAATGTCTGGATGCAATGATCATCCGACTGCCTCCCAGTTCCTAATCTCGGTCAACACTTTGAGCTTCCAGAATTTGGCAAAACCACCGAAAGGAAGCAATGTGTCCTCAGGACTGCTGAGAAGTCTGCTGGGAGCTGACAACGGAAAGGACCTCACTCCTCGGAGGAAATTAGACGAGCTTCTTGACGTAGGAAACCTTGCCGAAGCACATGAAGTGCTCAATGAATACGGCCACGGCACCGAGCATGCAGACATTTTCGTGCAAAGCAGCGATGCCAGACTCATATTCTACATGGCTGGATATGTGGCAAGAAAAAGCGTTGCAAGCACCAAATGTGCAGAGTGCAGCCAGCAGCTCCTACAAGGCGAGAACGATCCATCTCCAGCTGCAGCATCCCTCACGGCTGCTGTTGACCGAGGAGGCCTGCTGTACCCATCAGTCAAGCTCAATGAACTCGTGACCACTCTCGAGAACACTTTTACCCACTGCTTCAGTGTTACAGAAGTCAAACCTGACAGCATCATGGACTTGGTTTCCTTCTTGCAGTTAAGAAAGCTTACACTTGTTGGCTGCCCTGACCACAGTATGTCCCTCACAAACAAAATTATCAAGTTTTATGTTCTTACTAGGCTCCACTTTCATGTCAAAGCCCAGAACAGCAAACGAAACGCTAAGCAGGAAAGAATGAAATTGCTGAAGCTTAGACGCGTGCTCTGAGTTTGATATTGTAACTTTAAGCTCTATTGATTTTTTTTTGCCGAGTGGAAAGTGATTGTATGCCTCTTATTACTTAGTGCCAAGCGATGCGCTGTCTGTGTGCAATGTTTCAATGTTTTTAACTACTCCCGAGCGTATGTAAATGTGCGTATTTTTTCATTTTATTTTATTTTACCCTGTATTCCATGATGTGCAATAGATCTTCCTAATAATATGATGTGCAATAAATATTTGTTTTATTTTCCTCGCCCAGAACTTTGGTAATATTTTTTTTTAAAAAAACGCCGTCGCCTTGCACTCCAAAACACTGCAGGGATATGCGAACGAAAGCTTTAATTTGCGCAGATTCAACGTCACAGAAGTCTTGCAGCGGCAGCCAATTTCTTTTAATGCTTGAAATGGCGTTCTATCAGCCATCGTCACAGTGAGTTATCTGAATCGCCAATTTATCTGAATCATGCTTCAGCAACAGCATCTTTGAAAGGTCCGCGCGCTCAAGGCGCGCGCGCGTAACTAGCATCACCATTCCGCCGACAGCGCCACCGCCGCGCTGCTCGAAACGAAGGAGCGGCTCCGAGCTCCCGTTGGCGTCACCTCCCAATTCTAGCCACCATAACACGACGGCGCCGGCGGATAGACTGGGCTTGACTTGGCCAACTTGGCTTACGGAGTGTGAGAGTGGCGTGTGGACCCATGAGTGGCACGCGCAACTTTCTTAACTCGTGGCACTGCGAGCGCCTACTCGATTTGTGTGCGTGTGTGCGTACGGACCTACAAAGTGCGCAACTTTTCATCTTGTGGCGCTGCGAGTTCCTGCCCTGTGACAAAAAGGAATAGCAACACCATCTTACTTACTTACTTACTTACGAGAACAGCATCACGGGTGACCACGGATGAGACCAGAACTGATGTAGTACGGCCGGCAGAAAACTATCATCTTTCGATGACATTTGCAGCAAAGTACGCAGACACGCGGCCAATTTTTATATACACCAAATTTTTCATAATAAACTGTTAGTTGACAGTATGCTCTTGTACTTGTCTTTCTAAGTTAGTTACACGCTCGTATTTAAAGTGCCTTCTGAAAACTCAGGTACAATTTATGCTCGCCTTGGAAGCTTCGAGGACAATACACATTGAATAGATAACATTAGGCGGTATGCCTTACATTTTCCGGCTTGTGCACCTTTTCTTCAGAAAATAACTTCTGGAATTCGTGCATTCGTTGTTGCGCTGGTTCGGGATTATCGTTTCTGAAGCCCGAGCATTGATCGTAACTCGCTTCCTTTTACGTAACTAAGAACCGCTGATCAGTCAATTACAAAACAGAGTGAACTGTGCACCATACTGACGATCGTATAAGAAGGCATAGCATAAAGGAACATCTTAGATAACACAATTTATTTATTGACTTTTTATACAATTGCAGCTGAATGATCTTGCACGGCGGATGACAATGTGATGAAAAAACAACTTTTCGTGGTATGTGTATTCCTCGACACGACGCAGCTCAACGGTTACTTTGCAATGATGAAAAAAAATTGGGAAAGCATGAGCACTGAGCGCAATGATATAAAATGATTGTAAAGCTAAAAATGTTACGCCAACTTCTCTAAATTCTTGGCTCCGCTACGACACGTCAGTAAGCCAGACTAGAACCGTATTACGTTTGGTAGGTTCTGCACGCTTTAGGTAATTTAGGATGGTACTCCCAATTGGTCAACTCTAGCACCGCGGGAAGCTCGGGATCTTCTTGACCCTGCAATGTTTGAATCCGGATCTCACTGGTGGTTGTGAACACCCATCAGCGCTATTCAGAATCTGCGGTTGCTGATTTCGAATTCATCCGGAAATGCCGACTGATACGTGTACATTCTATTATCAGCTACAGAACGGAACCAGAATGCAGAAAAACTGTGGAATAGAACAACGTCAGGCAGCGTCACGTGGTTTCCCTTGTCAACCTATCAGCGCTTCGGGAAGAGTTACACTAATTTTCTCACGCTGTCAAGGCTGGATCCGCACGAGCATACGTATTGCATTGCGTTTCGTAAGCCGCGTTGGCACAACGTTTGCTTGTCAAATTGCCATTTGCTTAATATTATTACCCGAATAGTGTTGTGTCGTATTATATTCTAAAATCTGAACATCCATTTTGACGCTTGTTCGTCAACTATCAGTTTCAAGTGCAACTCCAACTATTCACGAAACGACGCTTGTCGGCTCGGGGCTGAACGGGAAAGCGAGGTACAAGAAAAAAAAGTAAAAACAACCAAAATATTTTTCTGGCAGTATGTGTCTTGTCTCAGAACACGCAACTTCATGAATACCAATCAAGCCGGCAAGTTTCAAAAAAAAATCTTTCGAAATCAGTTATGAATACAATGATGATGTGTTGTTCTGCTGCCATCCTCATACGTATCTTGCGAAATACCTTCGTGAGGACTACAGCTTAACTAGAGCCGCGATCCGAAAATTGAATAGGATGAACGGGTGGATATGCTTCTCAAGGTAATCCTGTGCGTGTCCGCTGGTCTGCAAGAACAGAAAAAAAAATGTCTGTCAAGCGAATGACACTGGTGGATGAAGTTGATTCACGACAACGAGAGCGCTGTAGTGGGAAAGAAAAAAAAAGTAGAAAACAGAGATAAAAAAATGACCAATTGTGATTTGGCAATAAACATCAGGGCACTGTACTTATCGTGAAAAATTCCCCTCTAAAAACTTGTGCCAAACAAATTTTCACGCCATATGGCATTATAGGGACGAAGACAATAAAAACGCAATTATAATATTAGGTTTATTGACCTAATATGGTCGCAGCATGGTAAATGCTGCTAATACAGCTGCCACTACAAGTAATAATAATAATAATAATAATAATAATAATAATAATAATAATAATAATAATGGCGTTTTGCACTCTAAGCAACGAGTTGCTTCAAAATATCCTTACATTGCTGTTTTATTGATTGATTGATTTGTGGAGTTTAACGTCCCAAAACCACCATATGATTATGAGAGACGCCGTAGTGGAGGGCTCTGTTAATTTTGATAACCTGGGGTTCTTTAACGTGCACCCAAATCTGAGCACACGGGCCTACAACATTTCCGCCTCCATCAGAAATGCAGCCACCACAGCCGGGATTCGATCCCGTGACCTGCGGGTCAGCAGCCGAGTTCCTTAGCCACTGGACCACCGCGGCGGGGCACATTGCTGTTCTATTTCGCACTTTTGAAAATAAGCTAGATCTGACAACTTACCCTTTTTCACAATTAGCACTGCTAATGGTCACACAGCGCTGAAATCATATCAAACTCGCGTATACGAGGTAGTATTCATCATTATGAACAGTATCCATCACAAAAAAAAAACTAGCTTTTGGCACCCTACCATTGCGAATGCATTAATTCGCTTTTATTTCGAGCAGACTGCAGGTATTGATCTTCATGCATTGTTTACTTTGGCGTTTTGGAGTGCATCAATAGTTTTTGTTGTGCTTCTCTGATATTTACCCGTATGCCCTCCATGCCAAAGTTTCTTGTGAGATCAGCAGTATTACTAACTGAATAAATTAATAACTAAACAAATATTTGAATTTTTGTCAAACACTGTACGTCTAAAGTGCACACTTTCATATCAATGCATGAATCGGCGTTTCACAAGCATTCGAGTCCACGACTTCACGGTCAGCTGTGGAACTTGAGAGCCTATGGGATGACCGACGGAAACTGGAGTAAACAACGAAGCTGTAACGGTCGTCCAGGAAGAATGGAAAGAAATACGAACAGTTTGCGATGTCATTTTCATCACACTCTAGCATTAGTTTCAATAAAGGAAAAAAAAAATGCTAGAATGTATGGTTCTTGTTTGTACGAATTTCACTGCAGTGACAATAATTCTAGTGACTTTTATTCACCTTCCAGGCTACAGCCGCTTGAAAAGAAATGCGAAACACAAGAAAATGTTCTAGTCGCTCTGTTCTTGTCACTTTCCGTACCCACTGTACTTTCGTTCACTCCGTAGTGTAGAAAGCGTACCTTGTGCCTATAATCAAGATTTACGGTTTTAATACATTACGCCGCGACCATGTTTCCCATTTACCACGTGGACATTCATAGGTCTTACCATCGTGTTGAACCTTGAACCTGGCGTAGAAACCGACGCCCGTGTTCTTTTCGTTGGTGGCCATTTTGACGAGAAGTTGGCTGCCTGATGACTGAAGTGTCGCTGGCATGTCCTGCGTTTGAGACAGAATAGGAAAGCGTCATAGGTCACAAGTGCTGCGACACCCGTTCAACGGTGTTTTTTTTTGTTATGTGTGGGGCGTCGCGTGGGCTGTAAGTGAGACTACGTATGTGCTATATATACGTGCTACATGGTTAAGGATTAAAAACAAGTTGAAAATTCAGCGCTCATTATCTTGCCTGTCATTGCCTGTCTTGTCAATATCTATTTCATTTAGGCTCAAACCAAGCTGCGCTGTAGAAAACTGAGATTGTGGAACATGGCGCCTCTTGCACAAAGGAAGAAAGGTTGTATGATAACAGACCAGCGACGATAGCGTCAGATAAAAAACATGCACTTCAGAGAGTCTGGCCTTCGTGGGGCGCCAACGAAGGCCGATCTCGCGGGTGGAACATCATTGTTTGCTGTGTTGTTTTCCTCACGAGCTCGAACTTCAATACTTTTACATACTGGGCATCAATCGGCGGACAAAGTGAATGTACAAAATGAAAAAATACTAATAACAAAAATGAAAATATAATGAGCATTTCTTTGCATGATTACGCATGCAATGCAGTCAGCATTGGCGCAAAGTTCCTCTCCTATGTGCCGAAGCAGTTGCGTGCATCTGGTCGAAAGTTATGAAAACGGTTACCGCTCTTTTCTACCAGCTGGTGATAGCAAAAAATGACTGGTCGTCCTATCATAGTAAAAACTGACTGTGCCGTTAGGGATCGCCTTGCATGCGTAATCACTAAAACTGCAATAAAAACTTTTCGGAAGAATTATCTCGGAGCACAGCCATGCTAGAAGAATTATTACAAGTGAGAGTGTGCACAAACGCGACTACCTCCAGCTTTCAATGCAAACATGCCAATTTGATGCAGTCACTAAAAAGTTCATTATTCAATCTTAGTTAATTGAGCAGATGAAAGCAATAATTCTTGTATCATGAAGTCCTGGTTACATAACTTATATAAAAAGGTAGTTTTTACGTTCTTCTCATTTCGGAATCCTAAGAACACCATTATGTTTCAGAACACCAATCATATATTTGGAATTGATTTATTTCGTCATCAAAACAAAACGTGATAGTCGAAGTGCGGCAGTTTGGGCTAGTTGGTATGACATAATGATAGTTATATCGCGAGAACAGAACGACGACAAAGGGATGCGCTAGTCTCTTGTCCTTTTGTCGTCGTTCTGTTCCCGCACGATAACTATCCTCGGTATAGTCGAGGACCAGTGGTAAGAGCTAGCTATCTTTTGATAGCTTGACAACGCCGTGGACACCTACAACGTTCGGATGATGATCATGATGATGACGAAGATGATGTGAAAACATTTGTTTATTGAATAACGCACAAAAAAGCGAGGAGGGTCTCTATTTTGGGTCTCTTAGGACAACAATTGCGATAGTCCAGGGCCGCCGTACGGGCGCCCTACAGACGTCGGGGATGTCGTCGCCAAGGAAACCTTCACTCTGCTCCGAGGCACGGGCTGCACCGAAAGATTTGTGGGAGGGGAGGAACGTAGGCAGTGGTGCACTCTACAGTGGCGTGAAAGATTGTGTGTTGCAAGCCACCACCTATCAGGTAGTCTGGCCGGGATAGGAACCAGTGGTTCTGTCTGCGGACAGGTAGTGCCTGGCCCGCGGCACGAATGCATTCCACGGGACGCTGCTCATCAGCTGCGTGCAGCGGATGCGGCGATACTCGAACACATCCTCTGCTCCGGCCCGGCATTGGCCGCCGAGCGACGTAGAAGGGCGAGCCGATACCAACATCTTGGGCTGTGACATCTGTCCAGGACATTTTTTCCCGGCGCGGTTACGCCCCTGCGAGCACTTCGAGCTTTCCTGAAGTTCGCGGGACACGCTCATCTCCATAATGCCTAACCTTGATGCGTTGACCTCCTGCCCTTTCTAGGGAGGACGACCTCCTCTGCTACTCCCCTGCTTGCTTTCAACCTCACACACTCTCTCCATTTCTTCTAAGCCTACTTCGTCTCCCCGCAAGGCGCTTAGCCATGTCACCGATAAGGGAGACAGAAAGAAGTACCTCCTCTTTCTTCTTCTTTAATAAATAACCACTGATATAAAGATTGTTGGGAGAGCACCACTTCTCGAGCAGGCATATAGGTATGGTGATTCAGGTATAATTTACGCATTAAGTGCAGATTCGGAAAAAAAATGGCAGCATATCCACGGAGTGAATGATGGGCAGTGGGGCGAAGCATTCGTCCGTCCATTCGTTCTTGCTTCCGTCCGTTCCTGCGTACGTCTGTGTAACCGTCCATGCGTCCATCCACCTGTCCGTCCGGACGGACGCACCCGTTCGTGCGTCCGTCCCTGCGTTCGTCCATGCATCCGCGCCTGCGTCCGTTCATGCGTCCATCCATGCATCTGTCTGTGTGTCCGTTCATCCATCTATTCAGCACTCCAAGTACCACCATCTCGCATCTTTTCATCATATATTCTCCATATAGAAGCACCGCCATGCAGCGGACATTTCAAGGACTAAACAGGAGGTGGCAAATGCACACTTTCCTATGGCTTGCGCTTCGGTTTTACTTCCCACCTTAACCACCTCGAGTTCATGATATTACTAGTTCACTGTATTCATGGCTATGCGGCCCAACGCTCACTAAACCTTTCTAAAACCAAGGAGGTTACACCCAGCGAGTATAACGTAGCAACCCTTTCTTGTCAGATCGTGCTCAATGTACATGCCAATAGCTGCTAAGGGGGATCGCAGCGTGCGCGTTACCTAAAGGCCGAATGCTCCTGTCTCTCATTCCCCCTTAGCAGCCATTAACATGTGCATTGAGAACTATCTTTTATTGTTCAACACAATAAGAAGAAATCTCTCACCGGAACCACCTTGGAAGTCAAAATCGTAAGGACCACTATTTCGGGTATGTGCCACTGGTGGTTACGTACTACGAGGGATGCACAAGCCACGCCATAAGGGGCTTCGCCCCTAAATGTTCGGGTCTGCAGCAGGCGAAGTGCGACAGCCTCCTTTCGTGGGAAGGATAATGGGGGGGGGGGGGGGGGGGTCAGAATCGCTGTCGCGCTCTGTGATGGCCGTCTCAATGCGTGGGGCTGTTTGGAGGGCGAGTTCTAGAGCGGCAAAATGAGCTCACTCATTACATGACAGTGAGGCATGGCCAATTGTGTGTGTATGATGGGGCTGGTGTGAAGAATGAAATGTGACGTTATTGGAATGACCCAACCCGTAGAAAAGCCCAACATGCTGCTTGCGAATCGATGATTAGGTAGTTTGTTCCCGGGGGGAAGCTTATTATGTGTTGCGTGGCCAGGGCCGCGCAAAAATAGGATTTTGTCCGCATCCGTGGCTGAACATGGGTAGAGAATTGAAGCAGCACTTGTACCTCACGAGTGCCACCGCCATGTGTTGTTGAGAAAGTAATGAGCTTAGCACTACCAAACGAAACGCCTATTGCAGGGACGTACCTGGCCGCAGAGGCGTGTAATCTTGGCGTCAGGGGTATCCCGATGTCCGTTGTAAACTTCCAGGTAGTTGGACTCGCAGTTGGCGGCGGTAGAGTTGAAGGCGAACGCTACGAAACTCAGCTGCAGCGTAGCCCTGGCGCGCCCAGTCACGAACCAGGTGCAAGTGCGGCTCTGGGCGAAAGTCGTGGGATAGCCTGGGCTCGACAAAGCACCCTCGCTGGCCGTGACGTTGCCGCCACAACCTGCCGGAGCTGCAACATCATAGAAGAATGAAGGCTCATTAGGGTGACACTAAAAAGAGGAATGATGTTTCTAGCGTTAGTACATTAAAATTTACAGTACAGATAAAACCGCTCTAGCCGTGAAAACACACCTATAGTATGAGAAAACGCACGAACAGAAAGTATGGGTGGTGGCAACTCCCGCATAAGAAAAAAGCGTGACGTCATGAACTGTGATGATCTCTACTAGGTATGATTGAGTAGTTCCCAATCGGTAAAATTGAAAGTACTAGATTGACCTTTCAGGGGGCCATAGGCTTAACGTGCCTTCTTTCAGCGAATTTCGTAGAGCCACTGGCGCAAAAATACGTAAAATATGCTTCGAAATTCTTGACGTCACACACTGAGATTTCGGCGCTACATTTAATAATTGTACGTTGTCCTCAATTTTCTCCTTTCTAATAAACATATCATAGTAAAATTAAAAACACCAAGGTTCACTGCGAACAAATAATCAATATAAGCCAATTCATTGTTTCACATCAGTTTTACTTTAATTAGGATTCACACGGACAGAAGTTGTGTGCTAAGTATCACGAATGTGTCAAGTGGGCAAATTAGTTACTCTTCGGTAAAAGAAATCATGTCAGAACACGACATTTTCTGGTGTTTTGAAAAAGCGACGTCATCTCTCATGCTGATCAAGAATGCATTGTTGACATCCCAGTCGGAGCGCGGTCGTGACCTTTCGCTGTCAAACGTCGCTTTGCCCTTCTACAATGCAGGGGCACATTCGTCAATTTGTCCTCTCATCATTCGCACCGTGGCGTGTTGGCAAACTGCAATATCATCAAATTTCGGAAGGAACGGAAACTTGTCTCACGGTCGTGGGCCTAAGTATCAATGCACGTAGAAATCCATAAGTGAGCCAGCTTTTGATAGCCTTACCTAAACAAGGAATGTGCTTGAGCGGTCATCTTTCACGTACATCTACACGCGTGTGAAATAGCCTTGTTGCACTGTCGTCTGTGAGCATTCGCAAGTAAATATTGTGAATATAATTTAAACAAGGCTCTGAGCGCAATAAAAGTAAATAAAGCAAGGCATTTCGGCCTCCACACGGGAGCCTTGTTCACAAGCTCCCTTATGGGGGCCGACACGTCTTGCTTTTATGCGCTTTTATCGTGATCAGAGCATGCTTTAATCGTATCGTATGTATTTTATGTATTTTATGTATTTTATGCATTTTATGTATCGTATATGTATTAATGTATTTTATCGTATCGTGCATGCTTTAATCATCTTCATGTTGGTCTGTGACCAGACAGCTTTCCGTCCAACTATCCATTTCAGGTAAATATTGTGTCAGTACCTTTTTTTCCGTCAGAATGCCAGTTTTCACTAGATAGTGGGCGTTCATGTTTTCTCGTTCTCTTTGATTACTTCCGTGTTTTCATGCCAGTTTACCTTTCACTAGGTATGAATCCCAACTAAGAGCTGAAAATTTTGTCGTTTTAGCAATGGTGGTTAAGAAAAATCTAGAAAGAGCTCAGCCAGCAAACGTTGCATGCTCGAAAACACTTCATAGCCAACGTTCTAAAATCTGCATGCTCAACTTCACAGTAACCCTGTTGCATTCTTATGTACACCCGGTCAACTGCGATACCCTCCGAATGGTATGAAGGTACGAATCAAATACCGTCTGCTGGGCTGACGTAGTAAACCATGAAGAAACGGATGGCCCATCCACCCATGGCGTGAGATGTCGCGGTGTTTTTGACGACAACGCTGAGCTGGTTTCCGGTAGAGAACACCGGAGCAGGGTCGATGTCACCACACACGTGAGCCAGGACCCGCGAGGAGGCGCCACCGTCGCGAACCTTCAGTGTGCAAGAACGAAATAAGAAATGATTGTTGTCTCCAATATCGACAACTTTTAAGCATGAGATGCTTTCGGCCACACTTGTTGGCAACTTTCGCACCACCTTCGACCACCGCACAACACCGTTATCCGGGCACGTAACAAAGAAAAACTTGTTGATTCAACACAGGGAAGCGCTAGATGCTCTAATACACTAAATATCAATAACGTACGTCGGCATGACTCATATAAATAGGCAAAAATACTCGAGCAGCCACTCAAACCAGAAGAACATACCATCTTTGGTTCCCAATCTTTTGTACAGAGTTTCTTGCATAAAACAGTTGCTTCCCAGACATGTAACAAAAAATATTTCGGAGTTCCAAATGCTTCTTCGTAATGTCATTGAAGTTGCTTTTTATACTATGTACTGAAGTTTTTTTTTTTATTTGCAACAACAAACCTCCGAAGGCAGATAATAGTGACGTTTTTGATTGCCGTACTTGATTGTCATTTTTTTTTTCGCACAGAAAGAGTGTTCATCATGCAAGATTGTGGCCAGTGCTCGTGAAAGGCGCTCGAAGACTTGTATTTTCCGACCACAAGGAGATTTCTTACAGACGCTTAGCAAAATAGTTACTCCGTATGCGCGAGCAACCGTGCTTTGCAAACGGATAGCCTCGATCACAGACTGGAACATGAAACTTAGTTAGCTGCACGAGTACCGAGTATATTGTCTACTATGTTACATACCACTATGTGACGCGCCACTGCGAGTTGTCCGAAAACCTTGATAAAAAGAAACAAAGTATAAAATAAATGGAACGTCTTAAGCTAAACATTGTATATGATAGAGATGACATTAATGTATGTCATAAATAAGATTGTAGTAGTATACGTATCGAAAATTAAGTCCTAACAGTAATTTGTGTAAACGCTTTCGCAAGCTGTGACAGATTTAAATGATTTTGGTTCAACTGGTGGGTTATAGTTTGAAGCAAATGCCTTATATGCACCATCAAACGAAAATAAGTGTCGTTGGCCTCGCGGTCAACACAAACGGTGCAAGTGAAGTGATCAGAAACTATATCCTGACTCGATGTTGTGACATCACAGATCTCGGAACTTTATTATTTCCCTTTGAGGTCATTGTGACATCCTCTTAACGCTACTAAGACGCCTCATGAAAAGAGTCCAATAAACTCGGCTATTCTGTTTATTATTGTAGTGAATTGTTGGTCTTGAACGTATGTAAACACACACATGTACCAGATATCACTTGAGAATCTTCAATGAGAAACTGGTTAACGTGCAGCTGGTGTTTGTTGCTGAGCCTTCTCCATTGGTCCTCTGTTTATCTGGTGTTTTTATCATTTGTCATTTCATGCGTCTAAAGAAGTGCTATAATTAACTACGTGCTTTGTAGCAAGGCAACCACTTGTTTGTGGATATATCAGAGAGAACTGTTAGGAGCATACTCGGTGAAACTAAATTCATCATTGCTTTCCTTCGCTAGGGTAACACCAGACCAACGCACCTGCATGAATACGGCGGGGCAGGAACCATTCACAGGGTTGCCCACGTTGAAGTGAACGAAGTAGAGCGCAATAGCGGACGTCGGTGTGGCGTTCACAGGGGCGATGGTCAGCACCGTCGGATGCGTGATGGTCGTCCAGCCCGGATAGTCGACGTTGTGAACGACACCACTCGGTTGGCTGTACGTCAGATTGGCGTCTGCGCAGAGGAAAGCAGGACTTGGCCAATCACACTCTCTACATCTCGCATCACTGGATTAAGACGGGACACGTTAATTTGTCAATGTGTCAGACGAACTTGAGTTCAAAAAAGCAATTATGGACAGTTACTGGCGGCTATGATATCCCGCTTGAGCCATTGCTTAAGGGGCCCTCTGAAGCGCACTGAGTTGAAAGGCGAGGCTCTCGTTTCTTCCTCGCTTTCACAACCCTTTTCAGAAGCGCTATGCATTCCTCACCTCTTATTCCTTCATAAATTGCGTGCAATGCAAGGAGGTTTTAAAAAAAATTGCTAGAGTGAAAAATCTTGCTCACGAGTGAAGCCGGGCCAACCGTGAGATGTCCACTGTGGCAGCCTTCTTACTAGAGGCATGTTGAGTGTTTGCGCTCGGCGATTGAGAATGAAGCGTTTTCTTGCACGCCTAACGAGTTTAACATGACAACCTTTCCGGGCCAGATAGTACTCAAAGTGCGTTCTTGTCTTACTAGTTTTCTTCAGTGAGCCTCGCATTTAAGGCAAATTTTATTGGAGACTAAGTCGCCAGTACTTGTCTCTGCGGATCGGATTATTTCATAGGAAACAACTATTTTTTAATTTATATTCAACGTAGCCTTTAGACTAACAAAACAAAGCCACTTGATGTCCAAATGGGCACCACAAGAAAATAGTCTGTTTTTGAGATCTTTGGAGGGCAAAAGCTGGCTTCACTTCTGCTGGCAAAGCGTTGCGAGAGCTTCCACTCCAGCATTTTTTTTAAAACATTCTTGGTGCAATGTCAGCACCTATAGCGTTAGGCCGGTCAAGATTTTGCAGATTTCGACTACACGCAGATGCGTCAACTTGCGCCGTTGCAAATATAGAAAACGAAGTGAAATCAGTTTCTGTCGCCCGATGGTCATGCGAGACCGCAAAGAACGGGTGCGCGACTGCATGGAAGAGCAAAGTAAGTGATAATATGCTTCATATATCTCCCGTATCTAGACTAATAGATAATGTGCATCATATATCTCCCGTATGTAGACTAATAGAGATCTTATTTCATCGTGATGCAATGAGAGCAATCTTCTCACGTCACGAATTGTGCCGCAAAGAAGCAAAAACGCCAGCAGAGAATAAAGAGATTGTTTTTTGGTATTTTAGATGCTATATAGAGGTCCTTTCAAGAGATTCCGGATCTCAAGTAAATCACATAACTCAATATCAGAGTTTACTGCCTCACGAATCGGTTGCTGCACACATCCCTCGAATCCGCACAGAACAAGCGCATTTACAAGGATTTGTCACACGCTTTCAGCGTTTTCGTCTAACGAGAGCACAGGAAGCTACACTGAGAGGAATGCGCGAGCCCCGTCAGTGCGCGTCATGTCCTTGCAGTGGTGAAACGCGATCGCTCTCCTACGTTGCAATTGTTGCGAGATCTAGTGGTGGTGTACGGTGTAATTTTAGCTCACTGTGAGCGCCGGCCCGTGGCAACCACCCGTAGCAAAAAGCAGGTCTGATCCAAACACCGTTTACAATTTATGGCATCTATCAGAGAATGGCGGCAACCTGCCATTTCATAACAAACAGACCCCACCGCGTCATCCTTAGTGAGTGAGAGCCCATCTATGAAGAAAAGGCATTTAAGAAAGCGGTACTTTGCATGCTCTACGTGCCATCAACTTGCCCGGCGCGACTACAAAATTTCGCTGAACTGCTCACAGCAGCGCTTGCTGCGTCGTATATTTAGTTTTTTTTCCCTGTCAAACTATGGTCGAATTATGGCTTGCGCACGGAGAACGACCCTGTTTTTTAAAACTTCGCCGGGGACAACTCACCCGCCATGGAGCCGTACTCAAGCTTGAGCTTGGCCTGTCCTCCTCGGCGACCGGTGTCCAGCAGTAGCTGTACACGGCTGGCTGAGGCGTGCGGCTTCAACCACTCCTGGGGCACACTGTGACCACACAGGCGCACGGGAGGAAGCTGCAAATACTGCAGAGCGGACGCTGCTTTCAGCAATAACAGACGAAGAGGAGGCAAAGTGCTGAGGCATATCATCGAAGATAACAAACTAATTTTAGGAGCTTTGCTGGCATTACTATTGTTCACTGAATGCGCATGTGCTACGGACGTATGCGGGGTAGCAGCTCTGGTAACCGCAAATAAATGCAAATAACATGTTCGTATTGTGTCAAAATTTGCACCAAAATTAATTAGATGATGCACATATCCGACAACTACGTTGCTGCTGGTATTCTATGTCATTCATCGCTTTCCATCATACTTACCTTCTGCATGGTTATCAGAGCCAAGTACGCGCCATCCTCACACGGCAAGCGCATCTCTTTCACGCGAATGGTGACGTCGCGGAAGACATCGTCGGTTTCGAACAACTGCACTTCACCGCTGGGGGTGACCGGCTCCTGGGTTCGAAGAACCCACAGGCAGCGTACGTTGGCTGGCGCTGTGTTGGGGAATCCCGGACTCTGCAGGGTTTGCCACGAGTCGCCGCTCACGTTGACGCTGCCGCCGCACAAGGCTGCGGGAAGAAAAAAACCCACATGCTAGAATTATATGGGCATTCGACCGTGTGAATTAGGGCGCCATCAGCATGGGCATTAAGAACGCTCAATGTGCGTGTGCTTGTAAAGACTTCAATATTCTAATGCTTTAAACGAGCTGTTTTTTTAAGTACGAGTTACCAATTGTACACGACGCTTCAATGTCATTCGCAGCGAACGTTATTGCGTGTTATGGGCCTTTTTATACTTTCAGCTGAGGACATTCGTAATGATGCTCTCGAACTCACACATGGGTAAATGGCGTAAACTGGACGGCGTTTACTTAACGAAAATATACGAATGCATGGGTAAGAGAACGCGAGAACACTCTTGCGCAGTAATCGCACTAACCACTCTCGCTAATTATGAGCTTCTTAATCACTTTTGATCTATGGTTATAATATGTTTAGTAATTAGTGCTACAATAATCTTCTTGTCAGCCATCGGGGGACTCTGCCGTCTGCATGTTTCTTTACAATGCGACGAGTAGGCCGTTGCTTTTTACTACCGGATTCTTTGGCTCTTAAAAAAAAAAAAAACTCAGGTCTGCGGGAAACACACAGCACAGACACAACGGAAACAGGAAGACAGGTGTTTTAGAGTCTTTTTTTTAAACATGCTTTGGGTAACTGGCAAAAGCACACTTGCAGGGTACCCACTACGCCATTAATCGTCATAATTCTTGTGTAGTAGGGGGGCATTTTATATGCCATCGTTTAACATCCTTTCGAGGAGCTTGGCACCTACTACACACTTGCAAGAAATATCGCTTATTTTTTTTTTTATCCCGTGGCTCACAACAACGGAGAATTATGCCCGAAGCTTTTAAAATGGGTTGGGGCAGTCAACGGCCCACTCGTTACGCAATTCGAACTAGGTGACGCCTGGTTGTTCTTTTGCCGTTTTGAAACGCTTTATTACTCACAATGACGAGATTGATTTGTTGCCATGAAACCTGCCTAACACCAGTTTGCTCCATAGTTTCCAGCACCGGCGTGGCTCAGTTATAGAATAATGGGCTAGCATGCAGGGCACACGGGTTCGAATCCAATTGAGTTCTTCATCTTCTTATTTACTTAGTGTTTTCCTATTTTGCGCGATAGTGGTTATGAACATCGTAGCGGCGGACAATACAGCGCAGCACGTTACCCGTGTTGTGATTTCATAACAGCTGTCGCTGTAAAAAAGAGCATCGTGTAAAAGGAAAGTGTGTATACGGTTGTATGTGATTAAAATAAATGTTATTTTAAAGAAAGATTTCCTTAAAAAAGTTTTATTTAAACGGAAGACATGCGCCACAATTATACTGTATAGTAACGCACAATACGAGAATATACTTGAACAGGTCATTCATTAAATGGTAAATGACAATGACAATGCCCTAGAACGGTAGTCGTGAAAAGGCGACAATAGTCACATAAACTGTTACAAAGACGTATCCTAAGATGAGGTGATTGATTGATATGTGGGGTTTAACGTCCCAAAACCACTACATGATTATGAGAGACGCCGTAGTGGAGGGCTCCGGAAATTTAGATCACCTGGGGTTCTTTAACGTGCACCCAAATCTGAGCACACGGGCCTACAACATTTCCGCCTCCATCGGAAATGCAGCCGCCGCAGCCGGGATTCGAACCCGCGCCCTGCGGGTCAGCAGCCGAGTACCTTAGCCACTAGACCACCGCGGCGGGGCTAAGATGAGGTGCAATAATGACAATGTTGTTAGACAGTGCTCCTCGTGACGCTCTTGTTTTGTATGTGTCGTACGAACTTTCTGCGGAAAGTACAGAAGTGGGACACGGGCTTGGGTGAGGCTGAAGAGACGAAAACGAAGTGGGCGTTGGACTGGCCCAGCCGCAATAAAAACGTCTTCAGATTTGCGACCACGGGTCCCGTTTACTTGCATTATTTCGGACCGAAACCCGAGACTGCACGAGGGACTTTTAATTTCACTAAATAATTTTACTAAAGTATGTATGGTTTCGTAACATCTGTGTGACAAAAGTCAAAGCTTGAGACGTGAACATGCTCACGTGAGCGCACCATCTCCTCGTTCACTTCGTCACTGTGATATTCGCGTGCGCAGAAACACAGTTTCAGCGTTCTACATTCCCATAGTTCTAAGCGTGCCCCATAATTGTGCTTGGTGGCATCCATAATGTGTTTATTAGCACAGAGAAAATTAGGAATCTTTTGTTATTTTTTCAAAAGGGCCAGGCTTTGTTTTTCAAGTAGGGCCGATAAGGTGGCGAATGCTGCTGAACTGGATATTTTCTTTGATAACATTTGTTGACAACCAAGATCGAATATCCAAACAACTCGGTTCAGTCCACCGGAGGGACGCGCGCTGTAAGTCCGTGACACTGTAGTGTACTACAATGCGTGTGAGGAGGGACTCGAAAAGCAGGCTCATTATTTGCATGGCCATAGCGCCCAGCCAAGACAAAACACACATGTGATTGCTGTACGATGAGTGCGTGCTGGTTGTTCCCCATATGTACCTCGGGCAGACACACCACACTGGTAAGTGCGCAAGGTACATCTTTCATCAATATCGGTTGCAGGAGACGAGTTGTCGCACCGTTGCACGTGCTTTATATGGACACGAAGGTACTGCGCTTGGCAGGTAAACCACCTTGATGAAATGGAAAAGCCTGCGAATTTTCTATTTTCCCCTTCCATTTTCTTCTTTGCTCGACGGTCCCACGTCGTATGGTGTCACAGAAAACTGTTCAATTGTTTATACTCTAATTAGGTGAAAGAATAAGTCTAAGAAGAAGTACCGCTTGTCTTCATGGTTTTTCTCTTTGGTCGGTATCTTTCCCCAAAACCTTCTGCTATCAAAAGGTAACCGGGCATTTGTAGCTTTATTCGCAGGTTTACATTTGCCATGTTCTTAAGCAGTACTAAAATTTAAAGAAGTGCTGTAATAATGGATTCACTCTGTTGTGCCTTTCTATGGTAAGGCAGCAGCACTCTTTAGTTGGCTTATGGCGTTCAACGTTCCAAAGAGGCTCATGCTATAAGAGACGCATAGGGGACGGATCAAGTTAAATTTCATCACGTTTTGTTCCTTTATAGAAGCTAGCATCGGACATCAGGCGTGTCTATAGCACTGAGTCTGCATAAAAGCTCGAACAAGCAACCGGGATGAAAACCACTCCATGACCCTTGGGTCAGCATACATGCACCAGAATCATTGAATCACCGGGGCGGCTAAAATAGTTTTATTTTGCAATAAAAACGACCCAAATTTAGGTGGAGTCACTACATCCACATTTCCTGTTGTGTGAAAAGAGCGCCAAAGAATACTTTCTTGATGATGCATATGTGCACTTACGTGGTAGTTCTTTGAAAGAGGCGGCGAAACCTGGTCCTTCTCCCTTGGCCTTGGTTACAAGACGCACGAGCAATGTGTTTCCGGCTGAGCGCAGCGGTGCCTCCGGTGGTCGCTGACCGCACAAACGTATCAGTGGCTCCTGGTGCTCGTCCAGGGAGTCCCACACCTGCACCGACGTGCACCGCTGCCACTTAGGCTGCCCACTACACTCTCACCAGGTTCGGGCATTGAAAACAGACAAGTGCCACTCATAAATCACGCAATGACTCACCACATCTGGAAAGCATTACGCCAACTGACAATGGCCTCATCGAACGTGGAAAGTGGCTGTCGGCGTTAACATGATACGATGCAAAAGGTCACGTCTCAGCAAATGACCTCATAATGACGTCATATAAATTACGTGGTTATGTCATCACACGACATGGCCACCAAATATGAGCCGATGCCGGAGGCAGGTCAAACACACGAGATCGAGAAAACTTGCTAAGAGGGGGAGAAGGGTTCAACATATACAAAGCGCTTAGAAGAAAGGTAAGAGGATGAATATCGATATTGCCTTCGGGTGGCTTTAGGCGAGTACAAACTCAATATAAATTCCACATGATCTTCTCGGGTACGCTTCAATCTCCATCGGCAGGTACGGTGCCACAGTTGTACCTTTTCAGTAGAAGCATTTATCGCCCTTCGATACCTCTCCAGTAGTATTGAGCATCACCAGTGCTACACGCATGAACATGGACAGTATAGTAAAACTGTTCTTGCCCCTAAATAGTTTTTTTTCTTACCACCTCTACACACTTCCATCTCAGTGAGCCTTGTTAAGAATGCTTGCGGTAGTGCGCAGCGAAGTTCCTTGAAGTGTTTAGTCTATAAATGTGCCAATATTCCTACATTAGGCTAGTAGGAATATTGGCACATGGCAACTAGTATGCTATTGCGCTCGTGAACAGTTGTGTCACAATGTCACCTGCGAAGTTTTCCGTGTAAATGGCAAGTACACCATTTGGATAATGACACAGCTTTGCTGCCGCAGTATTAATTGTTGGTATTTATTTTTTCGTGGACACCCAATGAGAGAGTAATCAGGCGCAATATAATCGCGTATTTATAATGACACCTAAAAAGTCAGCAATTAATAAAAAATTTGATTTTGCGCTATGTAGGACAAATGCACGAGGTCACTCCGCTTCCGATTGTGACGTCATATTTTATTTTATTTTTATTAGCTGTTAGTGGCCTCCATCATACGTAGAGTGCGACGATGGTAAGGAGCCGCCAACTACAGGATACATGGGCTTCTATGGAAGTTACGTTACCAGTTTAAGTATAATTTGGAGTGCCCTTAGAATACATTTAACGGAATCGTTTAGTTGCGAGCAGAAAAATTGAAGACGAGGTTTTCCTGCTCGAATTAGACCCAAAGCATGAAAGAGCGGGCACGTTACTGTGACGTCACAAACTTTGGCCGTTTGCCTCATGTTTGAGCTATTATTTAAATTCAGACACTCACAGGACGGAGTTCTAGTTTTTTTCTGAACAGCTATAGGTCATCGTACATACTGAATATTGCTTATAAAAAACTGAATGCACTGTCTCTGAGAACCCATTGTAAACTAGTCACGAGTCCATGCTGTCAGGATACACTGACTGTTTAGATTTATTTGCTTTGTCATTTTACAGAAACGAATGAAGGCCAAAGGCACTCAGTGATGAAGGGTGACGGGAGAGAACTAAAACGTGCGGAAGTTTGAAAGTTGTGCTTACTAACTACTTATTCTCTGGTTTATTAAGGCCATCATCAAGAACAAAGAAACAACAACGTTTTTGGTTATATATTTGAGTTTAACGTGCCTACCCAGCTTGAACAGAAAAGTCAGAAAATTTTTCACATCTCAATGCGCGAAGCCACTTAACGCGTGCTGCAATCAGGATTGAACTCGCCTCATGGTGGTGCTATAATAGCGTGCTATAGCTTCTTGACATGCGGATTAAGAGGAGAGGGCTAAGAAATGGCGGATCACTTTCAAACTGTGGAAGTGTGGTGATGATAGCATGCCATATTTGCATCGAGTACTGGTAAAACGAAAGAACATTTCCGCAGATTCAGTGCTTCATTGCCGCTTGAGACGCGACATCAGACGAAATCTTCTGAAAGCCAACCATGTCTGTCTGAAGATGCACCAGCAGGCGCACCTCCAGAAAACGAGTTGTTGAAACATGCTGAACGGTTTCTTGTCTATAATCACTGATCAGCATGCATGTATAGTAAGAACTCAATGCTTTTTGCGAAACAGAGTAGCCCCAAAAGTGGACAAAATGGCATATATACTTACATCCTTCGTTACCGAGCCTTACAAAGTGTTGAAAGCGGCAGAGCAGAGCAAAAGTGAACTTATTCAAACGTGAAAAAGAATGTTCGCTATCTTCCGCGTTTCCGCTCTCTTTTTGCATCGCTAGTATAAATCTGGTGAGCATCATGGGGAAGGGTGTAGGAAATTAAAAAAAGCAGAGAAATTATGAGCCGAACCACCGGGGTGGAGCAGGCGTCCGTATACGCGTGCGATCTCCACCAACAAACCAGTGAAATAAGGCCTCGTCTGTCGTCACTGGTAGTACTAAGGTGACGCCGGGTGGAAGGGTGGGTGAGAGAGGGAATGCTTCGATGAAATACTGCACATGTTGGCTATTCGCCGGACATGCTGCTCCAGGTGCTGGGTAATAATTACGACATACACACTGACAGACGCAACCACTGTTGGTGCTCACGAAATTTTGTAACCAGTGTAATTCACATCACATAGAAGACGAAAGACCACGTTCTATGGGTAATTGACGCTAGAAAAGTATTTGCAACAGTCTCTACAATGGTACTAGGTGATTTAGGATGCATTTATTGAGATCTGAAGCTGACTCGTACCTCCAGCATGTTGGCGCTGGCGGCGTTGCAAGGGAGTGTTCCGCTTCCAAGGTTGAGAGCTGAGACGTTCAGTTCGAGGCCGTAGCCTGAGCGGGCAATGACTGTCCAGAGGCAGTTGAGCGGGCCACCTGGGTAGCTGCCCGAGCTGTCTCGGCTGGGTGGTGCTAGCGAGCCGGACTCCTGGCGAAGGGTGCCGCCACAGCCCTGCTTCTCTCCTGCATTAGATTTAGTAGGAAGCACAATAATGATGAACCACGGCTGAAAAAGAAACGCCTAAAGCTGTTAGCCACCTCTACATTATATCATCAGTGAAACTTCTCTCGTTTCTGTAGCTTTGTCCAGAAACAGAACGGAGCCTTTCAAGAGCCCCCGAAAATAGAAAGAAAAAGAAATGGACGCTAGTGAGCTGTGAGCTGTCTCACAGCGTCTCGACCAAGGAGGATTAAAGAAAAATTGCTGGAGTGGAAGCTGCTGCATTGCCTTGCCAGCAGAAGTGAAGCCAGCTTTTGCCTTTGCCAAGATGGCGGAAACATGCTCTTTTCTGATAGTTCCCACTTGAAGATCAAGTGGCTTTGATATGTTATGTAAATGCTGCGTTAGTTCTATATTAAAAGATAGTTGTTCCCGACGAAATAACAAACAGAAACGAGTATGGATGACTGAATCTTCAAAGAACTTTGCCTCCTATTAGAGGCTCACTAATGAAAACTAGTAACTCTAAGACGCACTTGGAGCACTATGTGACCCGAAAAACTTCCCACAGTAAACTTCTTGGGCGTGCGAGGTTAATGCCCCGTTTTAATGCCCCTAGATTGCCGCTACAGCCGCCATCTTGCCAGAGGAACGGCTTCACTTCTGCGCAGCCATTTCCACTCCAGCAATTTGTTTTAATCCTCCTTGGTCTCGACCAGATCTTCGCAAACGAGCGCGAATGCTATGCTCGGCGAAGAGGAAACGCTTTGTCTGAATGGCTGTATAACACTACTGCTATAGCCTTCATTTATTTTAAAAGGGTCCTGCAACACTTTTTGAGCATGGTCAGAAAACGCTGCTGAGCAATAGTAGAGGCTCCCGACAACATGCGAGCCAAATATTATAGCGCAGCACGCGGCCTAGAAGTCATAATAAATTATCAGTCAGCTAAAAATTGCTTTATCTTCTCTCGACAAATCACGGAATATGCCCAAAATCACACGTAGCAAGTACACCTATCAGCCATTGGCCGATTTACACATGGCGCGCTCGCTCGTTATAGAGATCACCACGGGAGGTCATTACTTGTACACGCGTGCGCGCGCGATCACACTGAAAAAACCACGCATTCGAAAAAAAAGAGAAAAAACTGCTCAAGGTCGCGAAGCGCCCGTGACGTTTTTGTTTGCCCCTCCAATCCCTCCCTGCTTAGATTCCAGCGCTTGCAAGCCTTCGCAACTCCACTCACACTGGACGGATTCTTGAATTTTTTTGAGACGTTGAATTCGTGGGGCAATAAGCTCTTCCAGTAAATTCATTCCATAGTGGCTTGAAAAAGTGTTTCAGGGCCCCTTTATTATTCAACAGAGAAACCAACTCAGGAAGCAGGATGAAGCTATGAACAGTGATTGTTCGTAGTTCAGCGGATGGTGAATTCTGTAGATGCATGTGGGTTTAGATGAAGTAACAGTTCGTTCCATTTACGCGAATGAAAGCGTGACTGTAAACACGCATACAAGTACCACGTATTCGGTAAGCGTACATCACCCTCGCAGAAGCTCACATGGATCAATTATCTCACACAGCGCCAGCGGCAATATGAAGCGAGGCCAGGATGCATGCGGCCATAAGTTATCTTCGCTATTTATGCGAACGAAAGGTATACTAAACATTCGTCTGCTGTAATTGTACAAGAATTGCTGACCAATATATTTCAAAGTAAGTTTGTTCATAGAAATATAGCATAAAATACTTGAATCGGTGCTTTCTAAACATTTCTTTGTACAGCTTTAGGCTCATGCGGTGGGAGTGACAGGGCAGACTGGAATGACGCGATTCCTCACTGACCGAGCGTAGAGCGGTAAGTGGCCCTGAATCCGGTTCCGGCTAGATACATCGGGTTGACGACCAGCATTACGGTCATGACACGTCCAGTGCTCTTGAAGGCGTCCGGGCCTCCATGGCGGCCACAGAAAACGGCGATGGGTGGGGCGAGGTCGTTGTCGCCATCCAGTACTTGGACTCGGCTGGCCACGAATGCATCGGCGCAATCCACACCGTGTATGGCGTGCTGGTCGGGGCCCAGCTCCAGCTGGAGCTCGACAACTCGTCCCTCGGGCGCGTAGATGTGCCAGGTGCAGCGAGAGGAACCGCTGTCGCTGTCCACCATCGTCGGCAAGAGGCTGAAGGTGCCCCTCTCCGCGGTCAGGTTCCCACCGCAATCTGGACAAGGAGAAGAAGTACGACTCATTTGCGGCCAATTACGCCAAAAATAATACGCACACGTGCAATAGGGAATGCACTTCATAATCTGAGCTTGTCTCCCTTGTACTCGTGTGGTAGCCGATGTAGTTCTTGCGCTGCTTATTTGCTGTGGTATCACCTTTTTATTTGTATTTAATTCTATTGTTTTCACTACATTACTGATAACAATAATCAAACTCATAAAAGTAGTGAAACTGCATTTTTAGCAACCCAGGCATAAGAAGAGACGTTATTCTTCTAACACTTGAAACGTGTCCTAATGGAAATGAAAGAAAAAAATTGTGAATGGGTGCTTTCAGCCCATTGTACTCCGCAATTGCGCCTCTCTTCAAGGCTATGTGGTTGTACATGTGATCTGAATGACGAGTGTGGTCGACTTGAAATTCGCTGTTCGTCCTGTCAGTGCTGGGCTTAATCACCAAAGTCTTCCAAGGTATTGCACATCTTGTCGCATAGCTGAAGGAATCCCAGAGGTTGGAGTATTGTGCCTCTCACACCCCACCATATGAAGAGGGTGCTGTTCCGAATGAACGAACACACAATAGCCCAGAAACGAATAGCCGAAGAGCTAAAACCTCGATAGCCTAATTTCGGTGTTGAAAAACCCCTTGACGAACGCGTGTTCTTACACACCGTGGTAGCTTAGAAGGTTACGGCGTCGAGCAGCTTCGATAGCCGCACTTCGATAGAGGTGCCATAGAACACCTGTGCACTTAGATTAAGAAAAATATGTGAAGCAAAAAAAATGAACCAACACAGGAAAGGGAGAAGAAGACGGAAAAGCGGCCAGTCCAACTATACTCGATAGTCTAGCCGTTTTCCTGTCTTCTTGTCCGCTTCATGTGTACGTTTATTTTTTGGCTCGATATATTTTCTTGATGCCATGCACTAACCAGCCGAAAAACGGGTGTTATTAGAACACTAGCAGGCCAGAAACCCGCTTTCAAGGTGGACCTCTCTTCCTTCTTCTCATTAAACACCTTCTTCTTCTTAGATTAAGGCACGCGTTAAAGAGCTCCAGGCGGATAGCGTTACTTCCCGCCTTCTTGAGATTCGTTTGCGAGCTGGATAATATGCGTAAATTTTAAGAGTGGCGGATCAGGCTAAGTGGCGTACTTGGACTGCTAACAAGAAGCTTAGCAACGCTCTCCGCCGTCTTTGTATTCATAATATAACATTTAACTTTAAACCTGTCAACTCTGTCATTATTCTACATTTAGGCGGGAGCACCCGGTGTCTATTGTTGAATTCCAATGAGAGATCGCGAGCGCTTGACCGGATCGCGAGCGGAGTGCGTAGCTCCGAGCGAGATCACTCTCGCCGAATCTCCCATGAAGTGCCTTCACTTTGACGAGAGCAGTTGATACACGGATATGTAGCGAGGGGCTGCAAGACTACAGGGGATTCACATGATCCCTGCATTCCGAGCGTTTTGTTTCCGCAGATTTTGCGGCCACTTCACCATGGCTATTTTACGGGCACGTAGATCAAGCAGCAGATTTTGCAATGAGTCGCTCCGCTATATATACGGGTCACGACAGACGGAGGTGCCTGCGGAACAACAGAAGTACAGCATTTCGAAAGACAAAAACAAAAATACGTAGACAGTGAAGCCAAGGAAGGTGTAGGACACGTTAATTCTTTTATTTTAGGTTTGCAGTAGTAGTTGTTATACAGATAAGAAGAAACTAAAGCGATCGAAAATACAACTTTCCGCTGGCAGGACCGAACCTGGGACCTTCAGATTACGCGCCCAATGCTCTTGCCAACTGATCTAGAGCGGTGGTCGGCCAATCGTCTATTTATTGGGTATATCTGTGCATGCAAACATTGAGAGTGTCAGTCAGCGCCACTTTGAGCCTTGACGGCGAGTGTGGGAAACTGTTTTTCGCCGATGACGTCACGCAACATATGACCCTATCAAGAGTGGAGAGCTAAGCGATAAGCTCTCGCGTACTATCTAACGGCATCAACACTGCCGGAACGAGACTCTCGCTGTGAATGAATGAAAGAGAGCAATTTTCAATGGCTCGCCTCTTTGTTTAACATAAAGTTAATGAAGACCTGCAGATAATGAAGTGAATTAAGACATAGGATAATTTAATTGTAGTGTTTTACGTGTATTGTGACAAATGTGACAATTGTGACATAGGTAGAATGTCCGAAGAGTCGCATGATAAGTGATATCAAAAGTAACAATGACACAACTTCTAACGAGATGGACTGTGCAAAATAAATGAAAGGGTTTCCGAAAGTACTGCTCGTAATCAACATATTATTATTTAACATTATAAAAAGCACCATCACGAGAGTAAGTGGAATGAGGGTGCCAAAGCTGGAACCCGTCTGGAACCCGCTTGTCTGGGTTAGAGCTCTCCGAGGCCTGCATGCGCTCGGATTATGTATAGACAACTGCCCTCTACCAGGAATGGTCTCTATCGTTTGCGTATACATTCCCTGGCAGGCTCCACCCTTGGTGGCCTCAATCCCGTCACCGCCCTGGCTTCAGATTTGATCCCTTTACGGCTTGTTGGGTGCCATAGATATTCTGTACCATCAACTTTGTTATAATCTCAGGTGCTCTTCAGAAACCTCCATTCACCAGTTACACCTGTGGTCAGTTACAGGAGCAGTCAATACAATCGTTACCGGAGTATAGCAAAATAAATAGTTACAAGAGACGGTGCCAAACAACTGTCCAACCAAAACGGAATATCCTTGAAGCTCGATCGTCCGAAATTCGGCCATGAAATCTATAGTTTAACATTCAGGCTCGTGTGCCGTTCATCCAGCAATCATCACGGATGTACCGATGTCTAGGAACGTGACTTTGTCCAAGTACGAAACAGCGTCTCATGAAGCTTTCATGCCATTGCGCATTGATATATTGCTTTCACGCGAGCAAATTTTCAATATATGTCCTTTTTTACATAAAGTAACGTGTTAACATCGTGCTTGTGCTACAAACATGGTAAACGAAAGCTCATGTATTCTCAACACAATGCATTAAAAGGAAGAGTTTTTCAATTATATGTACCCTGATGTATGTATCAATATAAATCTTTAAGTTTCATTGCTAATGTTTCAATACTTGTTCAGAGCGCATGAGTAAACAAAACTCTGCGAACACGACTACAAGCGTCGTTATAAGAGGCGTACTTTAAATAAATAAATAATAAAATAAATAAATAAACTAAAAATATGATGCGGTACTTGTAAACTTACGCGAGATGCGGTATTGCAGGCGGAAACCCTTGCCGCTGCTGCTCCAATCGGTGCGGAACATGACCAACACCGAAGAGGCGACGGAGTAGTTACCGGGTGCGTCGGTGCCACACCAGGGTCCTCCCAGCACAGGCGAGGACGTCGAGTTGCCCGCGTACAGCGTTAAATTGTCGTACTTGCAAGTGTCGTGACCTGCGTAGAGAAGAGGCAAACTACTTCTAACAGTTCAATCAATGAAGGAAGGGGATTTTTTTTCCAGCGGATAGTTTGTTTGTTAGATTGCCTGTAGAATAATTTGGTTGCGTTTAACGGCTGAAGTTTATTTTATTTTTGTTTCATGCCCTGCTCCTTGAACACATACAACTGAATGGATGATGAGAGGGACAAAAAATCCATCAAGGGTGCTAATCATCTTTTTGTTGAGTGTAGTGCAGTGCTAATGCTGAAATAAGGACATACAACACAAGATGATAAATAACCTGCACTCACATCCTTGTATGTGTTCTCTCGATGATTTACCGAAAACGATCACGTACAAGCATGCTATATTTCTAACACATTCACCAGTAACTATGTAAGGCTTGTAGACGTATACAGTACAAACGAGAAGAATGGTCTTAGTAAAGCAACGTAATTACAAAATGGTCTAAGATGATCATAACTGATTAGAACAGCTGATTCGGGCCTATAGAATCGTTTTCATTGAAAACAAGACCAAATGTATGGACATAGAAATTTTGAGTTAATAAAATTCAAACCCCGAACATCGCAGGAATTGTGCTTTGACAATTAGAAAAAAAAGTGTGGTGGCATTATGTGCACAGGTCCAGGAATGATGAAATGAGCCCTCACTCTCGAGTTCAAAGTTGTCACTGTCGAAGCTGAGCTCCAGGTGGCTTCCCTGCGGCACCACGATCTGGTAAGAGCAGTTCAGGTTGTTGGCATAGTTTTCGGGAAAACGTGGCGAGGTGATCTCTCCCTCATCCTCTTCGTACCGGTCACCACAGGCTGCGGAACAAGTGTGGCCACGAAGTTTTCGACAAATTGACAAGAGCAATGAACGCATTGAACAGTTACAAAAAAAAGTAAGTTCAGCATCAGGACAGTCTTTAGAGCCACGCAGGTTATGTTTCGTTAAGTTTGTTTTCTGCGAGTTGTATAAGGTGATTCAATTAGAAAGGGCATATTGGGTTACAAATTATCCGCTTTTAATGATAGCCGTTTGGTGCAAATGATTACGGAAGGGCAACCATGTAATAGCCTGCTGTATTTTTTGATGTGCAATGCGGAAAAGGAATATCCAATAAAAAGTAACGAAGACCACGACATTCCGTGAAATTTCATGCAATGAGGGACAACATGCCGGTGAAGTCGGAACACCTGTGGGGTCAATGGCTGTGAACCTGTACAGCTTTACAAACGGTTACTAGTCACCAGTGGCGTAGCGAAAGGGTGAAAATCCTAAACCATGCCCCCCCCCCCCTCCTCAGATCAAGGAGGTTCTCAAAGAAATACCACCTAATGGACATTACCATCTACCTGTGCTATCATTGCAGCAATTGTAAACGTCAAACTTCTTTATCCACTCCAAACTTTTTTTATCCCACTAAACGAAATACGGCATTTATGGAGTGTGACAGCCTTGACGCCAACTAAGAAGCTAACGGAGTGGAACTCATAATGGCTTTTCTCGGAAATTGCGTGTTGTGTGATGAAAGAATATAATGATGAGCAGACGAAATAAAGTTCTATTTGCATTTTAATTAGTGGGAATGTGTGAAATGATAGCTTGATCTACAGACCTAAGAGCCTCACTTAACCCTTTCGGCCCTGGCGGTGTCAATTGACACCACCGCACAAATTTTTCCCTAGTATCTCGGAAACGTAACCAATACTGCTCATTCTTGGGGGCATAGTTCTTCAATGATCCCCACTGCAATTGACACCAATATTGCTCCACGTTTGTGGAGGTAGCAGCCACAAAGAAGAAGCGTGACCGAGGTCTTCCGTGAAGCCGAGGCGCGTAAGTTGAGGCGGGTAAGCGCCATTTTCGGGACGACGTACCGAAGCTGTTACAGTGAGTATTAGGCTGAAAAGTAAAACGTTGGTTTACATTTTGTGTGCACCATTGATTGGCAGGAAAAAATAAGCCACTTTTTTCATTTTCCGATCACAGGGCCCTAATTACCTAATTTGATTCCACGTTAATTAATCCAAAAATACTTGTACCAGTGGCTCAGTTTTTTGTTTGTGGTCTTCTGAGGTCCTAACCTCTAGAAAAACGCGCACAAATGTGTATATGACCAAATTAAAAAATCAAGGGCTGAAAGGGTTAAACGTGACGCAAGCCTCGCCAGTTTAGCTTTGATTGCGTTTCTTGCAAGAGGACAACATTTTTTCAAAGGACAATTACCAAAAGAGCGTTGCGCTTCGCTTCCTCTCAAGTGCATGTAATAACTATTAAATAAATGAGGCCGATAACTAAATGAAAAATTTAAAACAAGGGCTGGAAAAATTGATGACCAGACGAAGAGATCAGTAATACGTGTAGAAATTGTGTGGTCAAATATTTCTATTTATCTTGCCTACGTGTTATAAGCAGCAAACAATTACAAGGTAGGGATGAAAGCTCACACTTAAGGAACGTAATCCATTACTGAAAGTAATTATGTCTCTTTATACAGTGTTATCCCTACATTAAGATAAACGAGGCCCGAGTGCGCGATAGCGTAGTCGGGCCTCGTGCTCCTCACATTCTCAACGTCTGGCTTAGCTGCTCAGTGAACACCTCAACCGTGGCCACTACGTGACCTTCGTACAGTGTTTTTTTAAAGGCAATTCCAAGGAAAGGTTTGAAAAAGTTCAAAGGTGGCTCTCTGGTATAACTCCTGCTTGCCTCACAGAAAACTTGGGTTTATATTTCACTAAAATTCAATATATTCAATGTATATTTTCTTAACATAGTTCAAAAATTTTCATTCACTGACAATTTTGATTGCTCGCTCCGAACGAAAGACGGCGACACCGACGCCCAAGCCGACGAGGGAATTTCTGCGAAACGAGCTCTTTGACGCTGTCGCGGTAAGAGAGTGGGCACTTGCCCTTGCTGACGACCATGCGGAAGCCGTCGCCTTGTATGTCTCCGTTGGAGCGGAAGAGTACGCGGGCACGGTGGGTGGCCGCTTCGATGGCCGTCGGCGCCTCGATGCCACAGTAGCTGCCCACCGGTTGTGTCTCCCACTGGCCGTCTGACCCTTCGTTGAACACCTGCATATTTGTCAGGGCCGCGATGACTAAGGTTAGCCGGTTAATATCCCCTTTCAGTACGCGCTATCTTGGTGTGTCACCCAAAAAACTCACACGGACAAGAGTTGAGAAGACGATACGGAAGTTTTAAGTGTTGTCTCTATGCGCTGCTCACGTAATAGAGTACTTATTTAGTTGACGTAATAGAGGTGGAAATCAGCTCGCCTATACAATACAGTTCTTTCGCAAGTCTGTCATGAACTCAATTCCCGCAGAAGTCGCGCTTATTGATGACGCACTGATGCTCTTCTCTGCACCAACAGAAGCCATGATGGTTGCACCACAAACTCTTGTCGTCATTTTTTATGACATGTGTATTTGCGAATTCAAGATCACAAGACCATTAGTCGAAAACTGTGGATAACTTTGGGGGGGGGGGGGTGATCTGTTTGAAGATGAATGTAACCTCCCCATACTGTGTGTTAATACGTCTTGATGTTTGAAACATATCTCGTCGTCTTAATTTTAGCAGAAACTGTATATTACTTCTATACGTCACATAAAAAACTTGCCAACGTGCTCTAAACTTGATCTCACACCTTCTTGGTTTTGTTTCTGGATTGTTGACTCTCTATATATACATAAACTTATCTGTTTTGGGCTGCTGAGAGTTTTGTCACATACAAAGACGAATTAATAGTGAATAGGCAAATAAAAATTGAAATACAGCTAAAAGCGCCAAATTAAAATTCGCGCTTTATGTCGTACGCTAACAAAATTACGAATAATTTTATGACTGTAACAAAATTTGACATGCGCTCAAGGACGTCCAATACAAAAAAAAATTGGCTCTGTATCTCTGTGATTCGCTGAAAAGGACATCAAAGGCTGATAATCTTCTGTCGGGAGGCACTTCGTGAGCTATGGTGCCATCAGACAGTAATGTAGAGAACATAGGTCAGCAAATATTGTGAGGCTGACTCAAACTCACTTATAAAATGTATTTTACGCTAAGGACTCACTCGGACTCACACTTACCAAACTTTTCTTCAGCCGGACTAACCTGAACTCACCAAGATATTACTCAACCGGACTCACTCAGGCTCAGACCCACGGCTCGGTCTGAGTTCGAGTGAGTCGCCTGATAAGTCCGTAAGTCTAAATTTAACTTTTGAATCATGGTGTCGATGCTCTTTAACATCAATAATACATGTAATTCAGATTTTTCTTGGTGCCCTTGGATATAGCACCTTGGAATACAAACTACGTGGTTGCAACCAGCAAGGTCATTTCTCTTGAAATAGCTGACAACATAAAATGTATTCGTCAAGAGTTTACTCAGAAGAGTTGGTAGGGGAGAGGAGTGTAAGCTCCCCCCACTACCTAGTTGATGTCTCTGATAAATAAGTATTGAAATGGTGAATGATCCAGACTGTAATAAAATACCTGTGAGTAGATGTGAGGATAAACATAAATCCACGTAGGGCTCATAGTAATGCTGAAGAATAGTAGATAGGTGGCTGAAGAAACGAAAGTTTATTCAGAAAGCACTGCCACTGGTAGATAGTAGCACCGGGTCGTTTCAGCGAGGCATAGAAAACACCCGCTCTTTTCGTTCGTAGCCTCGCATTCGGTGCAGTGCGACAAACACTGTGGTTCTTAGAATTACGTATCCACCCATTGGATAACTATGGAAACACACTACCTAATATTTACGTTTTGTTATGTGCCTCAAGTATGCCATATAGTTGTTTTCTGACTGACAATGTTTACAAATACGAAAGCAGCCACCAGATGAAGATGGGTGGGCGTTGAACAAGAGGTAAAAGTTTCACAGGGTGGCTCAATTGTTGAGCAGAAAGACCGATGGTCATAAAAACAGACAATAATTTCTGGGTTGAAGTATCCCAACAAAGAATATCGTCTTAAAAAAAAGGAATTCACTGGGGAACCACACTTATGAATGGGGTCTCAGGCAGTAAATTCTCTGCAAAAATATCCAAACATAAAGCTGTAGGGTTTCATTCTTTTGATTTTCTAAGAAATGTATACTTTGCGAGTGATATTGATACAGGCTGTATCTTGGTCCTTTTTCCATCCAAAGCACGAACACACTTTATTAGAGCATTGAAGAGTAGATCTGCATGTGGCTATGGCAGTATAAAAATGATGTCTCTTAAAGTGGTTGTTGAATTAATGAACGATGTGGTCTGTGAAATTACAAACATTATCGCTTGTATGCTAGATGCTATATTTCCGGATATGAAAAAGGCACCATCTTCTTCCGTGGATAAACTGGGTGAGAGTAATTGAATCAATGTTGCTATCATGCTTTTACTGCCATGGAAGTTTCTGATTTGAAACTTTAGAAGTCAGTGATTACGAGCAAAGATGTTGAACCTTTCACCCACGCTGTGGACACCCAGCAGCATCTTCGGGACGGCTCTCAGTTCTCCGATAGTAGAGTACTGAGTACTCTAAATTGTTAACCACTTTTTCTAAACACGCTGCTAATGGAATAAAACTGGCGTGGATGCTTGAGAGATGTAAACTAGCGATATCACGTGAAACCTTTTAACAAATCAATGAACTAGACAAAACGTCGTAAGAAGTATCTGTAAACACTTGTGTCATCAATCGCATGTATGTTTATCATCATCACCATCATCATAATCATCAGCGGAACTGCACACACTGCAGGGCAACAACCTCTTCCATGTTTTGTCACTCATGTATGTACATAGTTGCATGCACATTCACGCTGAAATCTTGCGTTAGTAATGCCCATGCTATAATTTAGTCATTTAGTGAATTTATTTCAGTATTCACTACACATAGTTTAAGCAAGCACTGCTTCGCATCTACACATGTTTCCCTTTAGCGGGAGATGATATATTTATTATCTTCAAGAAAAAAAAACACCATCTCCCGCTAAAGGGAACCATGTGTGAATTCGAAGCAGCGGGCGCTAACACCAAAGACCTGACCCCACGCATACGTTGCAGCTCGTCAGCGCGTGACCTTTTGACGTGGCGTCACAACGTCTCCACACAGAGAGGGTACGCGCATGGCTAAGCGAAGCTGAGCGCTTTCTTTCTCCATATGGGAGAGGGCTAGGCACCACGTCAAAATACAAGCGCCTACGCGCTGCAACGGGCACATGTGGTCAGGTCTTTACACTGGCGGTGGTATTGACACTGGCGCTCATCGCGGCGTTGCGCAGGGCAGAAACCTGGGGAGGTGCGAAACACGCTGTGATGGACCACTGTTTCCTACTGGAACACGCCAATCATTACTAATGAGCAGTGAGAGACAGAAGGCTCTGATTGGACGCAGATACCCCCAGTCGACTTTTAGTTAATGTGCACGCTGCGAATTTTTACATGTGAAGCGGATCCTTGACTAGCCTGTGTAACATTCTCCGTCCATGTCTCCGTGCCAACGCGCTGCACCGCGCTCCCCTCGCCGCAGGTGTTGGGGCGGTGCCAAGTAGGTCACGCTTTCCCTTGCATTGCACGGGGACGTCACTCACTCGTCTGCCACGTGCTCGCCTTATGCGCGGCGGGCGCTTCATCCTCTCCACCGCTCACAACGTTCGAGCGCACATCGAGTGAACACTCTTTTGGCTCGTTTATCTGTGATGCCGAGGACGCCTGAAAGCGAAGCTCCTTCGCCCGCCGAAACATGCGCCGAAGCGACTTGGCCTAACCTGGTCGTCACTGGCGTTGCGAGGGTTAGCAGAGCCGATGACATTCGTGAATAGAAATGTCGCGCCTGCAACACCGACGAGGCAAAAGACAGGAAAGCCGAATGCAAGCGTCGGCAGCGGAAGACCAACGACACCGACGAGGCGCAAGTCAAAAACGCCGATCACGTCCGTGCGGTACGCTGTTGCTTCGCATCCTATCAGTATTATGGAGGACCCAATTTAAGTTTCTCTAATACGAATCTCACTCCATCATGGTTCTCTTTGGGAAGATGTGGTAATTTTTTATTCTTTCACAAAGCACAGAAGAAATCTCCAACCGGCCCTACCTTGGAGGTCAAGACCTAGTGCCTATAAATACGAGGTGGCCACTGTATGGTTGTTCAGCACGAGCAGTCGGTTTCTTCAATCAAGAAACTCGCTAGGAGATGCTGCTTGCATCGGCGTTGTGAGGCGATAGAGGGAAGGGATCGTAGGAGAGGAAAGATCGAGTGTCTATATAAAGGGGGCGGCCAGTGAATGATTGTGCAGTGCGAGCAGTCAGTTTTGGGGGGCAAAGCTCCCTAAGCCGTGGGTCGTGAGTCCACAATGTATGTATACAGTAGTCGTCGTAGTAGTAGTAGGTAGCCAACTCCACGGCCGGACTAGAGGAGCGGTACACGCGCACACTTTTGAATTGAGGACGAAACCCGCACACGTTAATCATAAACAATAGGATAGTTGTTTCTGTTGAAATAACCTACAGGGACAAGTATCGGTGACTTATTCTCAAAGAAAATTTGCCTTGAATTTGATGCTTACTAAAAAAAAACTAGTATCAGAAAGACGCACTCTGAACACTATCTGACCAGGAAAAGTTGCAACGTTAAACTCGCTGGGCGCAACCTTTTTAGTTTTAGCAAGGTTTAGTAAGGGTTGGGCAAGGCGTACATAACTGGCGCAGCAGTGAGTATTGCGCGAATAGCATAGGGACGGCTTTAAGCTCTCCCATAGTAGAGTACCGAGTACTCTAAATCGTTAACCACTTATTCTAAACACACAGTAAGGGTTGGGCAACAGTGCCATGAAATATAGCGGCGGTGAGAGGTGGGAACTAGACACGAAGCGCAGGCCATAATAAAATCGCGCGTGCCACTTCAAGAGTCCGCCTGTGCCACCTCTCGTTTAGTCCTTGGAACGCACACTGGATGGCGGTACTTCTATAAGATGAATATATGATGAAATCATGTGAGGTGACGGTACTCGGAGTGTTCACTAGATGGACGGGCGGATGGACAGACACGCGCGCTGACGGACGGACAGAGAGACAGATTCACGGACTTGACGCACGGGTGGATGGATGGACAGATGGCCGGACGCATTGATGGCGGACGCACGAATGGCCGCAGGGACGAATGCAGGGACGGACGCATGGATGAACGCACAGACGGATGGACACACGAACGTATGGACGAAAGCACGGACGGACTGACGGACGCTTCGCCTCACTCATTGTCATGCGCTCCGTGGATATGCTGTGATTTTTCAATCAAGAAACTCGCTAGCAGACGCTGCCTAGCCGGCGTTGCGAGGCGAGAGAGGGGGGAACGCAGGAGAGGCGAGTAACATTCCCGCCTTTTCTCTGTCTTCTGTTTTACATCTTTCTTACAACCGTGAAGGTGTTTTATTTCGTTACGTTGTTTAATTATTTTCTGTCATCAGTTGTATGTATTACTTTGCATCGCCACCTCGTTTCATCACCCTCGCAACCGATCGTTTTCTTGCACTTTCACAGGTCTAATACAAGCTCGAATATTCTCAACTACAGATCAGTTAGACTAGACTGCTCTCTAGACGTCGCATTACTTAAATAAATGATGGAAGTAGAATTGTATCTGTGCTTAGTGTTTCATACCTTGACGTAGTCGGCGATGCAGTTGGTGCTGGTCTCAATGTCGAAGCGGCCCCGGAAGGCGAGTAGTGCGCGGTATCCCTTCTGGACGTCCACTGTCCAGTCACACTCGCTGTTGGCTGGGTACCGATCCGGGTAGTTGGGCGACTGCAGGGCCTGCTCGCCTCGGCCGTGCACCAGGCCCCCGCAAGCTGCGATTGATTCGATTTATTAGTCTGCAGCTTCTTTCTAATCTCGTAATCACATACTAGCTCCCGTATTGACAAATTGGCCTGAACCCAGGCTTCCTTCTTCACTGCAAGGGAACAATTGCCTACACAGTGATTACACTGGGGCACCGAACCAACTGCTTGATAATTAATTACTCTGCTATTAAAGTGCGTTACGCCGATATAATTTAAACCAAAATTTTGGTATTGCCAGACGGTGGTTGGTGGGTGGTGCTGCCATCTATTTAGTGACTGCTAGCGAGGTGCCCGCTCGGTTGCCACCCTGTGCTTGACAAATTTCCCTGCCGCCAACTCTTATATATATATATGGGATATGGCACAACGGGAGCGTTGTCAACAAGGATAAATATATTTCCCAACAGTTTCGGGAGGGGTCCTCCCTTCATCAGGGATATATATATATATATATATATATATATATATATATATATATATATATATATATATATATATATATATATATATATATATATATATATATTTCAGAGTGCCCTCGTATGGCCCACCTCGTAATGATGTAGTTTTGGCATGTAACAGACGAGAACTTATATCTCACATCTCTTGGGAGTGAAAGTCAGATAATTTGAAATCATTTTTAGGCAACACATTGTTGGAAGTTCGGAGCAGTGGGAGGCACAACTTGCCAGCTCAGACCTAGAGGTGCAGCTAGCGCTTTTGAGTCCCGTTAGGCGAGTGGCGCAAGCCAGTGAGGTCTTGGACTTGAAAACCCAACCAATGTGCGCCTTAGTACCTCTTTTCTACCCCTTCTGTCAACATAAAGTTTTCTTGTTCTGTTTCTTATTTCCAAATTTAAGCTCTAAACCTCTCACCAAGGCCGACTGCACTGACGCTGATGTTGAAGCCTTTGGCTGAGCCCAGCGAGTCCGAATGGAAGACGAGCATGAACGCGGTGCTTGTGAGCGTGCTGGGGCTACGCTGTCCACAGTACAGGTCCACGCTTGGCGCCAGTCCGCTGTTGCCACTCTTCACATCCAACCAGTCGAGGCTGCAGTTGTCCTCTAGGGAGAAGCTGCTGAAGTTCAGCTGCGCATCATTGACATCATGTAGTTGAAGTTGCAAATAATTAACTATTTTTATTGATAAATATTCTGAATTTGCTTTTACTTGTTACGGCGCATGAAAAGGTCTTTTTCGCTTCGCGGGGAAGGATTCTGTTGTGGCTTACGCGGCGACAGCGCTTCGAAAGCGCTTTATCGAATGGTAGTGAGTCATATGCGAAGCCCTTTGCGTGCTAGTAGCGTTTCTCGGGACGACAAATAAAGCTCTACCAACCAGTCATGCGCATTCTCCTGGGAAAAACTTGAAAGAAACCGGTACCCACAAAAAAAAACTGCTGAACTGAGAGAACTGAAAGCATGGCCATTTATGCATGACAACATCATTTTACTTGTGTGGTTTACACGAACGAATGCTTTTACACCCATATTGAGAGAATAAATTACGAGAAAACATGGGCAATTGACGAAACGGAACGAGCTCAGAAGGATAAAATCATATTTCATATCAACACAATATAACTGAGAGAGACTGCATGCTTTGCAACTGCGAGACCAAGTTACCAAGGAATGGTAAATGGTTATATTTGATCATTTATTTGGCGTGTGTTTAATAAGGAGTAGGTATATGGAATGTAAATAAGCGAAGGATACTTAGCATTTGTTGTGAAACGACAATATTGCATAAATTGCTGTTTTTAGCATGGAAATGTCTGATGATGTGCGAAGCTTCTAGTGACGTCATTTCCGTCACAGAAATGACGTGAGAAACTGGGCGCGCGTTTCGTCTTTCGTTTCTCACGCGTATAGCAAATAGTTAGGTAATTTAGACTACCAAATACAGTAATAGTGGAGAGCAGTTAATTTAGGTGTCCTTGTATTTACCAGCAGACGCTATGAGCGATAAAAAATCACAGCATATCGGTGGAGTGAATGATGATGAGTGGGGCGAAGCGTCCGTCCGTCCTTGTGTCCATCCGTCCTTGCATGCATCCGATCGCGTTCGAGAATGGAGACGACGCGCGGGTAACACCGACAACACGCGAGCCAGGAAATCCGAGTGCAAGCGTCTTCAACGCACCCACCGCTCTGCTTCGTCCATACCCCACCAACGGTCCTCCACGTACGGCGACTAGCCAGGAGACTGAGAGAGGAACTCGCCCTCCGCTGTGCCCGCACAGCAGCTAATCGGAGAGTAGCGTTACAGCATCTAGAATATCTTCACTCAACTGCAGTTTTTATGTGGATGGATGGATGGATTGATATAGATGTACCCTTTATATCGGGTGGCGGCTAGCGCCACCTGGCTGTAGTGACAAAAAAAAAAACTAGATTTATCTTCCCCCTTCCCTTTATATAGTGAACTTAAGGACTGGTATTTGCAGTGAAGGATTTAATTTTCATTCGTGCCTTGATTGTACTTCTAAGAGACAGCAACGTCTATTATACTGCTCGAGAGATACTGCCTTCTTTTGTTTCTCGTCTATTCTATCGGTTACGCGTGACACATGAAGAGATTAGACTAAGAGGAGCTTCGCCCCTAAAATATGTTTAGATGAAAATATGAGTAATTTCAAGCAATATATATGTAGTCTACTGCGGGTGGCGGTAAGTAGTAGCCCCCAGGATACATGTTTTTCATGTATGTCACTCCTTAAAAAAAACAGAATTTAGAGTACTACATAAACTCCAACACAGAATCTCTGTAACGTGTATAAAAAAGGCAGATTCCAGGTACAGTGGGAATCTATAGACAACAGCATTTACTAAAACAAAAAAAGTGGTTCATCGCGGGTGGGGCTCGCTCTTCTTCTAAGGCTTCACCGGCTCGGCGGGCCTGACCCAGTGTCGCCAGTTGGCTTCCCAGGGTTCGTTCAGCGAGTCGCGCCTCCCACGATCATGTATGTATTTGATGCGTGGGAATAAATGATATGCGAAGCACGAATGGGGAAGGCTACTATGTCACTTTAACACCAGTGCAATGTTACGAGGCGAGATAAATTATGCCGTACATAACTTCCACGTCGTGATCATCATATTTGGACTTGTCATTCGTATTCGTCGTCCAATCACGTCACGTAATGCCAAATTTGGTATATGTGGAACAGGTGAAAGCGCCGCGAGCACACCATGGGCGTAGCATGTATTCAGGCTTTACATGGCATGAAAATCATCATTATCTTGTTCGGACGTGCCATTTACCTTCGTCGTGCGTTCGCGTCATGCAATACCACTTTGGTATATGTGGAGCTAGCGAAACGGCCACGACCTCATCATGAGCATGACATGTAGTCATGTTGTTACATAAAGCGCATCTTACGATCATTATGTTTGCATTAGTCACACACCTTCGTCGTCCATTCACGTGCCGTGATGCCGAATTTGGTGTATGTGAAGCTAGCCAAACGACGGCGAGTGCATCATGAAAAGCCCAATATATCTTTTTTAAGCAACGTTGAAGCTCGCGCATGCTGGGCGCATCCGGCCCCTAGTGCGCCCTTCAACCGCTAAGTGCATACTTAATAATATGTCTTGTCACACACACACACACACACACACGCACACGCACACGCACACGCACACGCACACGCACACACACGCACGCACGCACGCACGCACGCACGCGCGCGCGCGCGTATATTATTTTTACTTAGAGGAGGCAGCCAACCATGCGGCTCCCCCACTCATAGCATTCACTGTATCCTTTAAATGCCTGCCTAAGCATCCGACAAATTACAGCTATGCGTGCGCAAAGCCTGGGAGTCGTGCCACCCACGTGCTTGTTATGAAAGAAGTCTCAGTTATGACGCAAGTGCGAAGCACTGAATGCAACGAAAACAAACTGGAATGTTACAAGAAGCAAGCATTGCGTCCCAAAACCACGAAATTATTATGAGATGCGTCGTAATGGAGGGCAGCGCAAATTTTGACCATCTGGTATTGTTTAACGTGCACTAACATCGCAGATTGCACGGGCCTCTACCGTTTCACCTCCATCGAGGTGCGACCACCGCGACCAGGATCGAGCGGGCCTTACTACGAAACGCTGGTCTAGGGGAAATGGCCGCTCCAGTGAGTGAAGAGGTTATCATGCTGTCGGTTCAACGTGAAGCAGCGAAAGCACAGCACGTATATGGTACGTCCCATGCAGCGCCGTGCCTCTCCAAAAGGGACAAGTATACTTGTTCCTTCTGGAGAGGAACGACGTGCACGGCCAGAGGTGACCACGTCTTACAAGTCAAGTGCATATTTCCTTTCAGGCGCATCCAGCCTTTGGTCTTCGGCCCCTATAGGGGAGAAATTGGGCCTTGTCGGTAAGACATTAGGCAAGGGTGCACGTTAAAAAACCCCAAGGGGTCGAAATTTCCGGAACCCTCTACTACGATGTCTGTCATAATCATATGGTGGTTTTGGGATGTTAAACACCAGATATCAAAGACATTATGCAATATTTAGCGCAAATAGACATAAGGACGATAAGAGAAGCTACAACCTTTTCTCTAGCTTTACACAAAATGGGTTGTTTCAAGTGAAGCACGAATATATATATATATATATATATATATATATATATATATATATATATATATATATATATATATATATATATGAAGGGAAGGTACGACAGGTCCAGGTATTTTCTATATTGAAATAACTTGCAGATAGCACATAAGAAAAGGATAGTATTTACTAACGTTTCGGCCGTGGCATGGCCTTCGTCAGAGTACTCTGACGAAGGCCGGGCCACGGCCGAAACGTTAGTAAATACTATCCTTTTCTTATGTGCTATCTGCAAGTTATTTCAATATATATATATATATATATATATATATATTGAAATAACTTGCAGATAGCACATAAGAAAAGGATAGTATTTACTAACGTTATGTCGATATATAGACGATATATATATATATATATATATATATATATATATATATATATATATAAGTGGTGCAGATATATGTGGTGATGCTCACATGCTACCGCTATATGTCCGACGCGCGCAAAGAAGTGCTTTTTGTTATTCTCGATTTTACAGGAGATGCGCAGAGAAGGAGATAAGTGCATTTTTATGATAATGTTTTCTGTTTAATTTCGCATTTAATCTAAAGCAAAACATTATAATAAGTCCGCAAATCTGTAAAAAAAATGTCAGAAAGTACCTGCCCGCGCATGACATCTGGCGGCAGCGTGTGAGTATCACCGCTATGTATACTCGTTCTTCGATTCAATCAAATCATTTTGTTGAAAGTTAGCGCATGAGTTGTGTTCTCCCTTCTCGACCTTGTGTCACCTTGCGCTCAATATTGCCTTCGGCTTCTTCCATGCATACTTCGCTTGATAAAAGACAGGTGGCGCATTTACTCTCGGCTTGAAAAGCCATCGATGGCCTGCCACACGAGCGGGGCGATGTGATCGCATGCGCCCTTCGTGCGACAGAGATGGCCGGCTCGTTTCACTTCAGGCGCGTTCGTCGGCAGCCCTCGCGTGCCTTATACGTACAACCTACGACGCGTGGGGCTACGCTTTCGATTAGGATTTTACTTGGAACATAACGGCAAGAGCCCGCCCGAAATTGCTCTCGTAACTGTAATCGCTATGAAAGATTGGCACGAGCACGTCTCAGGACATAAGCCGGTCATGACGCCAGTTCTATTTTCTAAAGCTTCACGTTCTCATACCTTGACCTGGGTGCCCCAGACGTCTGGCTCGATGATCCAGACGCAGTCGGTGTTCGGTGGGTAGTTGTTAGGAAACCTCGGCGTGGTGATGAACTCCATGTTGTCGCGAATGCTCAGCCGTCCACCGCAGTCTGACAAAAATAAGAATAGAGCAGCGACGCTCATTTCATTGTACACCGCGCATTCGGGAAATTCACCAGAGAAATAGCTCCAAGGACTCCTGATTCGAAATTGTTTACTAGGTATCTGGTACAAAACTCAAATAATATCAACAGCTGCTGAAGTACCGGCACGCAGGGGCAACGCGCCTTGACATTCTAGTTAACGCAGTTCCCGCTACGACCCAAACGTTTCCTACGAACTGACTTATTTTCTGCACGAAAGTTCAGGTCATAGTTTGAAGGCATATCAGATACTCGTTGAGCTTTATGATGCAAGATTTGATCTTGATAGAGTTGTTCCAGAACATGATTCCATATACAAAATAAACTTTTGCAAAGCAACGGCATTTGCAAAGCAACGGCAAAAAAGTATTTTGCAAAGCAACGGCATTTCTCATCTTAGATAGTCATGAGTGATGACATTTTAGCCTCCCTAAGTATTTTCTAAGCAGTGTGGGCACGTCCTATATATGCAACCTAAGGAAATATTCAAGTTAAAGTTATAAACGTTGTTCAAGGTACAATGGCGGACTGAGATCTTCAAAGCAAGACGATTATTTAAAAATAAACGTACCATACATGCAACATAAATAAACAAATAAATAAATAAATACACAAATAAATAAATATTTACGTAAACCAATGCAGCAATGCTCACTCACAATTCTTGTTGCTCATGTAAGGCACGAGAATAACAAAGCATATGTAAAAAAAAAGTTCGCATGAAGGTTTTTTTCTTTTGGGGGTTCGGGGGGTGCCTACGTAGAATTAAGCGCAAAAACAAAGAAACATATATAAACGGTCAGCGATGCATGAAAGTTCCATAGTCATGACATTTTCGCAAGGTTTGCGTATAATTATTTAAAACACTGATGAAGAAAAACAAACAGTAAAATTTGTATATTGTCATGCGTGCCACATCTACGCTACCGTTACAAGCGTCGCCTGAGCTCCGCGTATCGTTGGCCGCACATAAATGCAAAGGAAGCTTTTCGATTGTCGTAAAAAATGCTGAAAGAATTGTACGTAGGACGCAAGAAGTTAAGTTTCGACTCGAACTAAGGCTAGCACTCGCGACAGCTCCTGTAAGGTACGTTGAAAATGCGCAAAAGCCGGCGTTTCGCACGGGTGATAAGAAGACTGACGACAGACGATTGTGCTCGACGCTATTGTTGCATTGAGTGTGTCGTTAAGTGGCCGAAATTTCCGGAGCCCTCCACTACGGCATCTCTCATAATCATATGGTGGTTTCGGGACGTTCAACCGCACTTATTAATCAATGTTTTTCAGGTGCATGCTTGTCCAATAAAATGTTTCACCTTTGATTGTCCAACCTCCCCCATCTTGACCACCAGACACGTGACAATATTGCCACGTTCTTTTCCTCAAATTTTGTTATCCCCCCGTTACACTACGTTCAGCGCAAACCACGCTTATACGATGTTTGAGATGCTTCGAAGCTGTAGGCGATCGTTTTGTGAAGATTACACCCAATTCGAGAATATTGCAGATTATTCGGGAACCTACGTCGCCACTAGTGATAACGCTAAATATTCGACGGCAAGGGTGTAGATGTTGACACGCTTCGCCACTTGTCAGTTGATCGACGGCCGTCGCTCTGCTCGCCACAACCAGTACCAGTGTCTAGCTGTAATCTAACTTTTATTTTATGTGGCCACAAGTTCAGCCCAAATGAATAGTTTATTAATCCACCCGCTGTCTGCTGCCTTCATCCACGTCACGACTCCTGTGATCATATTCAATCTCGCTAAAGTAGAGTTTCATGAGTGGCAACAGTGAAATGGCTGATATTCTGGTCAAACAATGTCTTCTGACAAGCTCTGTGTATAAGCAAAAGAACAGTTAACAAGAAATTTATATGTTTTATTAGCAGTTGCCTCTTTGAGGACTACTCTGCTCCGCTAAAGAAACAAAATTGTTTAGAGGCCAGACATCGAACCACTCATTGCGTCCAGCAAGATGTGCAGTCAGCCCCCGGGGTCCTGTAAACACTGTTGTATTAAAAAAAAACATAAAGCATACATGCTTTCTTATGTACTATCTCAAATAATATGAGCTTATGAACGTGGCGTGTACAGACTACGTTAATGACGCAATGCTGACACGCATAGGCCTGCAAGTATAAATTTGAGTCGACTAAGTCTTGCTCACTCGAACTCAGATCAATCTGTCAGTCTCAGTCTGAGTGAGCGACAAGGGAATACAATACTTGCTGCAGTGTTTTCTTGTGTTTTCCTTGGTTGCAGTCCTATGCGCTGCTTCACCCACACGGAATGGGGATCAGACACAGTGTTGCCCAAATGTCAACTTTATTTGCTGTCGTTGACTTTGCCGCTGTGTGATGCAAATTAACGGCCATCGTACACACTGTTCTTAGACCTGGTCATTTTGGGTTACGATGAAAGAGAGGCTCAGGCCATGAATTTACCGGAGTTCTTAGTAAAGTTGTTACCTCCGCTATAATTAGGAATGACTGTATGAACTTCTGAATGATTATTACCAATGTATTTTAATGCTCATCATATGGCCGTGTGTCGCCAGAAATAACCTCTACACCAAACTTGGTCCCAGCACATCTACAAAAAGAAACGCAACCACGGCGTTGCGCAAGACATATGTACATTCTAGAAACATGGCGATATACACTGTCATCAAAGGTTATGTGGTGCCAGCAGACAAATACGAAAAAGCAGTAAACAAATGACTGAACAAAAAGAAAAAAAAGAACAAGGAAGAAGAAGAATTCTCAAATCGGACTGACTTACCGTTCACCCGATACGATGCTCTGAAGCCACCTGAACTTTTGTTGTGCGCCTTCGAATAGTGGATGGAGATTGGCTCGCTCTGTGGCACGACCACCTCCCTGTCCCCTTGTTTGCAGAGGCGGCCTGCGGCAGAGTTCAAGATGAAGGAAAGAAAACTTTAGTATACGCTTACAATGCCCGTTTAGCAAACGGGGTAAATGGTTTCTTGATAAGCAAATGTAGTGAGCTCCCGATAAAACCATAGATCCCCTTTGCCTTTCCCTTTGTACGTTAAAAAATCTAGATTCTTGGTAGAATAATGACTATCTTTGGCTCAACACCTTCATCTCAGTCATTCTGTTTCATTCAATAATTAACTTCTAGAAGTGTAGAGGTGCAACTATAGGCCTTAGTAATAGGGCATCTTTGATGCACAAAGGGCAGCAAGAAGAAATAAAGAATCACGAAGAAAGAGTGGCTCACAAGTACAGCGAGAAGTGAAGTTAGCCGGTGAGATGAATAAGATAAAGAACAAACAGGGGACCTCAAGTAATGGAGGTTAAATGCAAGGTATTTTCTTGAGCTACAGCTTGCTTAACAGCCTTAGAGATACAAACTGTATTCAAAGTTTCATCGTAACATGATAAAAGAAGATGATGAATAGCGTCGACGCACTTTCCACGTGCTATGCGATAACCCAGAATTAGTCATAGAAATGAGCTAGAATGTAGTGCCATGGCATCCCGTATGTGTACACATGGATAACTCGCGCTCTTATTATTGGAGGTCGTGTGATATGTTACCGTTAGGATAGCTAGTGCAGCACGAGGACACGTTGATTTGGATTCATTGGTTAGCACTGAACATTGTAGGTATACTGACACCAATTAGAAAAGAAAACACATGAAAAGAAAATTCTTTCAACTGAATTTATTGAGGAAAACCCGGATAGTTTTATACTTTCCTTCGCCTATCAAGTAGAGAGTTCTCGGTCCTTGGTCAACACATTTATTACGTAAGTTTCGCATGTGTTGTTGCGAATGTAAGTTATTTTCCCCCGTTATAAAACAGCCGGTATATTTTAATAAATTCATTTGATAGCATTTTTTGTGTTTCGGCTTTCCTTTTAATTTTGTAGCGCTGCCTGCGATGTTTAGCGCCTTAGGGCTGCAGTATGTCGAAGTGGGTGGGCTTTGATTTATGCTGGTTTTCTCGTGCCCGTTCTTGTTTATGAGGTATCTTGAGTTTAGGAAGCCCCGAATAATGAAATGGCGGGGAGAAAAATAGCCTAGACTACTCCTTCAGGGCCAATAGCATGTGCTCCCTGCTGCCTAGCAAGAGTTCACTGGGCCAGCGTTGCAACCTGAAGTTCACACTTACGAACACTTGCACGAGCAACACCACACTTCCTTAGTCAGATATTGAATATTTGCTGCAGAAATGCTCAAATATTGAGAATGTTCAAAACAAGAATCGAATAGTTTTTGAGTACTCGAGAATTCAGTATGTTAATGTTGTTTCATCCTTCATTACGTCTGATTACTGTAGGGTCCAGCAGCGACTATTACTTGTTGCAGACTAGAGGAAGAAACAATAATGTGGGCAAAATCTCAGTATAATAATTTCTTTCAAAAGGAACGCTGTTGCTTCAAGGATCGGTTTTTAAAAACAAGTCTAATTGGGGACCGTTTCTGCTGAATACTTTCTCCAGTTCGTTTGTAAACATTTTTAACATATTGACATCCATGATCTAATGGCTAGGTCGGCAAATCACGTAATGCTTCTATTAAAAAGGAATATGCCAGATACCTCGTATTGTACATAACGTTTCGACAGACACAATCACTATATTGTCTCCATCTGTATATTGATGGGCCGTCGATTGGCTGCACTAAATGCCATTGTTTTTTAGTTATCAGACCATCAGTCAACCCAAGGGCATTTATTTGCTGTAGGGAGTATTAGCATTTGATTGCAAAGTGCTCGACACTAAAACTTGATGTTTCTCATGTTTTTATCCACCTGCCGTGGCGAGTAAACCTAGCGCGTAATGTGTCACGCTTGTATACGCAAGGGCCCGGGTTCAATTTCTACCCCCTGTGGTCGCACTTAAATGGGTACGAAATGAAAAAAAAAATGCTTGTGAGCGAACTTATAAATGCACTTAAAAAGAGACCGAGCATATACAGAATAATCCGGATTCTCTGGGACTCGTAATCATATCGTGGTTTTCGTACGTTTAACTTTAACCATAAGTATCGCCATCATCACTTTTTAGCAAGTGTAAGTATTCCCCATTGGATACGCGTTAGTGAGTGCTTTAAAATGCACATCTTACTGAAAGAGTGTGAATTACGGACAAGGCTGTTAGCCGCACCAACACAAGCACTTACTTCCATACTGGCGCTCTTTAGTCTGTCCGGCATTCCACTATGCGCAAAGTGCTTTGCGTTTACCGGAACGCAGGATGTAAACTGAGCTTGCATGCACCCGAACAACATGGCCGCGCCACCTAAGGTGGTTGTCATCCGCTTTGAATCTATCAAGCATTTGTAGAGAACTCTCTACCTCGTTAGCTCTTAACTGGTACCTTTATTTAATTTGAGTTTGTTTCCTTAAGCTTCGACAAGAAAGTATTCACGTAGATAAGTATCACCGTTTTCGAAAGCTTAATTAATTATCTTTTGCGAGTGGCGATGGGTGCTCCCGAAGTCAGGGTTGAAATATGTGGCGCGTTCGTTGTTTTAATCCTCCGTAGCTGGTACCACTTGAAGTGGCGGTGGATATGACACGCGCTATTTGGTATTACGGTACGCCTTTGCTATGCCGGTTGACTGGACCGGCTAAAAAACGCTGAGGTCCACGCTCACGATCGTCCTGATTCTTTTATCGCCAGTATCTTTTGTTTTCTGCTTTCTTCGAGAAATTAGTGTATATTTGGCAGCAGCATATTTATCGATTTAATTATAAGAGCACCGGAGCATGACTGGGCACGCTGTACAGAGCTTTCTGTGTATGCAGCGTATCCTGACAAGGGAATCAGTTAACCCTGCGTGCTGGTGTCCGGAATGAGGTGTGAAACTCACCCGTCATCTCACGTTGTGCCAACCTACGTCTGTTGGCTAGACTCGCACCCAGAGGTACCGAAATGGCGTGGTTTAGTTTTCTCACTGCCAATGAAAAACAGTCGCAATCAATAATGCCCTGAATCACTTCGCATTTGCTAAACAAGTGGCTACGAGTAGACTCACACTACGTTGACAGGAATAAAAAGATAACAATAAAAAGTCGAGCTCTGAACGTTGACAAATTGACTGTTATCACCATGTTTATTATATGTGTGGTGACATATATTATTTATGTTATCCTTAAGGGAACTCATGCACTGGTGTGGGCAGGGAGAAGGGTGATTTTGGCTAGTGTTTCTTGACAAAAGATCATCGTGTCAATTTTGTATTGAACATCATGTGATAAAAATTATAGGGATCTTGCAGAGATTGCACGGTGTCGTAAGGACAGCTTTAAGTAATGCTGCTTGACTTACTTGAAAAAACACTACACCAAGATCCGCTCGAGGCCGAGCAGGTTGCTATTGTACTGGCTGTAGTTGACGGCAATGCGGAAGGCATTCTTAGTGACTCTAGATCTGCAATCCAGTCCTACACTAGTGGCAGAATTTCGCCGCAAGCCCTATGCATTCCCCCGAACAGTCTTAAAAAAAACTCTGTCATCATGCGCTTATTTGGTTTCCTGCTCACGTCGGACAGATCCCTGGCTGTCCTGTTAACCTCAACGAATCCGCTCATAGTGCTGCCCGTGTATTGACTGACCGTGTTGATACTGGACGATTCGAGGCCGTGGAGAACAGGGACGTGCCACCCACTTATAACAATATTACTAAGCACTTCTACTTCTCCCATCCGGTCTTCCCACCACCTAGCCCTAAGCTGCGTCGGCCTCAAGCTCTCACTTTAAGGCTATTGCAAACGGAGTTGTACCGTGTTATGTCCGGTGTTGTCGTCGGCCCATAGACGTACGCGTACGTCGCGGTAGACCAAAAAGCTCAGACAGCCTCGAACGAATATATTCGGATGGAGGCGGCGGCCGAACTGCCGGGGGAAACGAACGGTGGCTCGTTTGCGCCGAGTGGGGGAAGGGGAGGAGTCAACATCTGGAAGCAGTTTCAGCAACCGGTCCTTCGCGGGTTCTAAGGCTCGCTCGCGACAGAGGGGTGCTTGGAACACAACATACCGGAATCCACAAGTCCTCCAAACCATATAACCGGAACTGTACGATGATGATATATGCAACAAGTGCAAAATAAACGGCTGGCTATGCTTAGACACGCGCTCTGGCAGTGCACTACAATGTATAACGATGTTAACCTCGGTGCTATTTCGGCGAGGTGGGCGGTTGCCTTTCGTAGCTCTAGCCAAGCAGACATGGGCCGTCCAGCAAGCCCGCGATTCGGCTATTAGGCTAGGCCTCTCTGTCCCAGCAGCGGAGCCCCGAGCTAGGACATTATTGAATGTTATTTAATCCATCTCTCTCCCGCTAACAAGAATCCTGCGTAGATGTTAAGCAGCGGGCGTTAACGCTTACACCGGTGGTGGCGTTGACACTCGCACTCATCGTGGCGTTGCGCGTAGGAGAGAAAACTGGGGAGGCGCAACTACGTAGTGATTAGCCGACGTTTCCCACTGGAACATGCCAATCGCTGCTAATGGGCAACAAGACAGAAGACTCCAATTGGACACAGAGACCAGCAGTACGCTTTTAGTTAACGCGCACCCTGTGAATTTTTATTGTTCGACAGCGCACAGGAGAAATCTCCCACCTGCACTCCCTTGGAGGTCAACATCCGGTACCTATATATACGGGGTGGCCAGTGAACGGTTGTGCAGCATGAGCAGTCGGCGTTTTTTTTTAATGGGCGAGCAGTCAGGGTTTTCAATAGTTCAATATAATTTGAATCAAGAAATTCGCCAGCAGATGCTGCCTCCGTCGGGGTTGCGAAGTGAGAGTTGCCAGAAATGTAGGAGAGGAGGGGACACGGAGGCACAATGGGGGTGTAAACGTCGCGGGAAGGAATGCCTAGAGGAGAAATAGAAGGGGGAGCGAGCGTGGACAAGCAAACGCTGCCTACATCAGTGTTGCGAGGCGAGAGAAAGGGAGCACAGGAGGAGAGGAGGAGGGAGCGCGCATGCGCAATGGGCGTGTAAACGCCGCGGGGAGGAAAATGCAGTCACCTCATCACGTAAACCATATGGTTAGTGTATTTGTAATTTAAACATTGCAAATTTTGCATTACATGTCTACACATGACCGTCTACAATGAGTTTAAAAGCTTTATAATATCTAGTTTCGTTGATATTGCGTACGGTTTTTGTCAGCTCTGATCTTCTGTTCCCGCCACCGCCACTGTCTTATGTGTAAAGGGCTGTGAAAACTTAGTCAAGCAGATAGTTGCTTTTATATCACCCCCTTCATCAACTGTGTATTGTTGGAAAGAAACTGTTATATTATATTATATTATTATTATTATTATTATTATTATTATTATTATTATTATTATTATAGAGAGGGGGAGCGAGCGTTGGCTTGAAGACGCTGCCCGCGTGGACGGTGCAAGGCGAGAGTGGAAAGGGGACGCGCATGCGCAGTAGGGATGGTCACGTCGCACACTGTATTGAGCTCGACCCTAATAAGCTTCGCACCGAATGAATGTCGAAAATCGGCTGGAGTAATAGGAAGGGGGGGGGGGCATTTCTATGAGCTCGAGTGAAAATTTCATACTGTAAGTGTGTTAGTGTAGAAAAAAATGAAACAAAAATACGTTGACAAACATCCTCGGATGTCAGTCCGCGATTAGGTATGAAAGCACAGACACGCTAAAGCACTAGCTATAGGGAGACAAAAGACAAGGTTACGTAAACAAATTAATCAGCCGGGGCTTAGTAAAGGCGCATAGAAACTATAGTATAGAAACTTTTTATCGCGTTCATACCCTCAATAAATCTTCCTGAGGTCACAATAATTATACTGATCATGAGCCCGAACCATATGTCCTGACAACTGCAGTTAGGAGGGCTTGCAGACCTCAGTGCACATTCCGAAAAAGAGAGAGGGAGAAACAGTGCTAGTAGCAACACAATTGGTAAATTTTGAACGTCAACGCGGATGCCATGGTCAACAGCAGGAAGAGAAACAGATGTGGAAAGTTAGAAAGCATCTGAACTAGATATGGTCGTTCACGACCTCTAGTCTTCTGCTTCTCAGCCAATGACCGTGCTGCTCCATGCAGTCGTAACTGGAAAAGCCGGAAGGGCCCGGTTCGGATAAGGTACCGTCTCTTGAAATTCGTGGTGCGCCTGCGACTTGTAGGTCGACAACATGTGGCATCGCCCATAGCGATGACATTCAGAACACGATGCGCGTGTTTATTTAACATGGGGCACCTAAAGTTAACGATTAGGTCTGAAGGGACAATTTTAGCGCCCCCGGGCTAGTTGAACCATTAAACTTTTGAACAAAAAAATGAGGGCCGCGAGTCATTGTTATTCCATAGTTTTTATTTCACCGATACCTATTTCTTACTTATTTTGACACAATGAAGACATTGCGTAGTCTAGCTTAGGTTTTACTCAGAAGAATCGTCCCATAGCGCTTGTCTCTCATCCCGCCGTTTAACTAACATAAGGCCACAGTAGAAGACGTTGCTATTACCTAGTTGATATTAGCCTTTGGAAAGTAACAAAAGCTTGCACTACCAACATCAGCCATGGTTAGCCAACATTAGCTGAGCTTAGCCACAATTTAGCCAATATTATCGAACATTATCAAGTGAAAAGATCTAGCACTGCATGAGTGAATCGTTAGCCAAAGCCGCATAAAAATACTGCATGCTGTGTCGCAGTATGAGGCTGTGTGAGCTAATCAGGTGTGGATATTATGAGGGAAAATGGGGTCAATATTTATGCGCGTTCTCGTGACACGTATATTTGTTTCAGTTCCTTTCTACGTACGCCAGCTGTTCTTGTTACATTCTTACGTTCACACCAACACACAACCACATTCACTTATCAGTTCAAGGAATACTTGTGCACGGAATGAAAAGGAAGCGCCGCTTACGTGAGACGTGCACGAACTCGGCCCTACAGTTTGCGTTCTCGGTCGTGGTGAAGTTCATGCTGTCCATCGTGACGGCCAGGGTCTGGTTGGGTGTCAGCGCCAGCGTCCACTCGCAGCCGTAGTGGCTGCCGCTCGTTAGTGCTTCGGCGGGCGCCTCCAGCGTACCGCTCGTCTCGGTCAGCTCCTGATAGCAGGCTGCAACGCGTTCAGAAGAAGGTACAGTCAGAAACGTTATAACACACTATACCTCAATAGCCGTCCTGTAAGGGGTTACCAATGTAACGAGGACAATGTATTCTGCCCCATCAAGCATCCATTACCCTGCTCACACCAGTGACATGATTTGCAGGTGCACGATACCATTTACTGTCACAGTGACTAGCCTAGATTTGCCATGGCAAGAAACGTGATTCATTGCAGGCATCACTGTCGCCGTGTGACTAAATTGTCATTGTGCATATACTCCTTCAAAATGTAATTACTGTTATTACCACGTCAATATTGGCAAAAAATGTTCTCGCCATTATTTAATTGAGGTCTGCCATTCAGTACGCCAACGAAAATCCGCACAGAGGCCAATGAAGGGATGTACAGACTCAAGACTGTGAAGAAAAGTCGCAGTAGAAATAAAGGGTTTTTATATTTCTGTGCATTACTTCTCAGCCTTGTTGAAGCATCACATTGGACGTTGTAGTGAAATGCACATGCAAGGGTTGCCAGGAAATATATTGTAGTTTTGCGCAAGCTCTAAAGGCTATCGTGTACTCGATCTATACCATATCTAAACTAAGAGGATAAAGGGTTTCGGCTCCTGAGAATGCGCGTATTAACCAAGGTGAATGGGGCACCTACGCAGCTCCTTCGTGGTGCCGTAAGTGACGCGGATACCCGATCCTCCGGCTAGTCGCTGGAAAGTGTACGAGACGACGATGCGACTCTGGAAGGACTCGTAGGCGAACGGCAGGGCGTGGCCGCACTCCACTGTGCGTCGGTAGAAGCGCTCCATTATCTGCGCCAAGCAGGTATCGCATCAGCACCGCTTTGACGTTGCTATAGTTTATGGCTGCTCTAAGTTTGTAGCACAGAAGCTACGTTTGCTTCCTTATACGCTACTCTACATTAATCCATAGACACTTCAATGTTTACAAACACAGCCCCTTGAAGACATCCGGTTTCGTCCAACGATGTGCCTTAATAGCATCGGTAATAACAAGAGCTTTAGAAAATAGCCCGCTAATTTTCTACAGTTTATTTCATTTATTTGGCAAAATATATTCAAACAAATGCTCTTTTGAGCTATATAAAATGATAAAACATTTCCTCATACTTTAAGCACGTTTTTTTTATGTGAAAAACGGAAGAAAGACTTTCTCTACCCTTGAAAAAAGAAAAGCTTGAAAATGTGCTTTCAGTTTGGAAGTTAGGAGCTGGTAAATGAGGCGGCCGGAAGTTCTTTCAGGTACAACGCTAGTGACTTTGAAACCGTCTAAATTACTCAGGCAGTAATACAAACAGCTTAGTTTATGGGTGATTACGAATTTAGCAACTAATAGGTAAAACAAAAAATTACTCTAAATAATTAATTTCAGTGCATAACAGGTAACAAAAAAAGACATTGAGCGAGGAGGGTACAAGTCAAGTGGTCATTGAAATGGGAGCAAACAAAAATCAAAAGACAAAGCACCAGAATGTTGTCAGTATAGAAAACAAGAGGTGAATGATTAGACAGTGTTAAAATACATGTTGAGTTGTTGAATAAAATGGTTGCGATCGGAGATTTTTACGCTGGCGTCGGGAAGATAGTTTCAAATTGTCAAGGAGCACGGCAGTGCAAATGCATTATAAAAGTTCTGTTCATTCAAAGATTACGTTTTGCAGAGGATAATACGTGAACGTCGTGCTATGTTGGCAGTAGCGTGAATAGATATGTACTTTTTTAAGTGGTGGGATTGTAGGATATGGACAAGCTTTTAGAGCAGAGAACAGAACAAACGAGCAACGAGTCCCTATCAATTGATAATGAAATATGCTAATTATGCCCTGCGTCTGAAAACCTCGCATCGGAGATTCACATACACTTCAGCGTATTAACGCTTTTTAGATCAAGAAAGATATGAATCCCTACAGACCAGACTATTAGGTTTAAGGGTTTCATGAAAGGTGCATAAGTTCCAAGCAGCGATTGCGAATGCGCTCAGGTTAGAGATACCGAAAGGTACTTCGAAAGCTCATTTTACAACGCCTACAACGCAGAATACAAGGAAAGAGCAAACTGAAGCTAAACAAATGAAGTCTGGACTCTAGCGTTTCACCTGTAGCACAGCCGGTGCAGTCGTTAATATTTCCGTCGATGCTGAGCGACACCCGGTTGCTTCAGGCGCCGCGATCGTCAGTAGCAATGGCGACGCTCTTCCAGGGTCTCGGGAATCCCGGACTCGTGAAGGTTCCTTCGTCCGCCGTCTGCTCACCGCCGCAGTCTGGAGTATAGTAGAAGCCACGAGGTGGCAGGCCTTAGCATCATCCCGATGATCTCTTAAAGTACAGGGTTCTCAAACTCAACTGGACTAGCCAGCCTGAAATCACAAAATTAAGCCTCTTGATGGGCCGGGAGGGGCTACTTTACGCAGATGTCAGCTGACACCACCAGTTTGAAGGAAGCCATGGAATGTCTCACTATCTCATACATGGGTTTGATGGTGATCTGATGTGATGCAGGTTTTGCGAAACATATCGATACTGATATCTAGAATGACTGAAGGCTGGATGCCGATTCCGATATGTTCAGTTTTTGTTCTGCGAATACCCCCTTAGCGCATAGTGAGCGTAATGGTACTTGTGCATTGTTACATTTGTTGAGCGCTGATAGGCGGGAGAGTGACGAACATGTGTAGGAATTGCAGAATAAGCACAATGACACGGAAGAAAAAAAATAATGAGGGTATTAAGGAGCACAAAACAGACAAGACAGACGAGAAGGACTAAACAGGACGAGCACTCACAACAGGTTCAAGTGAGTGCTCGCCCTGTTTAGTTCTTCGCATGTCGTTTGTATGTTTTGTGCTTCTAAGTACCTTCACGGATGAGTAAAAACTCGCGCGAATATCTGTGCTTCGAAGCCATAAATGCATTGTTGAAACATGGGCGTCTGCTTGCCACGATTCCGAGTATGTGATTATGCGTTTGTGTGCCAGGCCACCAGCCGGGCGGCCTGGGCACACAGGACACCGGTGTAGCGTGGGGAACTGTATGCGGCTTCTGTTCTTTTAGATTTACATGAAAGACATAAGATCCATTCCATGTTTGTAAACACAGATAGGCCGATGTCGACATTATAGGTAAAATTATAGCGACATTCGCATGTAACTTCCGCCATAAGCACTGAGGGCTGTGATGTGCGCCAACTGACAAAATTAGGTTGTGAAACACGACTCACATCCAAACGCGACGCAGTTCGTCGGCATACCGTTTCTTTTTCTATAGTTGCTTGACTTAAAACACCACATGTACCACTGAAAACCCAGCAGAAACTCCGGTAGGCAGAGCGTTCTTTTGCCTAGTAAGACAGCGCCACCGCATTTTTGTGACGTAAATTACGGTGGAATTTGTATATCATGCGTCACATGCGATAATTGCGTTGACATGCGTCGGTTACATTCTCGATTGTATGCGGAAGGTCATGTTCTCAAAGGTCCTCTGACCGGGCTCCCAGAATACAAAAACAATGAGCGCAATATTATTTCCTTCATATTCCTTGTCCTTCTTGCGCACTTCTGCGACGCAGGCAGTAGTTGCCGTGACGTCTACAATGTACGTGCTCTTGATTAATCGATATACGCGAAGCATCAAATGTGATTTCTCTCCTGCACTGCTTGTCATGCAGCCGCCTATCTGGTCTTACTTGTCTCGCATGAATATCGTGCCCGATCGACCGATCACGCCTCATTTTGTGTGTTTAAAGGTGCACTAACGGCGATAACAGCGTCTATAATATAGCCGAAAAGCGCGAAGTCCTTATAGGCTCTGGTGCTTAGTGCTGACATAGTTCCCGTGCTTGAAAAAACTAAGGGGTGAGGAGGTTGCATTGCGCGTGACAAGGGTAATGAAAGAAAGGCAGACCCCCCCCCCCCGCTCCCGTCTTTGAACCTAGGGTAGTGAGTGACACATTAACATTTTTCACTCTTTTTTGCAGAGAAAGAGAGAGAGAGATAGAGCGAGAGAGCAGAAAAATAACATTAATTTCAGCAAAACTGCGTGTATGTCATTTAAAAGGCACCTGATACATTTCCTTTTCTCACACGCCCTAATGACTGTCTACTATCGCAAAATAAAATTAAAAAATAAAAACGTCTGGCGCTTCTTTAAACTCATCCCCCGTTTTGGAACATAGTGAAATAATATGCAATAAATCACAAAGTCGGCTATGCTTCACGAACTCTTCGGGGACCTCCTCAGTACACTTAGCTGCTGACTTGTAGAACACAAATGCGGCCATCGATCGAACAAGCATCGCTAGTCTGAAACCATTTTCAGAAAAATAATATTCATAAGGTTAAGTATAAATAAAGTTGTACGTTTCACTTACCGCAGATATGACAATTTTTTTTACATTCCTCAAACCTGTGTACTCCTAGCGTCACAACTTCGTGAACACGTCGCCACGTTGAAAGTTTACTCTTTCTGCGCTGCCTAATTGGCTGACAAATGTATTAAATTTATTGATCCTCCGGTACGGTTTCTCTCAATGACTACAAAGCTTGACATTTCAAACTGTAAGTGATACGTTTAAACCGCTACCTACTGCCCCCTCACCTGCTAAGACGGCAAGGTTTTAGGAAGCGCGTGTCCTCGCTCTTGCTCAACTGTTCGCTGATGTTGGCGCTACCTATTACTTGTTAGTCTTCACTTCTATGGCTGCTTGTACGGCGCTGAAGTAAGAACGCCTGCATTCCATCATGAGCTGCTGCCACATATGTGACTATTTCTGCAAACTTGGACGGCTGGTCAGGTAAGCTATTCACAGCGGTAAAGTATTTAGTGCACACCGTTTTCCTGACACGGGAACCTGTAGACTGTCCTACATAGCGTAGGACAGGTTCTGTGGCATCGCGTTCAATTTTTTTAAAGAATTTATGAATAGCTTCTAGTACATTGATTTGCAAAGTATTTTGCATTTTTGCAGAATAATTACACAGTATGAGCCCTCTGTTGGCCGAAATATAACTAAGGCCCGTTTTGACAAACTATCCTGAGCCTTACCTCGAGTTTTTCTCATCGATTGTAAGTCTATTGCGCTTGATGTACAATGTAGGCCAGTATTCGTGAACCATCCTTGCTATGATCATTTACCTCGTTACCATTTTTGTACCTTTATAACGCATGTAGAGGGTACAGAAACTTGAGGAAAACTCGAGGTAAGGTCAAGGTTGGTTTGTGAATACGGGCCTAGGAACGCTGAAGCTGGCATTTACAAAGAACTGATGACCAGCGCCACGCCTGTCATAGGTTATGGACCAAGCGGCAGAGGGTACGAACAAGACGTGGGCGCCGGTGAGGGGATATCTAGGGAGGTCGGGAGTACGATAGGTCATGGTTTTAAACAAAGCACTTTGCCCCCTCCACGAATTATCACCAAGCCTTTTTGATAGAAGAGGTTGCAACATTGTAGTTTCGTGACGTTTCTGAAATCGGTCTATGAATTTTATTGCCGCTTAATATATGGCTGAACGTGGCTGCAGTATGTAAAATAGATGAATAAATAAAACGCAACTTCTGACAAACTCGAGAATCTGTCCTCTCTAAATTGCGTGCATGCAATGTCTCATGGCATGTGACGTGCGAAATAAATGAAAAAAAAAATCTGAGCTCTCACGGCTGAATTCGGAGTGCCAGCGCAACGTGAGAGAACGAGGGTTGTGGCGCGTCCCCGAACTTAGCTTGACACGCAGGAACATGGAGTTTTCTGACGACTGCACGTCCAGCGTCGAGTTTGGTCCACAGATCTGGGCCAGCACTGGACCTGAAAAATTGAAGAGGCGCCGAGGACGTTACCGCAAGCATATCGAGTCTTTACCACTGTAGAGATCTGTGAAATCACTCTTCTAATTTTGGCACTTATGCATGTGTCATTGGTTCATGTTAACAGACCAAAGAGTATGAGTTTCTATACGTTTTCTCGCCACTGCCCCTTACATGGTTTTCACGCTTGTTTTCAATCATTGGCACCGCCAAGGGGCTGAGTGGTTGGTGACGGTTTGGGCAGCGACAGCACGAGGGATACAAAAAAATACCATCAGTACGGGGTGACGAAAAGGATCACCGAAACTTGATACGTCATAGCGACGTCACAGTGAAGTCATGTAACATGACGTCACATGATGACCTCATCAAATGAGGAAATTGCTTGGTCAAAGGTGGGCCAATCCCGGAGTCATGGGGGGCGAGGAAGCTTGGAACGCCTCCGATCCTGCAGGTGGCGAAAAACAGCGCTAGCCGCAGAAAGCTTATGGTGGCGGGGAGGGGGACGAATCAGTTCAATCGTCAGACAAGAAAAAAAAGCAGTTTCACAGGAAGGGCGAAGTAATGAATGCTATAGTAACAAAATGTTATGTTATACGAAGAGAGGCTGGCTACTATGACTTTTGTGGATCCTATATCAGGATAAGATATAGGATAAGAGCGCAGCACGTAGAACAGTACAAGAATCGCCCTCTGATAGATGCCGAGGATCCAGCGCTGGCGACTGCGCCCCGAAATTCAAAACTCTTAGTTAGTGCTACTGCATCCCCTCGCGTCATTTCATGCTCGTTAAAGATGGGCGCAGTGTTTCCTTACCACTTAGAAGGCAGGCCCCCAAAGCGGGTTGATGGGTTATCGCATGCGCTCTCCGAGCGCTGGAGGTCAGCCGCTGGTTTGATCTCAGCTTGAGCCCCATTGGTCACCAAGCTCATGTGTCACAGAACGAGCGCTAAAAAAGAGCGCGCCGCCAAATCCTTGCGACAAAGGGCGGCAGAAACGCCGCGAGGTAAAAAGAAAAAAAGGAGAAAGCAAACATCCAAGGCTCCCGGGCGCGCGCTCTCCCCCAGAAGCAGCGGCTTCGCAGACGAACCTCCTCACCCCACAGCGGCGGCCGGGCAAGCGCTAGAAATTTCCAGAACGAACGGGGCGGGGTCAGACCGAGTGAATCACCCTCAGGAGAGGGCAGTCGAACCGTCTCGTGCCTCTCCCCAGCCTTCGCTGCGCGTCGCGCCGACGAAATGAAGAGAACGTTCTGGAAGGTGGCGCGGAACGTATTTAATCGAGCAGCCGAGACGAGAAAGCAGGAGGTGACGGAAGTTAACGCCAGAGCGCGTAGGAATTCCGCCGTGTAGTCGGCGAAGGTTCTGCCCGTAGTGACAGAACAGGAGGAGACGGAAGTGAGCGCCAGAGCGCGTAGGGATTCCGCCGTGTAGTCGGCGAAGGGTTTGGTCCGTAGGGACGGCTCGAGCTACAGGCAAGAGCGTGGGTTTACCGCTATCGAGCGAAGACGCGGCAACAGCTGCGTGTGTGAAGCCGACGGATTTCCGGCGAAAGAGTTTGAAGCTTGGAGAGTGGCCATTGAGGACGCGAGGTTTCCTGGAAGAGAAACTTCGAGAGCTACGGAACGACAACAACGCTGGACTTTGAGTGAGTGATTCTCGGAAGAGTATCATTCAGACTTTTGTTCCAAGGACTTTGGACTGAATAGGTTTTCTATCTCTCTAGTCCTTTAAGTGTCTTGGTTGTTCAATGCATGCGACTGCATTGTAGTGCGTATTGTTGTCTGTCGTTCGTTGAGTGGGGGTGTGGCTGATTGTATTGTGTAGTACGTTGATTGATTGGTTGATTGGTGACATATTGTATGCAACTATTGTGGAGTGAGCATTTTGCGTATTGTTTTCGATCTGCCAGTATTGAGAATATAATTGTTTTGTTTATCAACTCTCGGCTCTGACTTGTTCTTTGGGCCACAGCCGGCGTCCGCTGGCGCACCAAAAAGGACCACTTCTAAATTGTCCACGCTTCGTGGTGCGGTTCGGGGGGCCGAAACTTCGGCTCTTGGAATTAGCCCGGCGATCGCCTCCCTAATAAACGGGACAGGTGTGACAATTAATCTGGCGTCCGCGACAGGACCTTTTGGTGCACAGTCCTGTCCAAAGTAGTAAGAAAGAGCCTCGAGTTGGTGATACTGCTATCGGAACGATTTTGTGTGTTGTTCAGTGTTCTCGTTAACGAGTGCAGGGGAGTGTTCCGATAGACCGATTTAGGCAGATACTTTTTGCACGCGGCAAGGTTTATTTGCGAGTTGCGAGACACAATGGATCTCGAAAAGTTAGTTGCGCTTGGTGAGAAGATGGGTCTTTCCGGCGCCGAACTACGGAAATGGGTAAGCCAGAAGGAGAAAGAGGCGGTGGAGAGAGAAAGGTTGGCAGCGGAGAGAGCCAAGGAAGAAAAAACAGCTGAGTTGGAACGAGAGAGGTTGGCGGTCGAAAGAGCCAAAGCGGAAAAAGAAGCTGAGTTGGAGAGAGAGAGGTTGGCAGCTGAGAGGGCCAAGGAAGAAAAAGCAGCTGAGTTGGAACGAGAGAGGTTGGCAGCTGAGAGAGCGAAGGAAGAAAGAGAGCAACAATTGAAGGTGGAGTTGGAGAGAGAAACAGCTGGCAGCTGAAAGGGCGAAAGAAGAAAGAGAGGAAAGGGAACGACAGCGTCAGCACGAGATGGAACTCGAGCGGCTCCGTTTGCAACAGCGAAGCGAAACTCCGGTTCCAAGCTAGAGTTGAAAGCAGCGAACGGGAAGATCACGGCTTCCGCTTGAACCCAAGCAAGCTGCTTGTAGCGTTTGATGAAAGGAAGGACGACCTAGACGCGTACCTCCACAGATTTGAGACGATTGCGAGGAGCCAGAATTGGCCGGAACAACAATGGGCAACTGCTTTGAGTACTTGCTTGAGTGGTGAAGCGCTCAGTGTGTACGGTAGGCTGACGCCGACCGATGCAGCCAACTATGCAAGGGTGAAAGCTGCTTGCTGAAGCGATTTAGATTTACCGTGGAAGGATTCCGGGACAGATTTAGGACAGGAAAGCCAGCTGACGGTGAGACGGCTACGCAGTATGCCGCCCGACTTTGCCATTATTTCAACAGATGGATTGAACTTTCAGGGACAGCACAGGAGTACGATGAGCTTAGAGAGCTCCTAATTAGAGAACAATTCTTACTAGTTGCCACCCAAGCCTGTCGCTGTACTTAAAGAGAGGAAGGCTGACTCACTTGAAGGAATGCTTGAATTGGCTGATCAATTCTTGGAAGCGCAAGGTGGCACTAATTTGGCCAAGGTCAAGAAGGAGTGTCCCGATGATTCGAAGAAATTGGCTCCCGAAGAAAAGAAGCGTGCACCAGAGAGCATTCCGCGATGTTTTCTGTGCAACCGAGTGGGTCATCGCGCGAAAAACTGTCGAACGATCCTTACGAGCCCTACGGTAGTAAAATGTTTTAAGTGTGGTCAGACTGGGCACAAAGCAGATGCTTGTCGGAACGGAGTGAGTCAAACTCACCAGGTATCCTGTGTTCAAGCGGCACCGAAATCTGATAATAATGCCGTCACTGATGGATTCGTAGAGTTGAAAAACGGGGAGAAAATTCCTATTGTGGGTGCTGTAATGTCAAAACAGCCAACGGTGTTACGAAAGGAATGCCAGCGCTGCCTGGAAAAGTTGCGGACAAAAAGATTACGGTGTTAAGAGATACCGGTAGCTCCACTGTTATCGTGCGGAGAGATTTGGTACGGGAAAGGGAGTTAACCGGCAAACGAAACCGGTTTGCTTAATTGACCGTACAGTTCGGATGCTTCCCGAAGCAGAAATTGAGGTTGAAAACACCGTACTTCAGCGGGAAGGTTACAGCTCTATGCATGACGACCCCCCTGTATGACCTTGTCATCGGAAACATCGACGGGGCGCGAGGGCCAAGTGATCCAGAACGTTTGGGAGAAGACCCGAAGATAGAGCCCTCGCCAACCCAGCGACCGCGAGATACAGTGGAGGAGCAACCCGTGACGGATCTCACTAGAGCCCAAGGTGAAGCTGCGGCGCAAGAGACAGCGAAGGAGAAGACGATCGTGTCGAATAAGTTCACGGGCCGAGCAACCGGACTTACGTCGACACGACCTCAACCGACCGACAGCGTAAAAGAGACGCAGTTGGCCAGCCGGGCAAAATGTAGAGGCATGATCAAGCGGGTAAATAAACAGACAGGACCCGTCGAATGTAATGACGCATTAACGGTGTCGGAAGAGACAACGATGGCTGAGACGACGCCTCAGATATCGTCGTTGGAAAGGGCTCGCCGAAAGGGAACGTGGAAAAACAAGAAGAAATCGAGCGAGCACCGCAAAAAGGGGCGCAAGCGCTGTTCGAAGTATTCAGGATAAGTGCTGAGGTCGAATCAGAATGTGTTTGGCAGTGTTGAGTGCCATATGTTGTGTTAACGTTGTGTTATCCTGTGTCACAAGTGTCAAAGTGTTGTGCTGTGATGTGATGTATAGTATTGGACCATTGTTGTAATGAGAGAACTTTGTACATTTGTATTATTGGGAATTTGTGGTGGAGTGTTGTACTCATGTGCCTGTGGTTATATTTCATGTGTTGTGGAATTGAACTACAATGTACGATTGTATAAGTGATCTATTGTGAATGTGAAGTGTCATGAGTGACTGATGGTGTTACAGTCTGTGAGAGTGCGTGGTGACTGTTCGTGCTCGTCTGTGGAGTTTTGAATATTATGAGATAATATTCTTAAAGTGGGGGGCAGTGTCACAGAACGAGCGCTAAAAAGAGCGCGCCGCCAAATCCTTGCGACAACGGGCGGCAGAAACGCGGCGAGGTAAAAAGAAAAAAAAAAGAAAGCAAACATCCAAGGCTCCCGGGCGCGCGCTCTCCCCGCAGAAGCATGGCTTCGCAGACGAACCTCCTCACCCCACATCGGCGGCCCAGTAAGGCCGCGATCTTTCTAGAACGAAGGAGGCGGGGTCAGACCGAGTGACTCATTCTCCGGAGAGGGCATTCCAACCGTCTCGCCCTCTTCCCAGCTTTCGCTGCGTATCGCGCCGACGAAAGGACGAGAAAATTCTGGAAGGTGGCGCGGAACGTATTAATCGAGCAGCCGAGACGAGAAAGCAGGAGGTGACGGAAGTTAACGCCGGAGCGCGTAGGAATTCCGCCGTGTAGTCGGCGAAGTTTTTGGTCCGTAGGGACGGCTCGAGCTACAGGCAAGAGCGTGGGTTTACCGCTATCGAGCGAAGACGCGGGCAACAGCTGCGTGTGTGAAGCCGACGGATTTCCGGCGAAGAAGTTTGAAGCTTGGAGAGTGGCCTATTGAAGACGGGAGTTTTCCTGGAAGAGAAACTCCGGCGAGGTTTCCTGGAAGAGAAACTTCAGAGAGCTGCGGAACGACAACAACGCTGGACTTTGAGTGAGTGATTCTCGGACGAGTATCATTCAGACTTTTGTTCCAAGGACTTTGGACTGAATAGGTTTTCTATCGCTTTAGTCCTTAAGTGTCTTGGTTGTTCAATGCATGTGACTGCATTGTAGTGCGTATTGTTGTCCGTGTCCGTTGTTTCAAGTGTGGCTGATTGTGTTGTGTAGTACGTTGATTGATTGGTTTGATTGGTGTCATATTGTATGCAACTATTGTGGAGTGTGCATTTTTATGTATTGTTTTCGACCTGCCATTGTTGAGAATATAATTTGTTTGTTTATCAACTCTCGGCTCTGACTTGTTCTTTGGGCCACGACCGGCGTCCGCTGGCGCACCAAAAAGGACCACTTTAAAAATTGTCCACGCTTTCGTGGTGCGGTTCGGGGGGCCGATACTTCGGCTCTTGGAATTAGCCCGGCGATTGCCTCCCTAATAAACGGGACAGGTGTGACACATGTACAGTTTGAATCATCGTCGTCGTACTGCAGGATGACGGCCTCTCTCGACACAATCTCCAATTCACCCTATTCTGCGCAGGCTGATTTCTTTTTAGAGACGACAGTCTTTGTTGAACACCTTCAGCGGGAAAATTTCGGTCGGCCTGCCTGCCTGTATATTTGTCTGTTTGTCCGTCCTTAACGGTACTCTAAACGGCACCAAAGTGGCCAAACGGTACTCCAAACGGCCGACCCCATCCGCAGCGCCCACCAAATATTGCTCCATATTCGGCGTTCATACTTGTGCGATTGGCAATTAAAAAGGAATTATCGCGCATATCTGAGGCACCATAACAACACGTATACATTCTGTATGTTCGTCTTTTACTAGCAAAGGCATAAGTAAGTAATTCTAAGAACCGCACCGTTTATCGCGTTGCACTGACCACGCAACGCTTGCACAAAAAGGCAAGTGTTTCCAACGCTTTACTAAGACGACACGATGGTGGCACCTATCCGTCGCCTCGCGTTCTACACCTTATCACCTCCGAGACGGGCGCGCAGGGCGCGCGCGCTTCTTTTTCCAAGATAAATGCCCGATAGCGCTCATGTCTCACGTGCGACGTGACTTGATGCGCTCGTTAGCCTCCACTGCACGCTCGAGGCACTCTGACGCAGCGCCTCCAGAATACCATTCACCCATTTTCTTGCGCAGAACATGAAATAAACGTTTTTTTTTTTTTCACTCTCTCCAGATGCAAGACTATCGTCTTTCGACGACATTTGCAGTGTAACATACAGATACGGGGCCAATGTTTATTTCTTGCGATCCCGAGCCCGTACCTTACAATTGGTAATATGTAATGATCGTACCCCTTTTCGCTTTATGAATAGCGGCAAAAATTAGTGTCATGATTTGGGAGTATATGTTGTAAGTGCTTTTAGGCCTTGCTTATAACACATCTCGTTATCCCGATCACCACGAATTAGCGAATGGGGAAGGAAAAAGAAATAAACCAACGCGTAAAATTTCACGCGCTCACAAACACGTCATAAACACGATTTAAAGCCGGCTGCAAGGTGTTTTGTCGCCTATGGGAGAAATTGGCTCATACCCACGAGAGGGTTCGCCAAACTCTAAATTATAAAACGCAACTTAAACGCTAATGCAACTTAACAACATAAGAACGAAATGCAGTGTAAATAAGTAAATGGGGTAAAAGGATTTTTTTTTAATTTAAATAACTATAAGCATTAGATCGACTACCATTATTTCTTAGGTGACCTGTAATCTATCTATTATATATGCTTCATTATTCTAAAACTACATGCCATTTTATAAAATTACTCAATTCTCGGCCAATCCACCACAGTGCATGGGTATGTGCCACGGACAATAAGTGAACATGAACATGATTCAGAAAGCAATAGATAAAGGTTGCAAAAGTCAAGAAATTGGGAGGGGGAAACCCTTATTTTGAAAATCTGGCGGCCTCGGTAGTGCGGATCCCACACCTAGGTGTCAGCCAGGAGCCTCTGGGCCCTGGCGGCGTCTTCTGCCCGTCGAATTGCCCAGAGCTAGCTGCTTCTCTGGGTCTGAGCTGAGCAGCACGGTCTCGATCCCTATACTGCTCATCGTAAACAACTGTGCGACCGTGTCGGACCGCTCTTGGACAGGTCCACAGAATGTGTGATATAGGTCCACCCTTTCCTTACCTAATTTGCACCTGTTAGTGTATTGACCTGGGTAATAGTGGCTATCGGCCACCAAGTTTGGGTACGTGTTCGTTTGAAGGAGGCGCCAGGCCATCGCTTGCTGCTTGCTAAGTGTGTGGTAATGGTTTGTGATTTCCTTTTAGGGAAACCATGGGATGTCCACTCCAGCCTAGCGGGAGCTCCGTCTCAGTGACACGGCCGGCGTGCGAGTCCTCGAGCCGCGTTGTGAGCCACCTTGTTGCCAGGAAGAGAGGAGTGTGCAGGCACCCAAACGATTCAGAGTTTTGTTCTGGCCAATATTCTTCATGCTTCCGGCGAGATTCTCCCTCTGGCGAAATTCTTGACTGCAACTTTGGGGTCACTGATTACACCTTTAGCCTGCGTGGAAGCTACGGCCGATTCTTCCACAGCTTCCACGCCACCGGTTCGAATAGAACCGCAAGCCTTTATAGGGCACCGTCATTTCCTACTACAGCAATGAGCATACCACACAAGTGCGCGTATTCCACTGCGTCTACAGCATCTGTTGAGTTGGAGAATCTCCATAGGGTGTGGGTCGTTCCCTCCTTTGGAGTAGTAGTAGTAGTAGTAGTAGTAGTAGTAGTAGTAGTAGTAGTAGTAGTAGTAGTAGTAGTAGTAGCCACCTCTAGTTTGTGAATTGCTCAATAGAGAACGTTTTGTGTATATGTCCTTGGAAGTATTATCACTAGATGGCGTTACTGGTTTTCGTATCGTTGACGATTTCGTATAGTTGACTGACCCACGGACAGACGGATGGACGGACGCTTCGCCCCACTCATCATCGTACACTCCGGGGAAGTGCTGTGAATTTTTTAAATTGTTTTCGAACTTTCTACTTTCTTTGTAATATTCGGGGTGCATGTTTTTCGGCAACAGTGGTACGTAAAGATGTTGCCCGGTTTCATGTGGTGCATTGGTCTTACCACCGTGTTGTGCGGCGTAGATGATGCCGCACAACATTTAATAATAGATTAATAAGAGATTAATTAGTATTTGTCTTCCCGTAGGTATTTAGGAAAATTGTTTGCAACGGTTGGTAGCACTAGCAGGGTAACATTCCCGTTCCTTGAATGCTCGTGATGATGATTTCTGGCATGTATGGATCACACTCAATTTGGGGATTGCCCAAGAAACGAATAATCTATAAAAGTGATCACATAAGAATTGTGTAACTAATATATATTAGAAAAATTATAATGAATTATTGAGCCAGAGCGTCGTCGTCGTCGTCGTTACAATCGTAATGCCGCCGTAGCCGTGAGCCGCCAGCTGGCGCTGTTCGAGGCGACGCTTATAGGAGCTCCCGCACGCGACTGTATCCGTGCATTGTTTATTTTGGGCATTCCCTGTCATCTCTTGTTGACGTCAGCCTCCTCCAGCCATATTTCGCTCGCCACAAGGAGCCGATCACCTATAACGTGCCTCGGCAACGGAGGGGCGCGCCCTGCCCCGACAAAGAGCATGCCACCACGCGAAGGTGCACTGGCGAAAGGCTTCACACAGGGAGTGCATGGAAAAAAAGAAAGAAAAGCAAACAACAGAAACAACCCGATAACGCGATGGGCACGTGCCCTTGGCTCGAGTCTCCAGGGGTCAAAGTAATATCGTTACCGCCAGGCAGAGAAACAACAGAGCAAAGGAGGGGGAAAACGAAAGAGTGCAACGAAGAGAAGGGAAAAGGCTGGGTCCTCCCTCGCAATAAAAGGAATGTAGGGAGCGATGCGGTTGCCCTCGTGCACGGCGGTGGGGTTTCGGCACGTTCAATCCATTAGCTTCATAATCGCGAGACTCGCCCCTCCGTTTTCTGGAACTATGCAGTGCTATACGAAACGCGACATCACGTAAAAACTCGGCAAAGCGAGCAGTATCGCGTCTATCCTCGGGCCTTGCAGAGTCGAAACCGCCTCGCTGCCGCGGGGAGCAAGCGCTGACGTTAAGCCTTACTCGCCAGTTCGATGCCCGTAACAACGTACACTGATTAACGGATATGTGTGGTGGGCTCTGCGATCTACCTTCCCGTCTCCTCACCCGAGCAGCTTATAGCTGCTAGGACCTCACGCTGCGAAACACATTGACGTGGGTACGGTTCCCGCTCAATGCAGCGGCCTATGCAGTAATCTTGCTCGCGCAATCTTTTCTTTTTCGCAAGTTTTTTTTTTTCTTTTAAAGGCCCGACTTCTAGTCTATCCGCGCATGTGGCGTGACCACGGTCGCGGTAAAGTACTCAATACCGGTCGTACCGTGGCTGGCGATGCCTAAAACCAGGTTAAAGTGGACTAACAAGGTCCGAAATTATCCCATTAACAGTAATAATATGGTAACCGCAATAATTAACTGAAATTCGCTACAAACGTTTGAAACCTACCACTAACTCCGGAGCCGCGCAAGAGTGGGCGTCTCCACCTCGCCAAGCAAGCGAATGACCCTCCCCCTACACTTCACCGGCGCTGCGTCACTACATCTGTTGTTGACGGGAAACAACCCTAAGTGAACTCGCTGCAAATGCCGCCTACCTCAACTGCTGAAACAAGCAGGGAGTCGTTAAATCGCGGCAAAAGATAGCGCACACGCGTCGCACACCTACTTAGCGAATATCCTTTAAGGCCTGACCAGACGTACGCGCTGCAGCGCGTGGCGTCATACACACTCTGCGCCGCACCCCCTGCCCATAATGGGAGAGGGCAAGAAGTATCACGCCCCCTGTAGGCTCGGTGCCGCACAGAGATAGTTCGTGGCACCGAGCCTACAAGCCGCGCGCTGGCGTGCTGAAACGCGTACTTGTGGTCAGCCCTTATAGGGGCACTAAAAAGAAACAGTAAATTAGTTTAGTCCGATAAGCTGCACTCTGAGAACTCTAGTTCCACATGTTTCACTATCGTAGGTTCGTTATAAACGCAGAAAATCTAAGTTGAAATTTCACTTTCAGATATCGCGCCGAAATCTGCGTGCGTCATTATCAGAAATTTCAAAATCTATTTTTTGTTGTTTTCGTGACATTGGCTGCAACAAATTTTCTGAAACTTCGTGTGCTAGGTCTACGGTCCTAACAGATGGCAACGTACTTCATTTTTATCGATTAGAAGCTACGTAGGGGTAGACACCTTCAAATTTTTCTACATGGTTCTCGGTGCGGGAATCTCGAGGAGGAGGCGTCTCCACCCGCATTTTCTTTTCGGGCGTTTTTTCGCTTACCAAGCTTCGCGTCGCAGTAAGTGGTATTTTCAGGATCGTAAAATTGCACTTTACTGATACGCGAAAATTTGTTGTTTTTTTTTTGCTCTTTCGTGTCCCTTTATAGGATATGTTACTCGTGCAGAGGACAACCCTACATGCGTGGAATATTGGCGTCATCGACGCTTCGGTACACTGAGCAATGGGAACTCTACGAACGAGAATTGCTGCGTGATATCAGGTTTCACTGCAATGGCGCTGCCAGACGTTTTCCTCTCTTCCTACTTTTTTGACGCTCACATAACGTAGGGTAGCAAACCAGAAGCCTGAATTCCGATTTACATCCATTGTGTCCCTCGTTTCTATCATTCTGTCCCTCTGCCAGCGGCCACAGATGCCGCTTCTCGATGGTGGCAAAATGTAGAAACATCCATGTTACTTATGTGATTCTTAAAGAAAAAAAAAGAGAAAAGTGAGTTCCGTAACTGTCTGCATCAGAGTGCGACACCTCAACAGTACCTCACGAAGGATGGGGGTAAAGAGGGATTGAAAGGATAGGAATAAAGGTATAGAGATAGAGGGAGAAAGGAGAGCGCATGGAGCAAGTTCAGCGACACCCAGGAGCAAGAAAAATATAGGAAAGATGGACACGGTCGCAGGAGTCCGAGGACGGGTCACAACTCAGCGAGAGCTCTTGTCGGCGTCAGTAGATGGCGTAGGGCGAGCCCAGTCGGCCAGGGCTGCGCTGACGTCGGAGATCGCGGGGGCACAACCGGTCGGCACGAAATCCAAAGAGCAAGTGCCAAACACCCGTGTTACGTTTAGGTGCACGTAAGTGGTTCAAAGGTTCCCCACTATGTTTAAACAAAACACCTAGAGGGGCTTGTTGTTGATGCATATTTTTCTTCACCGAAAGTCATTCCGCGCTAAATTTTGAAACAAACACCAAGAAAAAAACATGACAGGTGAGCGCCCGTCCACCTGTCAAGTATACCTGTGTGTTTTCAAAATATAGCGGTGCAAAACTTTCACGGAGGAAAACAACCGACACTATACGGCGTACCTCGTAACCATAAAAAGGTTTTAGAAGTGTGGCAGCTTGGGCTAGTTGGTATGGCATGACGATAGTTAGAGCGCGAGAACAAAACGACGACACAGAAACAAGGACACGAAAGACACGAGCGCTAACTTCCAACTGAGTTTATTGCGCAGAGCACGGAAATATATAGAGGAGACAGTAAGCATGTGACAAAAAACATATGGCACAAAGAGCAGAACACGAGTAAGAGGAAAACAAAAACAAAAGCACAAAAAATGGCAAAGAAAATCTACAAGGAAACGAAACAGAAAGGTAAAGATAATATAACTACTTGCGCGCACCGATATCTTCTAGGAACTTTAGTTCCTTCTCGGACACAGCCACGGAGGGCTTGCTAATGCAAGGCACCTTTTAGAAGTGTAGCAGCTTGGGCTAGTTGGTATGGCATGACGATAGTTATAGCGCGAGAACAAAACGACGACACAGAGACAAGAAGGTCTTTCGTGTCCTTCTTGTCTCTGTGTCGTCGTTTTGTTCTCGCGCTATAACTATCGGCAAGGCACCTGTTCGCGTGCCATCTGCGCAGCCTCGACAATGACTCGAGTGCGCTCATCTTTGCGCTTGTACAGCGTCGCTGTGTCCTTGAAAAGGGGCACACAATTGCACCAAGTGCAGTTCTGAAAGAGAAAAGCATCTTTCCCGTTTCTAACATTGTTAGCGTGTTCTCTCAGCCGATTGTTCAGACACCTTCCCGTCGTTCGGACATAACAAGCACCGCATGAAAGGGGGGTCCTATAGACAACTTCCCGGGAGCATTCCGCATACCTGTTTCTATGTTGAACTCTGCATTCCGTTGATGACTGCCTTTTCAGGGGGTTTGTAGATTTAGTGAAATTGATTCATTTGAACGGCGCCGAGAACAGGACACGAACTCCAACTCGTTTTCCAATTTTCCTGAACCTGTGTGATATCTGGTGTTTAAATGGAATCACAGCTATCCTTTCACGTTCTGTATCCGTGTTGCTCGGATTCTGTCGCTGCCTCTGCTCTGCCTTTATTAGTCTGCAGGATAGTCTCAGCAACGGAAGCGATAAACGCCTCGGGGAAACCCGAAGCCTTAAGCCGGGAAACTTGAGCTTTGAAGCTCACAGAGATATTGTGGGCGCATGACCTATTTAAGGCATTCTCAAGACAGGTTCGTGATATGCCTCGCTTAACTAACTTGCTGTGAGCGGAAGAAAGAGGAAGTAGAGGTTTCTGCGCACGTGGTTCATAACACCAACAGATGTGCTGTGAGCTAAAAACCAGTCTTAAATCTAAAATACAAGAAATTACAATTTAGAAGAACCAAAAAATCGTCCACGTATCTGAATACTTTGAAGACATGCGAGCCTTTAAACTTTTCCTGCAGTTTTTTGCCCATTTTTGCCAATAGAAGATCACTGAGTAGAGGTGCTATGCATGAGCCGATTGAAACACCCTTTTTCTGCAGATAAATGCAATCATTCCATTGAACGAAAGTAGAGGTAAGGTACAGCAAAACCAGGTCAAGAAAATATCGCGCACTGATGCCAGTTTTCTATTGGAAGTTCAATTCCCCGAAGATTTCTATGTTATCCCTTATACATTCTAATACCTCATCGTGAGGCAGAGAGTAGTGTAGGTCCTTTATGTCAATTGAAAAACCGAAAAGATTAGATTGATTTGACTGTTTCAAAAAATTCTATCAGAGCCGGCGAGTTTTTGATCAAAAATGGGTCATCAATCTTTAGACACTTTAGATGGGTCTGAATAAACAAGCCGAGTTGCTTTTACCACGTACCACTTTCTGTCACAACGACACGGAAGGGCATGTCAACCTCAAGTGACGGGTTTGTTCTTGCGCTATAACTATCGTCATAAAAGGTCGCTCTAGCTCCTGAAAAAAAGTTCGTTTAGCTAAACTTATCTCACTTTGGTGAAAACGACCTGCCGGGCACAATTTAAAAGTTAGGGAAGCAACCTCGACCCCCGACACGTGTGTTCACTAAAAGGGTCTAGCCGCTCGGTCCAAACAGTCGTCTCTTAATCTGCTCTCTTGTTTCACTTCCGGCCAGCCACGCGGAACGAGATAGGAAGCGACGAAGCGTGGGCAGCGTTTGCGTGGAAAGGCACGAGGTCGCGACGACAGCAGGACGCGCACAACCATCCCGTGCATATGCATACGGGCGCGCTCCCGCATCGAACGAAGATAAGAAAACGCGAGACTCCAGAAGCTTGACGCTGCCTGGGAGACCTCCTCTTCGGTTATCTAGCCCCGCACATTTTTTTCTCTCTCTCTCTCTTTCTTTTGGAACACGACCTCTCGCACTTTTACCAGCCGTTATCGGTTCTGTTAACAGTAACGCGAACGGGGTAACAAGGACGCACACTCGCAAAACGGCGAGGCTATATCGCGAGTCGTTATCGTCAATATCTCGAGACGAGAGATTTGCGAGGCGATTGTAAGCGAAGGCTGCTTCTTCGATAGGCCCACCCCTGTATCGAAGACATACAGGGTGTTACAAGAAATGTGTCCAATATTCTTCAAAAGTTACAGAAAGAATCGCATCTGCGTGCTACTTGCGGCGTTGTCTTTCCTGTGGCAGAAAGCATCTTCAGATACGTACTCACATTAGTTGCGGCATTAATTATAGCAATTAACACAATTAACTTTTTAACTGCAGTGGTGGTAGCTGGCCGAGTCAAATGGGCGAGTTCAAGCCCTTCCTATACGAATAGTCTATAGCCGCTTTGAAGTTTTTGAAAAACGGCCACTGGTAATCACGGCGGAGCGATGCAATGAGCGTAATTTAGCTGGAGAAACCGAAACCGACGCACCAAGCAGCGCATCTGCCATTCACTTCGACAGCGCCCTCAGTGACGACACTGTTTCTCTTGCCGTGATTAACCGTCAATTTAGACACTTCGCTTCCAGGCCGCTTAACGACGCTCGCTTATTCTTCCCCAATGCGAGGAAAACAGTATCGTCGTTGAGGGTGTTGTCGAAGTGAATGGTAGATTCGCTGTTTGGTGCGTCGCTTGCGGTTTCGCCAGTTAAATAGGCCAGATTGCATCGCTCCACGGTGATTGCCAGTGGCGGTCTTCCCAAATTTTCAAATATCTATATAGACTATTTGTAGAAAGGGCTTGCATTCGCCTATTTGACTCTACAGACCGGCTATTGCCACTAATTAAAAAGTTAATTCTGTTAGTGTTCATAATTACTGTCGTAATTAATGTTTGTACTCATCTGAAGATGCCTTGTGCCATAGGAAAACAACGCCGCAAGTAGCGCGCAAATACCTTCTTTCTGTAATTTCTAAAGAATATTGGACACATTTCTTCAAACACCCTGTATAAGGCCGATTCTGTCCTATAGCTTTCGCCCGCGATCAGCGAGATTATAACCTCAGCAGTGTTCACAACTGATGCGTTGGCTCACACGACCACAAAGACATGCAGCTGTAACTTGCTGTTGTATTATCCCACAAACTTATTGGGCTCGGGAGGAGCTATATTCGGACATACCGGTCAGGAGGAGCTCACTCGTAACATGTCTACGGTCGACTGTATCAATATCATATAGCTTGAAGAGGCACTGTCTGTGCTATCACCATACCAGGACGAGAAATAGCAGCGAATGCATGGTGCAGCATTTGTTCGGACGCTCTCAAAAAGAAATATAGAATCGCTTGATCGATCCGTGGATGGTGGCTGACAGCACGATTAACGTGCACGAAGAAAAGTCACACGACACAGCGCAGTGTCGTGTGTCCTTTTCTCTGTCCGCGTTAATCGCCCTGTTAGCCAGTGAAATGTATACAAAGCCGCCCACTATTTGGCACACTCTAAAAAAAAAAACGTTCTTTGACGCATTTCGATTTCGGGTAGTCCCGACGTGTCACGGACACGACTATAAAAGAGGCACGTCCACTCTCTTTAGAGGTCACCATATATTCCCTTCTGAGAGTCGTGTTACCCACAGGAGGGTCGACTTTTCTTTCTTAACTTTAAGAGAGTCGTATGCACACGTCGGGGCTACCTGACACATAGCTGTTATTCATTAGTTTTTTTTTTAAGTGGACTACTTCATTGATTGTCCAGGATGGGATAAAGGGTGAGGACATCTTCCCTCTCAGCCATCGGCCAAGAGCCGCTGCTCCTCAGCAGTGCACCCACCAAGCGCGATTCGTACATCACGGTGGCGGTTCTGGCATAACATATGCTTGCAGGACTACATCGCGAAACGCCACGATCAGCGTCTCACCCGTTCTCGGACGTCACAACGGCGCAAATTTAGCGTAAATTCTACATCGAAACCACGCTGTAACTGCTCTTCAACGTGACCCCTCTTACGTTTGACGCTATTTCCCGAATTTTGAGTGCCAGCGAACAAAGCGAATGCCATTTGATGTAAACGCCCCAGCGGAGTACGGAGATACAGCTGAGCCGTTCCGCTCTGCTTGGCAAAGTCGGGGAAGTCATCATGCTATCGGTGCAGCCGCCAAACGTACAGCTTTTTTTGCCTACTTTTACGAATTAACAAGCACGTGTATCGTCGCATTCTCCACGTTTTCGCGTATAGCGTTCTCTCTCTCTCTCTCTCTCTCTCTCTCAGGGAGCCTGCACACGGCATCGCAATATAATGATAAATGGTTCCCCGCGAGCCGCGCACGCACTATAGGAGAAGCTTCGTTTCAGGGAACTGCGACCATTGCAATGTGCACTCTCTCATGCTCAGACGTTTTGCCACACACATACCACAGAAGTCCAGAGAGAGAGAGAGAGGAAATTCGCTCGAAGATAATGCGGCAAGCGAAGCATGGCTAGTTTCTCTCCGGCGCATGCCGCGCGCACCTTTCGCGTTCCCGCGGACTATAGCGGTCTCGAGAAGGAAACGGCGATCCTGATCCCGCGCGCTGTTTGCATCGTACACACGCACGCCCGCAGCTCGTATACCGATAAGAACTCATTTGCGGCTTTTCTTTTTTCTACCCCACCGGTGGACTCCGTCGAAATGTCACCGTATCTCTTGAGCATCGCAAGTCGTTCCGTGGCACGGTTACAACACTGCCGAATCGCACGGTTACAACACTGCAACAAAGCTGTGCGCTGCATGCCAGTCGATACACGTCTGCGCCAAGGAAATGAAACTAGTAGCTAGCAAAACAGATACAAAACTATATAAGTCAAAATGCAGTATGCAATGCACGTCAGTGTTGGCGGTGTCGCTTGTTGCGTACGCTATACAAAGTGTTTCAAGAAGTGGGTCCAATATTATTTGAAAATTTAAGAAAGGAGGCATTTGCGTGCTACCTGCCGAGTTCCCTTTACTATAGAAAAAAAGGATTTTCACATGCACACACAAGAATTACAGAAGTAATTCGGTAAATTAAAACAGTTATCTTTTTAACCAGCGGAAACAGCCGATCGAGTTCAATAGGCGAATTCAAGTCCTTGCTGCGTCCACAGCCACTTTCAAATTTTCGAAAGGCGGCCACTGGTAATCACCGCGGAGTGATGAGATCTGGCTAATTTATCACGCGAAACCGACGCACCAAACAGCGCATCTACCATTTTAAATGACCTGTCTTTTTTTGCGCTCATCAATCAGTCTAAATAATCATGAGCCTGCCGGCCTTCCCTTTTCTCTCTATCTCTCTCTCAACTGCACATCCGTAAATGCAATTATTCAAACACTAACACTGGAGACAAGAAGAGAGCAGAGTGGATTAGGGAACAAACGGGGGTTAAGGATATCATAGCTGAAGTCAAGAAGAAGAAATGGACATGGGTCGGGCATGTAGCGCGTAGACAGGATAACCGCTGGTCATTAAGGGTAACTAACTGGATTCCCAGAGAAGGCAAACGGGTTAGGGGGAGACAGAAGATTAGGTGGGCAGATGAGATTAAGAAGTTTGTGGGTATAAATTGGCAGCAGCAAGCACAGGACCGGGTTAACTGGCGGAACATGGGAGAGGCCTTTGTCCTGCAGTGGACGTAGTCAGGCTGATGATGATGATGATGAACACTGGAGGGGGAAGGGAGACCGACCGTTATTTCGCCTATACATTCCGTAAATGTGTACTCACCTCGCAGCGGTGGTACTCGGCTGCTGAATCGCAGGTCGCGGGATCGAATGCCGGTTGCGGCGGCTGCGTTTCCTGTGGAGACGAAAATGCTGCAGGCCTGTGGGCTCAGATTTGGGGGCAAGCTAGGGAACCCCAGGTGGTCGAAATTTCCGTAGCCCTCCACTACGGCGTCTCTCAATCATATATGGTAGTGTTGGGACGTTCAACTTCACATATCAATCAATCAATAAATCAATCAATACCCGTACATACTCGACCTCAAGAGCATGCGTGACTTCGCGGCGGCTAAACACGAGATTGATTGAGCAAGTATATAGAGTGATGAAAACGGGAAGTATACGCTCAATTCCGAGCAAGAAAAAAACTAAACTGTCGATAGCGAAGGCTGTGCTCCGGCTGTCCTCGAGCGTTGACAGGCGAAGGCACGCTTGCATAATCCAGTACGTTCGATCGGCTGCGTTCTGCGGAACTCGTGCCTTTCCGCAACGCGACGGCTATACCCACGGCCGCCATCGACAGGCACTGCAGGTATGCGAGTCCATCGGACACGACGTCATCTCGCGACGTCGAAGCTGTGCATGCACACACGTTGCGAGTTAAGGACGCGCGATAAACACTGAAAGCGTTCAACCGATTGCTTCGCAAACTTCAGTCAGCTTGCGACGGGAACGGTGGTCTGAGCGACGTCATGTCACGGTAATGGCGCAGCACAGGTGTGTGTTACGTGTCGGAACCGCTTGACGGAGAGCGTATACACATTGCGCTGCTCCTGCAGTCCGCCCCAGTAAGACCACGTGCTCTCGAAATGAATAAAAAAAAAAAGAACGCGCTGCGACAGTGGACGTATAGGTTGCTGTGTTACCATACTGATATACAGTTTCCTATAATTAAGAGGGGACTCTGGGGCGCTGCGATCGTTCACCCACCATAGAAATTGTAAGTAGTACACAAATTTACCTACTATATATATATATATATATATATATATATATTCGTGTTTGCTGGCTTCGAACACAATTGTGGCTTTGATAGCATGCGTCTTGGTTTCGTTTCGAACGAAAGAACGAACAGTTTCGGACTTCGTGATCCGGCTTCAATTGCTCAGCCTAAATGGTGGTGAACTGCAACCGCTGAACTTGCTGATGGATTGTCTCGTGACAAAGCGGCTCCATTCCACGCGAAGCCAAACGGAGCCTAAAGAACGAAAATTAGAAAAATTTGTGTATATATATGCCACACATCATTCCTTTATATACGTTGGGCGAAGCGCAATGCGTTGCAGCTCTCATAGACACTATAGCGCCAAAGTTCCGTCATTCACGCGTGTCGTCTATATACTACAAAGCAAATTGAGTCCGAGTGAATATTACTACAACATTAAACGAATACGTCCACGACTCTGAACAGCGCGTAACCAGTTGGAATTGTATCGCCGCTTTAAGTTCGTGGTGATGAGTTCGATTCCCGCCCGTGCCAGTCGTATCTGGATGGTGGCGAAATGCAATAATGATTATGCATTCAAATTTGCTTGTACGTCAAGGAACCCTAGGTGGTCAAAATTATTCGGGTGTCCTCCACCCACTGCTTCTTCATCGCGTCATGGTTTTGATACTTGAAATCATAGCTCTTGTTATTATTATTATTATTATTATTATTATTGTTGTTGTTGTTGTTGTTGTTGTTGTTGTTGTTGTTGTTGTTGTTGTGTTGTTGTTGTTGTTCGGAAGAGAACACGCATCACAGACCCGCAGGCATATTTCGTCAGCCTATATACGCTATTGTGAGCTCTTTTTCGCAAGGACCCGCCTACAGCGAGGTGCACTTTTATGGAAAAAACGACGCTCAAGACACGTCCTCTTCCTCCAACATTCTCGAAGCCACAGACAACGATATGCCTCCCATACAGGAAGCCTTCACACAAAAAAAAAACGGCTCGCAAAACTGCATTACATACCGCGGAGGAGAAGCTGAACAAATGCGGGGTGCGTACGTATCAAGCGATACACGGAGAACTATATCCCTTTCCTGCCCTGCCCACACAAACGTGTGGGTACACAAAAAAATTAATTTTGGCTATCGGTCAATCCCACAAACATTGAAGCCCAACCCTCACATTTGTGGGGGTTCACTGAATTAACCGATCTAGGCAGTTCGCAAACAAGCCACCAGGTGGCCCACCGTCGCATTTCCGAAATGGCGCCAACCACAAAAAGCAAGCGGCCGCCCGCCACGAGACGTAAGTACCAGTTAACATTGATACTTCGCTTTTTGAAGGGCATGCAATTGTTGAATATGCATCTTGAGTCATCACGGAACATATCTGTGAAAAAATTGGGCAAAAGTATACTTAAATTAACCCCCAAGCCGTACTCGAAATGCAGCCCACACATATGTGTGGGTTGGGCACATGTGACTACGAACGCGCTCCCGAACGCAGCTACCAGCGGCAGGCTGCTGGTGTTTTCACGCGCTTTTTTTTAGAAGCGCAGAATTCTCGCTTGCATTGATTGTGTAAAAAATTTGTACTGCAGGAATCTTCAACCCTGAAAACGATGATGACATGGAGGAAATTATGAAGATGTTGGAATCATCCGACATTGAATGTAGCAGCGACGATGATGACCCGGACTGGGAGTTACCAGAGCGCCATGTTGCGGCTGCCGATGACGAAGAGGAGCGAAGTCAAGAAGACCTTGATGATACTACTAACACGATCGCGCAAACTTCAGCATGTGCTACACAAAGTGCGCCATCAGGCAAATATATCTGGAAGGAAGAGCCCTTGAAGAAAAGTCGCTTCCCATCCTTTGAGTACGATCTCAGTGAGCCGCCGGGTAACGTGCGCACGCCACTTGAATATTTTTCTGAATACTTCGACGACTCTTCTTCCAAAATGCCACAGAGAAAACCAACATGTACTGCATGTCGACAACTGGTAAAATACTCATGGCAACTCCACAGAAAATTTGGCAACTTTTTGGCATGCACATAATCATGGGATGTATCCGCCTTCCGAACATTCACATGTATTGGTGCAGGGGCTATCAAGTCGACCAAGTGACTAACGTGATGCCACGTGAAGAGTTCAAAATGCTGAGGTCATGCCTTCCTTTCGTGGACACCCAAATGCCGCCAAATAAACCAGAAGAGAACCGGCTGTGGAAAGTGCAGCCAATCATTGATGCTGTGCGCAATCGCTGCCACAAACTGGACAGAGCACCTGTCAGTTATTCAATCGACGAACAAATCATTTCGTTCACCGGCAGATGCTCGCTTCGGCAATATGTGAAGGGAAAGCCAAGGCCACTTGGCTTGAAAAACTTTGTTTTGACTACCTCTGCTGGACTGGTGATATATTTTGAGGTCTACTAAGGAAAATCGACGCCACTTGCAGATACTGCTCTCGGCCTCGGTCCAAACGTTGTCCTCAGGCTGGTGGAAACGCTGCCAAAACACTCATCGGTCTATTTTGACAGATATTTTACAACCATTCCGCTTTTGGATGCACTAATTGACAAAGAGATTGACGCTACTGGAACGATCATGCCAAACCGCGTCAAAAACATTCACTTTCAAAGTGACACGACGATGAAGCAAGGCGATTTCAAGGAATTCAGAAGAGCGGATGGGAAAGCTGCCATTGTTAAATGAAAGGACAGCAAGTCTGTTACTACTGCCTCTACATGTACCGGCGCGAGTCCAGTGGAATCCGTGAAGCGATGGTCTAAAAAAACCAAGCAGTACATTGATGTTCAGTCACCAGCGGTTGTTCGCAGATACAATGCCTTCATGGGAGGAGTTGATGTCTGCGACCAGCTGCTAGAGTACTACCGCATCTCCATCAAAACAAAGAAATGGACTCTAAAAGTCAGCCTTCACATGGTGGATTTGTCCATTGTGAATGCCTGGATGCAGTACCGTGAGGATTGCAGGAGCAATGGCGCCCAACGACGTGACACGATGGACCTCCTTCAATTCCGCCTCGCAATTGGTGAAGCCCTTTGTGCGTCACCTAAAAGAAGCAGGTCTGACAACAGTGAATCACTGTGCCTTCCTGATGTGCATGTCGACAAAGCCATCAGGGTGGCGAAAATTCCAGGTGTTGACATCCGCATCGACGGTTTTGACCACTTCCCAACGGTTGACGCTATCAAAAATGCGCGATGCTGCAGGCTGCCAGGGTGCCCATCAAGAAGCCGCACACGCTGCATCAAGTGCGACGTGTACCTTTGTTTAACAAGTGACAGAAACTGCTTCAAAATGTTCCATACGAAATTTTAAGGGGCGGAAATTCCACATGCGCCACTATTTTTTCTGTTGAGAAAGTCACTCAAATAAAAGCCCAGCCCACACATATGTGTGGGTTCATTTTGAAAGCCAAAGAGTGAACATTTTTGTTTCGTGACGCTGGGGTTTACTTCAGAGCTCCACAGAGAGACACAATTGTAGAAAAACGAATCAGTTTATGACGCACTTATTATTTGGGCAGGGAAGGGATATAACAGAGAGGGCACGCAAGATCCAAGACCGAATATGCCTTGAAAGCACGGGTCATCCTAGGATAATCGGGTCCGGCCGGGGATTATATGCGCGGGACCTTGCGCCGCGAATGACTTTCCGAGGCGACCGGCGAAGGGGATCGCGTGGCCTCGAGCGACGCGGACGGCTCAAGGAATTCATCGCGTATTTGCCTCCCTCCGATGCGCACTTGAACACGCATACAATCCGCGTCCGCTTATGCTAAAGACTGCGCAGCGTGACTCGAGGGCAGGAATGAGCCCGTGAGAGTGGAGCGTCGCATTATATTCCATTAACGGTCCGCGACCATGCAGGCAACGAAAGTGTGGTTTAAGTTCGTGCCTTACACGGAACTACATAGGCGGGCGGTTTTAGCATAGCCCGCTGTCTAATGTGCACGTAAGCGTTATTTATTCATCGTCCTAATTCTCTCACTTTCCTGCAATGCAGAGAAGCAGACCTGCGTGCACCAGCCCTGATAGACCTGTCGGCCATCACCGCAAATAAAATGTCCCTCTCTTTGGGAAAACGTGCGAAACTCGGACGACATATTTACAACCTTTCGGGAAAGCGTGCATTATACAAAACGTAGGGAGGGGGGGGGGGGGAGTTGTAATGACGGCTTCTAATATTACCGCTTCAAAACGGAATCTCGACAAAAACGTGCAAACGAATCTGGGGCCAATTTCACGAAACTTTTCTTTTGAATATTTGTTGTTTGCCACAGCATGGCTTCTATATTTTCAACGTTAGAGCTATCGCTGTTGGTCGCTTTTACGCTGACAATATAACTGCAACACTTTTTTGTCACCCTTTGTGAAATAAAAAAAATGGTTTATTACGAACAATTGGACGAAATGAACACACAAAAAAAAGCTCGCCTCTTCTCAAACTTCTTAAAACCGCGAGCCCCGTCACGTTAGGGTGACGACACCGAAACAATACAGAAATATTGTCATTACGTGTCGGGCCGCGTTTTATCGCATGTCTCTTATAAGATCATGATTTTTTTCCTGTTGTTTTCCTTTGTTTGTGGTAAACGCTATCATTCTGATATTACAAAAGCGTAAATTATTTCACTTTACTACTTCAAACACCACAACATGGACTTTTATTTTTTTTTCCTCGTTACGCAATGTTAACTCTCTTCGCACACCGAAGTCGAACAACATGTGTTGAATATTTTACTTCGATTTTAACGTTTTCGTCGACGAGAATTTGCAAGCCACAGCTATACCGCCATGGACGTTATCTCGGCGAGTCAATGCATTCATTCATTCATTTCATTCATTATCAGCCTGACTACGTCCACTGCAGGACAAAGGCCTCTCCCATGTTCCGCCAGTTAACCCGGTCCTGTGCTTGCTGCTGCCAATTTATACCCGCAAACTTCTTAATCTCATCTGCCCACCTAACCTTCTGTCTCCCCCTAACCCGCTTCCCTTCTCTGGGAATCCAGTCAGTTACCCTTAATGACCAGCGGTTATCCTGTCTACGCGCTACATGCCCTGCCCATGTCCATTTCTTCTTCTTGATTTCAGCTATGATATCCTTAACCCCCGTTTGTTCCCTAATCCACTCTGCTCTCTTCTTGTCTCTTAAGGTTACACCTACCATTTTTCTTTCCATTGCTCGCTGCGTCGTCCTCAATTTAAGCTGAACCCTCTTTGTAAGTCTCCAGGTTTCTGCTCCGTAGCTAAGTACCGGCAAGATACAGCTGTTATATACCTTCCTCTTGAGGGATAGTGGCAATCTACCTGTCATAATTTGAGAGTGCTTGCCGAATGTGCTCCACCCCATTCTTATTCTTCTAGTTACTTCAATCTCATGGTTCGGCTCTGCGGTTATTACCTGCCCTAAGTAGACATAGTCTTTTACAACTTCAAGTGCACTATTACCTATCTCGAAGCGCTGCTCCTTGCCGAGGTTGTTGTACATTACTTTCGTTTTCTGCAGATTAATTTTAAGACCCACCTTTTTGCTCTCCTTGTCTAACTCCGTAATCATGAGTTGCAATTCGTCTCCCGAGTTACTCAGCAATGCAATGTCATCGGCGAAGCGCAGGTTACTAAGGTATTCTCCATTGACTCTTATCCCTAACTGTTCCCAATCTAGGCTTCTGAAAACCTCCTGTAAGCACGCGGTAAATAGCATTGGGGAAATTGTGTCCCCCTGTCTTACACCCTTCTTGATTGGTATTCTGTTGCTTTCTTTATGAAGCACTATGGTAGCAGTTGATCCCCTGTAGATTTCTTCCAGAATGTTTATATATACTTCATCTACGCCCTGATTCCGCAGTGTTTGCATGACGGCTGATATTTCTACTGAATCAAACGCCTTCTCGTAATCTATGAAGGCTATGTATAGTGGTTGGTTATACTCTGAGCATTTCTCTATTACCTGATTGATAGTATGAATGTGGTCAATTGTTGAGTAGCCTGTTCGAAATCCTGCTTGTTCCTTTGGTTGACTGAATTCTAATGTTTTCTTTACTCTGTTAGATATTACCTTTGTAAATAGCTTGTATACTACAGAGAGCAAGCTGATCGGCCTGTAATTCTTCAAGTCCTTGTCATCTCCTTTCTTATGTATTAAGATGATGTTAGCGTTCTTCCAAGACTCTGGTACTCTTCCAGTCAGGAGACACCTCGTAAACAGGGTGGTTAGTTTTTCTAACACAATCTGTCCTCCATCTTTCAGCAGATCTGATGTTACCTGATCCTCACCAGCAGCTTTGCCCCTTTGCATGCTCTCCAAAGCTTTTCTGACTTCTTCTATCATTACTGGTGGGGTGTAATCTGGGTTACTGCTAGTTCTTATAGTATTAAGGTCGTGGTTGTCTCGGCTACTGTACAGATCTCTGTAAAACTCCTCCGCTATTTTAACTATCCTATCCATATTGGTAGTTATTTTGCCTTCTTTGTCCCTTAGTGCATACATCCGACTTTTGCCTATCCCAAGTTTCCTCTTCAATGCTTTGACGCTTCCTCCGTTTTTCAGAGCGTGTTCAATTCTCTCCATGTTATACCTTCTTACATCGCATACCTTACGTCTATTAATCAACTTCGAAAGCTCTGCCAGTTCTATTTTGTCTGTTGTACTTGACACTTTCATGATTTGACGCTTCTTAATTAGGTTCTTCGTTTCCTGGGAAAGCTTGCCAGTGTCCTGTCTAACTACCCTGCCTCCAACTTCCACTGCACACTCCGTAATGATACTCGTCAGATTATCATTCATTGTATCTACGCTAAGGTTGGTTTCCTCACTAAGAGTCGAGTACCTGTTCTGCAGCGACACTCTGAATTCCTGTACTTTCCCTCTCAGTGCTAGCTGATTGATTGGCTTCTTGCGTATCAGTTTCTGTCGTTCCTTCTTCAAGTCTAGGCGAATTCGAGACCGTACCATTCTATGGTCACTGCATCGTACCTTGCCAATCACTTCCACATCCTGCACGATTCCAGGGTGTGCACTCATTATAAAGTCTATTTCGTTCTTATTTTCGCCATTAGGGCTCCTCCATGTCCACTTGCGGTTTTCTCGTTTTCGGTAGAAGGTATTCAAAATCCGTAAATTATTGCGTTCTGCGAATTCTACTAGTAGCTCTCCTCTGGCGTTTCTAGTACCGATGCCATAATCTCCTACTGCCTGGTCTCCAGCCTGCTTCTTCCCTACCTTTGCATTAAAGTCACCCATTACTATGGTATACTGTGTTTTCACCTTACTCATTGCCGATTCCACGTCTTCATAGAAGCTTTCAACTGAAGCGTCATCATGGCTGGATGTAGGCGCGTAAGCCTGTACTACCTTCATCTTGTATCTTTTATTCAATTTAATTACAATACCTACCACCCTTTCATTAATGCTATAGTATTCCTCTATGTTTCCAGCTATGTTTCTGTGAATTAGGAACCCCACTCCCAGTTCTCTTCTGTCTGCCAGGCCCCTGTAGCAAAGGACGTGCCCATTCTGTAGCACCGTATAGGCCTCATCTGTCCTCCTAACCTCACTCAGCCCTATTATATCCCATTTAACACCCTCTAGCTCCTCGAATAGTACAGCTAGACTTCCCTCACTAGACAAGGTTCTAGCGTTAAACGTTGCCAAGTTCAGGTTCCAATGGCGGCCTGTCCGGATCCAGAGATTCTTAGCACCCTCTGCTGCGTTGCAGATCTGACCGCCGCCGTGGTCAGTTGCTTCGCAGCTGCTGGGGACTGAGGGCCGTGAGTTATTTGACGTAAGCATGTGGGAGGTAGTGGCCAGATACTGCACCAGGGTGGCCAATCCTTCTCTGGTGAGGGAGTGCGTTCTCGGCGGTGTTTGCCAGTGAGGCCGCACCCCAGGCCTCTTAGTGCAGTTCCATCAACACGCGGATTTTTTTTTTTATCCGGTTGGGAACTGCGCGGTACCGGGATTTGAACCACGGACCTCTTGCATGCGAGGCGGATGCTCTAACCACTACGCCATCGCCGTAAGCAGTAGTTTTGTTTTAAAAGTAGTGAAATCAAATCCCCGACTCGGCGACCATTGAACATAATGCATTTTGTATCCGCATAAGCCGTACCAGCTTATCGCGTATGTATCGGTTAATAAGTAGTTTTCAATTTTCGTTGCGCACTCGCCGTGGCATGTCGTCCCCCACTGGGCGTCCCGACAGAACAACAAGCCCCAGAGATCGAAACACGCCTCGCTTGTTTGTGTTGACGATGATGGCGGCTGTGTTGGTGAGCGCAATCTCTTGGATTTTTCTACAACAAGAAGCACTCGGCCGGCTAGGCCTCTGGTGTTGTCCACGCGATGGCGCTTTGCACAAACACACAAACATGGTGTGCGCTTGCTTTGCTTTTTTTGTTCCTTTGGCGCCGTGCATAGGTGTTCTCCGGTTGATTCGTGCCGTACAGCTCTCACGTCGTTTTTCAAGTGTTGTGTATGTGTACTTGTGCTGCTTCGTACCTGCATCATGCCGAAGCTGGGACAAAAGCATTGAGTGCTGAAAATAGAGGAGAAATTGGACATAATTTGTGCTAGTGAAATTGGCACGAAAAAATCGGTGCTGGCACGCGAAAAGGACCTGCCGTTAACCACGGTGTGTGAAATTTGGAATTCTAGAGAGAAGTTGCTCGGCAGTGCTGCTGCAACTACGAAAGGTGCCGGCTACGCGGTTCGGCATTTTCGAATGTAGAGGAGGCGCTGGTGAAGTGGCTAAATGCTGCACGGTCAAAAAATCTGCCTATCAGCGGACCCCTCCTCGTGGAGAAGGCCCTGGTTTTTGCCTCGCAGCTCAACCATGACAACTTCGTGTGCAGCAATGGCTGGCTGGCCAGATTTAAGGTGAGGCACGGCATTACCACGAGGACTGTTTCGGGAGAAGGTGCTGCTGCTGACGTGGATGGCGCGGAGCAGTGGCAAAATGGTCAGCTGAAGAACATCTTGGAAGACTACGCACCTGATGACATCTTTAATACGGATGAATCGGCGCTATTCTTTAAGCTGCTACCAGACAAAACGCTCGCGTTCAAAGGTGAGACATGCACCGGCGGCAAGCATGCAAAAGGCAGAATATCAGTGGCGTTTTGCGTAAACATGACTGGAACCAACAAAACTCCGCTCCTCGTGATTGGAAAGTCGGCGAAGCTTAGATGTTTCAAAGGCGCCCGGTTGCCATCAGGGGTCATCTATCGCAGCAACACCAAAGCATGGATGACGGGGTTTAACGGGGTTTCACTGTACAAAAGCAACTCTAGCTGTAAAGTGTCGGTTCAACAATCGATGAGGGCTGAATGCGCGGTCAAGAAGTCAATGCCGAGAATCACGGCGTGTGGGTAAGCGTCTAGAACAGCGAAGAAGACTGAAGTGCGAAGGCTGGCAACAGTGACGCGGGCAGTGCACTGTTAGGACCGGCGCCAGGTCTGACAATGGATCGGCGTTCCTTTTGATGTTCCTTTTGAGTCGCCAAACGGGTGGGCGGCCGGTGTCCGCCATGTATTGTTCCCACCTGGCCGGAGGGTGCGGCGTCCTGCCGCCGCGGCGCCGTGAGCAGTTCGGGAGACCACCGGTGCAGCTTCTTCTTTGGAAGATGACGGCGGCGGCGGCGGCCGGGAATCGTCCCGCTAATTGAACGAGTCGTTCGGCACCCTTTGAAGCTTGTTTACGGCGGCCCTTTCGATGGATGCAGTCATCAACTCCAGACCCCTCGCCCAGCGACACACCTTGACGGGGGGGAGCCGCGTTCGTGCCACATGGCCGTGCGGTGACCACGCTTCAGTTTTGAACGTTCGCGTGGACCGTGCGTGCTCGTCACCCTCGCGGGTAATGTGTGGTCCGTGATTGGACGGTGCCATCTGTACGCGGTCCCCGATCTAGGGATCTGGGGAGGACAGACCCTTTATAATGAGCCCCCACGGCTCATTCGGTGCTTTTTCGAGTGGAGAACTCGCCATGTACGAAGAACGCCACTATATATCTAACTTTCTTATTGACCTCTCTCTAATGTAAATAAACGTCTGTTCTCTGTTTTCCCATATAAGCATTGCTTCTCGCTATAAGGGACGAGTCCGATGGGAGCCAGCTACCAACGACGAGACCCACAGGACCCAGACCACAACAACTGGTGGCAGCGGTGGGATCGAGCTCATCGACCAGGAGGCAATGCTGAGACCTGCTGTCTGGAGGACCTAGAGTCGGACAAAACTGCTTCGTGGCATCTCTGACAACACGGGAAGGAACGCGTCCGAATTCATGACTGCATAGGGTGAGTGCACTGCTTTTCTTTGCTGAGATATCACCAGGCTTTGCGTAGGATTGTAAACAAAGCAGTGATTTGGTAACGGTTGACGGAAGTATTGATAGTACGTCAAAGTTGTTTAGTTAAAAGAGTTAGCAGCACCAAGGACCGCCATGAATTTGAAGGGACTAAAAAAGCCAGAGTTGTTAGAGTTGGCCCGAGAGCTGGGCCAGGTAATTGCCGAGACGAAAAGAAAGCAGGAGATCATTGACGCCATCGAGAAGATCGGGGCAGATGACGATGAGCTGAGCGAATGCTTGGAGGCTATTACGCAAAGGAAAGAGGAGCAGAGGCTCCGTGAGGAAAAAGAGGAGCAGAGGCTCCGGGAGGAAAAAGAGGAACAGAGACGTCGTGAGGAGAAAGAGGAAAGAGAACGTATCGATCGTATGGAAATGAAACGCCTAGAAATTGAACTAGCAAAGGCTCAATCAATGAACGGAGCTAGCGCAGTGGCACGAGAAAGAGAGCGCCGAATGACAGATTTGATGCCATCCTACGCGGTAGGAGGGGACATGGGTCTTTTTCTGGTGCACTTTGAGCGCACGTGCGAGAGGGAAAATTTTGCTAAAAACACGTGGCCCCAGCGCTTGCTTACGCTGCTGCCGTGTAAAGTAGCTGACATTATAGCCCGTATGGGTAAAGAAGACGCAGACGACTATGACAGAGTCAAAGCGAGTCTGCTCAAAAAGTACAGACTGTCAGCGGAGGCGTTCAGGCGAAAATTTCGTGAGATCGAGAAAGCCAAAGACGAGTCATACCCAGAGTTTGCGTACACCTTAAAGGTAAATCTGGAGGAATGGCTTAGAGAGGAGGGTGCGCTTGGCGACGCGGAAAAGACTCTGCAGTGTTTTGCGTTGGAACAATTCTTTCGGCGTCTACCTGAAAACATTAGGTACTGGGTTCAGGATAGACAAGGAGTAGATACTATCACGAGAGCGGCAGAGCTCGCAGAGGAGTACGTAAATCGCCGTGCCCTCGAAGGCAAGGATGTCCCTAGGAGGGAGATTAGTAAATATCGGGCCGACAAGCCTCCGCGATGGACAAAGTCGGGTCGGTATATGCCGAAGGAGGGTTTAGACTCCAAAGGAAGCGGTGATGAGAAAAACAAGAGAAAGGAAGAAGCACCCGAGAAAGGGCGGAAGGGCAACAGAAAAAGGCGTTCGAGGCCAAGAAGCCCGATAGTTTGCTATAACTGCCAACAGACGGGGCATATTTTTTCTTTGGGTTGTAGGAACCCGAAAGTTGTGTTAATGTCACTCTGTAGTAATGACGAAAACAATGAAATTGCTAGAACCATACATCCGAGACCTAGTCGTGAATGGCCAACCGTGCCGCGTGCTCCGCGATTCGGCCGCCACTATGGATGTAGTGCACCCGTCCTATGTCGAGGAGAGTCAGTTTACAGGAGAATGCGCGTGGATAAGACAAGCAGTAGAGACAAACAGTGCCTGTCTCCCAGTAGCAAGAGTCCGCATCGAAGGCCCTTTCGGTGTTCTAGACACTGAAGCTGCCGTC